>OU896713.1:47357002-47957002 GCA_918026855.4 Phaedon cochleariae | reverse complement strand
ACAAATCAGATGATTTGCCCCAAAGATGTCACTATCAAAGAGCCTAAAACAAAAATTCACCAGTATAATGATGAATATTTCACCTCCTCAATTAACCTACAGACAGTATTTAACAAATGAATTTATAAATCAGTTGGAAACATACACACATATCATCATGAAATCATGGTTATACAGGGTGTCAATTTGAAAACTTCCCACCCTTAATATCTCCCTCCAAGTCGTTAATATGGAAAAACGAAAAGACAGGTCGATTTTATTCTCGAGGGGGACACTTTGAATTGATATTTTTGACCATCATGGTTCAACCCCCTAGGAGGGGTAGATGTCACCCTCAGAATATGAATAGGGAAGAGGGGTCAAGTGGCACATCATTTTGTAGGGCGTTCAATTCTCTTTCCAACGATACCCTACTTTACTATTTTTTGACGAGCAATTTCTGAAAAATAGCGTTCTAAATCTACAGAAGTGATCTAAACTTGCCTGCACAAAGATGCATGATTTTCAGGTTAGTATTTGAACAGACATTTTCGAATTGATTCTCCTTTCAGTAAAACTAGTCAGGAAATTAGGTAACAACTTCACATCTTTTCAACAGGGGCAACATAATATCTTTCTTTTCAACGGTATATCTTACTTTACTATTTTTTGATAACCAGTGATTAGAACTTGCCTTAACTCAGATACATTGTCTTCAGGACGAAAATTATTGTTTTGAATCTTCCATTGATGAAAATGGTTAGAAGGTTAGGTGGCATCGTTACAATAGAAATAAATCTAGTCTACACACGTTTGATTTTTTGTTTGTTGGTTATATTACTTTGAAAAAAAACTCTCAGAGTGCCAGATAGAAATTTCAAACATCTATTCACGTACTATCTTATAAACTGTTCGAAATGTTGTCCATTTTGTTCTAAACAGTAATAAAGTCTGTTTTCGAACTCCTCTCTAACATTCTGGAAAACTTCACCACGAATCGAGCGGCGTGCTGCTGTAATTCGTCCTTTGAGTTCATCAATATCCGTCGGTTGTGTTATGTAAATGACGGATTTAAGATGTCCCCAAAGGAAAAAATCTAAAGGAGTCAAATCCGGTGATCTCGGAGGCCACTCAGTTGCTCCCCTTCTGCCAATCCATCTATCCGGGAATCTGTCATTTAACCACTGTCGGACAGGAAGAAAATAATGAGGTGGGGCACCGTCCTGCTGGAAATGTAACAGATCCTCCTGCAGAAGTAAATTACCGTCTGCATCAATTTGATTTTCTAGCTCGTGAGTTATAAGAGGATCGATAGTATCTTCAAGCATATCTAGGTACAGATTTCCAGTCAAATTTTCTTCAATGAATAAAGGACCAACAATGGCATTTCCAAGAATACCAGCCCAAACATTAATTTTTTGTGGTTGTTGTGTATGTCCTTCTCGAAAAATGTGAGGGTTTTCGTCACTCCAATAGCGACAATTTTGTCTATTCACATTTTCATTCAGAAAAAATGAACATTCATCGCTGAAACAGATATTTAATAATAGATTAGGGATGGCATTGACTCGATTTGACATCGTTTCACAAAATTCTATTCTTCTATCATAATCATCCTCATGGAGCTCTTGAAGAATCTGCATCTTATATGGATGAAATGTATGTAATTTCAGTGCTTTTCTCACAGTCTCGTGTGACATTCCCGTCTGTTCTGCCACTGAACGTAAGGAGCTAGTAGGTTCTGCAGCAAATGTTCCCAAAACTTCAATTTGAGCTTCTTCATTCAGTACTCTAGGATTATTCCTTTTTTTATTTTTCACCGAACCAGTTTCGTAAAACTTTTCCACCAAATCAAGCACATACCGGTGACTAACATTACAATCTGGATTTCTTTCATTAAAAAGAAATGCCGCTCTTCGTGCGCACTTTCTAGCCTCTCCATAAATCACAATCATTTCAGTTCTATTTGAAAGAGTGTAAACCATTTTCACAATTATAGGTACCTACTCTGAATAAACGTATTACTGATTAGCTCAACAAATGAAACTCATCAATCAATAATACTACCAGATCGTTTGAATTTGCTGAACAATTTTTTGCTCAAAAAATTAAGTTTTTTTAAATCAGCAGTGGCAAGAAAGGAACAAAAAAGGAAGGCCATCTGTAGAATTGAAAATCCAATGATAAACGCAAATAAGCTATCATCGAAATGTCACTATTAGATTATTGATGTTGATTTATTGGAGCTGATGGCTAATTATGTTGCCCCTGTTGAAAAGATGTGAGGTTGTTACCTGTTTTCCTGTCCAGTTTTACTGAAAGGAGAATCAATACAAAAATCTCTGTTCGAATACTAACCTGAAAATCATGCATCTTTGTGCAGGCAAGTTTAGATCACTTCTGTAGGTATTTTTCAGAAATTGCTCGTCAAAAAATAGTAAAGTAGGGTACCGTTGGAAAGAGAATTGAACGCCATTCAAAATGATGTGCCACTTGACCCCTCTTCCCTATTCATATTCTGAGGGTAACATCTACCCCTCCTAGGGGGTTGAACCATGAGGGTCAAAATGATTCATTCGAAGTGTCCCCCTCGAAAATAAAATCGACCTGTCTTTTCGTTTTTCCATATTATCGACTTGGAGGGAGATATTGAGGGTGGGAAGTTTTCAAATTGACACCCTGTATAAAATAATAGAATATTGAGTGAGGACGAATGATAAATTCTTACAAATGCCGAATGAATCTTTGATTTCATTCAATTACGGTGATCTCTTCTCATGATGGACTCCACGTTCATCTTGATCATATTAAGATTGCTCTGGTTCAAATAATGTAATATGGCAGGCACATAGCAACTATATTCATCTGTTTAACATTGTCATTTGCAACTATTGCATCTGTCAAGTTCTTACAGAAGTCAAAGTAATAATTATTTGAAAAATGGCTAATCGTCGCCGATTGAATTGTTTTACGTGTCATTCAGCATTCAATATACAAAATATGGTACGACTTGAGGGAGAACCAAATGAAATCGCTATTGAAAGGCGAGACCAAAGGGGACTTCCACATCTCGAATTTATGGATCTAACATGTTATTTAAAATATACTGCATCGAATGGTTCAAATTAGTTTTATTGATTATAATGTCGTTATGAAACAGGGTCAATAAAATGGGTCACAAGAATCTGCACATACTACTCTTGAGAAGTTATTAGCAAAGACCATTGATTTTTCATCCACTCCGTATATTTCACGGATCTGCAGAGTGGCCATTCATCATGGGTTGTTGAAGTTGTAAGTCATATTGAGGATGCCAATAATAAGTACTTAACATGGATGTGAATTTATCAAAAATAAAGCATCTTGTATATAATATATCTGATTAGGAGATGCTTATATCACGAAATGGGGATGATATTTGTATACAACAGAATTTAAATGAAATTCCACCGCACACTTTTCAGAACATCACTGAATTATTCGCTATGTTCCGACCAACCCTGTATATTGTTGGTACGTGCAGGAATCATAATACTTTATAGTAGATTCGTATCGGTCATTCGAAAAATCAATGCACAGTTGATTTGGTTTCGAAATTATGAAAGGTGTCTTCACAATGTCTATCTAGAATTCTTCAAAAGTCAACTTTATCACCCTATATAATCGTAACTGTTGATTTTAGAGTGTTGGTGCAATGGAGACATTTGATCAGTACCACGAGTTCTACAATATATCAAAAATTCGAGTAAATTCACCGAAAGCCAATTTCCCATTGATGCGGTGCGGGGTCCTTTATGCAAAAAATAAATGAATTGCAATTCATTATTACTTGATTATAATTCGATCGATAATATTGAACATTTAGTATATTATATAATATACAGGGATTGACAAAGGTATGGAACCATGTTAATATCTCGGTAACGGTTTGTTAGATTGTTGTGAATATATGTACAGGGTGATTTCAAATTATGACAGATTCGACAATTTTCTCACCCATGTTGCCACGTTTTCAGTTTTTCCGGAATTATTATCAACTTCCTCATTTTGAACAGAACACCCTGTATTTTTTTGAATTTTCAGATCCTCCTGAAGAGCTGATTTCACCGATATCACACTTGGAGTCTAGCTGGAATGATTACAGAGATGCAGTGTGTGAAAAATTGAAATTTTTCCACTTTAGGAATTTTTTGTGTCGAAACTATGAATTTTTGGCAAAACAGCACAAAAAAGGTCATACCTACGTGATATTCACAGCACGCCAGCAGATACGAATTTAAATTTTTCAGGGCTGATTTTTTTATATAAAAATTTGGGAATCCTGAACACGAATTCGGAATTTGCGGTCAATTTTGCCCCCTAATATAATTTTCCAGCAACATGGGTAGTTCCATCGCTGCTGACGTGCAGTTTATATCACGTAGGATGACCCCTTTCGTGCAGTGAGTTCAGTTTCGCTTGACTAACCGCAGCATGTTTGTGTACAAAACCACTGTAATAAACTGTGAAAAAACTAGGCTTAGTAAATTCAGAGAATCTTTTTGGCGCTGGCTCTTATGGGGTACTCGAGTACAAAGAATAGGTAAGTATTCGATGGTTGTATTCGATTCGTACGGAAGAATTCGAATACCTGAACTCGCCAGTATTGCAACCACTAGAGTTCCTAAAAATATACTTAACACTGATGTTTTGACGTTTTTTGTATATTAGAGTACGGAGACTAGATAAGCAGTGACAATCAAATATAACCACAAACGATTTTGAAGCAAATCATATGTTTTGCCAGACAAGGACAAGAATATGTTTTTCCCTTAGATAAAGGTTCCTGGCATCTTCCTTCTACCACAAGTCCTGGGAAGAGTACATCCATGTATCTTTCTCTGTCTTTGATTTTTGTATGAGAGTGCATAGCGTCTCCTCCAGTGGGTAAAGGGGTACGATAAATTGATTAGAAAATTATTTCTTCTCGACATATTGAATGAAAAGGCTGAAGAACCTCAATGGAGGTCGATATCAAGTTGGTATGTACATATATAAACCAACGAAATACATATACTATTCCTATGAAATAAGTCTCTCATATGTAGGTATATATACGTTCAGTTGAATATTTTTTGATCACAAAAGTTCAGAATGGGGTAAAAACTGATAAATTTCAAGCAATGAAACATACTTTTATTTCGAATGGAACAATTTCACTTGTACAAGAGTGGTAGGTAATAAGTAATTATTGATTTCAGTTAGGATAAATACTAAAGGTTCTCCAAGATATACGGAAGTAGGTATAAACTGGTTCGGCTCTTTCTCTCAATGCGATCCGATTCTTCAACATCAAATCTTTCGTTCTGAAGTGTACCTGATAAAGATGCGTTGAAAAATGTTCTCTATTCTACCAAGAAATTTGAATATCTCGCAAATGTTGGGGCCTGAACCTATATTCCATGCCGGCTGCATCATATTCTGTTTCCATTTTTGTAGAATTTCGTTATCCGATGGAAATTCAAATAGAGTGAATTGATTTCCGGTGTTCTCACAGTTGGAAACTGCACAAACTTGCATCTTTCTCCTAATTCTCTCAATGTATGTTAAGAACGTCCGTGTACTGTAAGTTCCCGCTTCTTCCATCAATTTATTTGTGGTAATGTCTGATGGTCACAGTGCTTGTCATAGTGTCCGTACTCTAATATACAAAAAACGTCAAAACAGCAGTGTCAAGTACATTTAGGAACTCTAGCTACCACTATCTCAAATGCGATGGAATGGAAGGAGCATGTGACGTGGACTGTACTCGAACTCGTATCGTATCGCGATCTCGCTTGGCGTTCTGTGTTTGTGTTGTCGTCCCAGTCAGTCTCTCGTTAGTCTCGTCTCGTCCTCGTCTATTCGAGTAGAATGTTGAATTGAAACTTTACGCCAAACTGCAAAGATCTGTCGGTTCATATCATTGAACTCAATGTGAATACCTGGAAGGGAGACTTGCCGCTTTCTCAAATAGCACATAGTGTGTCAGAAGCAGCTGCAACAAAGATAGCTTGTGTTATGGTAACCTGTCTCTTTCACACTCGTGTTGTCTAATGGCGGATTGGTGTATAAATGTTCTTTCATTCAATAATTGGAGTACTTGAGATCTTTTTTTTTACCTAAATAGGCAGAAAAAGTGAAGACGGAACTTCATTGTTTTTTGTTAAGTACAATACACGTGAAATATCGCTAAATTTGTCGTGTCTTGTTTCTACAAAAGGACTGAATTCGTTGGTGTGAATTGATTGTTGTTGAAAAGGTTTGTGATTTCGAATTAATAAACAATGGTTATTTATATATTGTTGCTTTTGGATGCAAAACAAGCAAGACAAACATAAATTGTCCTTCATGGGTAAGTCGAAAATTGTTCAGATCGATTCTGAGAAAAACTATAGTAAAATATTTCCAGGATGTGTCTGTGAATGTGTGTGTGGATGTTCACAACAATCATAACTTGAATTCTAACGACGATGTTTTTCATATAGACATTGATATGCCTACAACTTCCAGCTCCCCTCTTTCAAAGTTTATTGATAATGAAACCCACAAACTCGAGCACAAACTGTTCCATTTGAGAAGGGCTAGTCTATTGCAAAGAAAAGTGAAATACTGAAACCAAAAGAAAAAAGGAGAATGACAATATTAATGAGGTACTAGAAAACATTTTGAAGGTTAAAACTACGAGTTCAAATGTTCAAACTCAAGAGCTACATCATATTGTCTTTCCAGGTTTGCCTTTGGAGCTTCTTCTTCCCCAGATAGGAAAAAATGAAGGTGTACATTATGGGCGACACAGATATTCATCTTGATGAAACAATTCGTCCAAACATTTTATTCACCTTTCATACACCATCCAATAGTGGAATGTTCATGAAATAATAGGTACTCTTGAAATAGACCTTAGGTACTCAATACCGTTCAAGAACCTCTTTTCAAATGTTTTTTATCGTTTTCCTTTTTCATCTGATAGTGCTGAGACAAAGAGCTTCGCTCACCCTGTACAATATATTGTGACATTTGAATGAAAATGTATAATCTCAATCTTGTATTGTATTTGATTTCCTAATCCTTAATAATAAATAATAAAAAGATGAAAAAAATCAATAATAATTTTTGAATGATAATTGATTGCAACTTGCAACCTCATCCTTTTTCCTCGTATACTCTTAAATAAAAGCAAAAACAAGAAAATATTTCAAATAATGCGAGCGCTTCCCATTAGCCAACATAGAAAGATATAGGTATCCATAACCACTGCGGGTTGCCTGAACAATATTTTTTGCCTCACTCTTCATTCACAGAGGATCCCTTCCGGTTATTTATATTGAGCTCATTGGTTCATATAGTCATAGATTTGCCGCGCGGCTGTTGTCAGAAGGAGTTATCGAACCTAGCACTTCACCTTGGAGAGCCCAAGTGCTGGTGGTAGAAGGAAGCCGAAAAAAACATCTTGTGATTAACTATTCACAAACTATAAACAAGTATACATTCCTCGATTCCTATCCCTTACCAAATGTTGACAATCTAATTCGAAAAGTTGCCAGTTTCAGCCATTTCAGTACGATAGATTTGAAAAATGCTTATCACCAAATCCCAATAAGCGATGATGATAAAAATTACACAGCTTTTGAAGCCAATGGCAAATTATATCACTTCACGCGGATACCATTTGGTGTTACCAACGGAGTTGCCTGGAAACTTGAAAAATAATGTGACGTCATTTCAGATCCAATATGGCGGACCATCCAGGACGGCATAATAGTTATTTTTGATGCCCTTCTACAATATGGGTATCAAATGGAAGGGCTCGTTGAGAGCAACTCGGAAAATAATGTATAAAATCATTAGGCCTCCTAATTGAAGAGCTGGACTATTCAAAATTTACCGGCAAACGACCTTGCAACAATGATACGTTGAATGAAATGAACAGACTAAGATACCTAGCCAGCAAATTAAAAAATGAATTGAAAGTAAGAAACATTTTTATTAAATAATAATGATATCTAAAGGATCCAAAAACAATAAAAAAAAAATGTTCCTTCATGATTTCAACTATCAACTTATAACCTCATTATACACAATGTATATGATCATGAAAGCTTGACCTGTGATTTACTTGTGTCATAGATTAATCTATGCTTGTGTGAATAAACTAGTACTAATTCAATTTTGTAAAATCTGTTGAGTTTAAATTTTTGAAATTTCAATTTAATTAAATATTGATCGTCGGGACCAGATTTTATGATTATATAAATTGTGTATAGTGAGGTAATAAGTTGATAGTTGAAATATAAAGGAATATTCTATTTTCTTCTTTTTAGAGCTAAAAGCTTTTTATTAATTTTTTTTTAATTTCAATTCATTAATACTACACTGTAACCAATGTACAGGGCTAGTTTTATTAATGTGAACCCGCTTAATATTTTTTGTTTTCCACCCATCAGAAAAAAATTGATGAAGATTTCATACAATTATTTTTCATATAGGTTCCAATCATACTGACAGTGTTGCAATATCTCTTCAAATATACCGGGAATTCAGAAAATATATATGCTTTTTAAATGTAATGTGCTATATATTTTGATAGATATATATGAATCCCTTATATCATATATTTGAAATCAGGATGAATTGAGGAATCCAAATCTATCAAAATATACTGCGCATTCCATTTGAAAAAAATATATTTTTCTCTATACTTTGTATATTTGGAGAGATATTGCATCATTGTCAATATAAGTGAAATCTGTATGAAAAATTGTAAAAAAGCAGCTTAATTTCTTTTTGAATGAGTGTGAAACAAAAAAGACCTATTACTCATTTTCCCAAAGGAATGAAACATTTTCCAGTGGTTAAAAGTAGCCTATGTGCATCAGGGATAATGTGGGCTATTAATTTTGAAAGATTTTTTCAAATTGGCCAGGTGGTTTCAGAACCTATACAGTACAAACATCCAAATCTTTATAAGATATAGATACCAGGTGACACAAACTCATGGTATAGCCCCCATTTCTGGTTTGGTTTCATAGCTATATTTCTGAAATTTGGAACATCGAATATGCTCACTAGAGAGATTTTCCCAAATTTTGGAATTTTTTTTTCATATATTGGTTTTCCTGGAAAAAACATCAACTTTTGATTTTTAAATGGAATACCCTGTATTGTTTCCATTATAGGTTAGAGATTATTATAGAGAATTCAACAATATTGGGTTTGATTGGGTTATTTCAAAGGATTACCATATTACCAAGATATTCACATTCAAACAGTTTCAAGGAGCTCAATGAGTGTGACAGTGCAATATGGAAACTCTTTTCTCTCTAACACTCATTGAGCTTATGGAAACTTTGAATGTAAATGGCATCATAATCATTGGAAATAATCCAATCAAATATTGTATAAAATACAGGATGTTCCCTTTCAAAATCCAAAGTTGATGTCATTTCCAGGAAAATGGAAATGAAAATAATTTCCTAAAATGTTAGAAAGTGCCCTCTAGTGACGTCCTCTAGTGAGTTTATTCCATATTCCGAATTCCAGAAATATAACTAGAACAACAATGGAGTGTCATATGGTATAAAAAAATAGTGGCTTGTTCACTTAAAAAAATAAATAATATCCCATGAAGAGTATTGCAAAATTACAAAAAAAAATTAGGTAGTTCTCAAATTTCTCACCTGTGCAGTACCCAATTTGAGTGAAGATAATGGATTCCATCTAGAATCTGGTAAAGCAGTGACTTTACCATCCCTTTTGGAACCATCACTGGCTTCTTGTTTGCCTTAGCAGCTCTATGGAATTTTATGATATGCCACAGATCATGCTCTGCAAAATCAAAGAGCAACCAAACTTTTCTGTCATTGTGAGATAAAAATACCCTGATCAGGTTTATTACATTGGGGTGTTTTAGTTCTCTCAAGAGCTAGAACAAGGAGAAACATAAATATTCAACTAAGTACACCAACATTTCCTCAAACAAGAAGTGAACTACAGAAAATATTGTATCTATTCTTGTGTTTTATGGAGATAAAATTCACCAATATATTATGAGTTGATCATGGTTATTGTAATAAAATGTCCCTTTACATGTTCAACAGGTTGTTTACTTGGTACAGCTGATTTTAATTGACCTCCTAAAGACCTGAAGGGTATTCTCATGCATTTATGAGGGTATTCTCAAGACTTACAGCAATTTCTCTACATGCAGACATAGACAAACCAGTACCCTCAATTTGTTTGAGGGCATAGTCTTTAGTGTCCGATCCGTCTTTTCTTCGGCCTTTGTATACGTGACCGTACGTGCCTCTACCAACTTTGCATCCCTCGTAATCGAACAGATCTTCAACTTTCACCCTCTCATTCTGGGTTTTCATTTTGAACTCATAATCCATCATGAAATTTGTCATACTATGATATTATCGAATTGGAAAGCACTTGAACAAGTGCTAGATTAGTATTACTACTAGTAGAGTGTCGATTAGGGCTCAGATGTTAAGATATTATTCCTTTCAAACAAAGAATAATACTTTTAGTTTGATAATTTTTCTATGAACATTGCCAATCAAAACAACGTAAACATTGAAGATAAACAATAGCACATGGAGACTGACAGGAATATGACAGAAGACACAAAATTGGAAAAATTGGCACAAACACAAAAATACAAGTGACAGTCCGTGACAAAGAACAAATAAAGCTTGCAAACAGTTCGCGCATTGTCATCCAATATTTGGCTTCCAACGTGCTTCCAACATAAGATGCAATATAAGGAAGGTATCCTTTCTGATTTAGGGTAAAGACTACTTCTTATAAACGATTCAACTGAGATGTTTATGAGTGTCTAGGCATCTCAGATTCAACATAACTGAGCCTTAATGAACCTTCTTCTTGAAAAATATATTTTTCGAGAAATTACTTGAAACTGAGAGAAAACGACACAAAAGAGACCACTTCACAATATAATCTAACTGTGATCTAACTCTACCTAGAAAAACCTTCCACAAACTATATTCCTCGAAAAATCATTGGAGGAAGTAGGAGATACTACTTTTTAAAAACAATTCAACCTTACCCTGCCTAAATCAATCTTTTACGTAGAAAATATCCGAGAAGTTAATCGATGAAACAACATAAAAAAAAGTCCAACGCAGGGACTAAATCCCGGGCTGTAGGCGTGAGGAAATCATCCTGGCACTGTACCACGAACCCATTCACTTACAGCGAATGGGCGTGTACACCTGTGTAGAACTTTTAACTCAAACCATGTTTATAATGATCCTTTTATACATAAATAATGATTGACGACATAATTCGATCGAAAAAATTAACTGGAATGTTTTATTTCTGGACATAAATAATAGCACCTTCTGAAAACGGACCCTCTTATGACGTAGAAACCTCATCTCGCCATAGTTAAAAGAAAATACCAAACGACCGACGGAGACTGAGGCAACTGATATATTAATTCTTTCAACTGTGATCTCGCGCTAATTCACTCTGTCAGAAATCATGTATCATTCATCTCTGCCTGGAATAGTCTTGTTTCAGTATTAGGGTTTTGATGTCACATCATCGCCTCGTTTTCAGAGGTCCGAAAAATCGGGGATATCAATAATTTTTCATGGAACGTAGGGAGGTCACAGCAAGAAACGGTTTGCGGTGGTGAGCTAGTTTGGGTGAGTTCTATCGAATTATGAAATAAAAATTGTTTGTGATATAAGCCCATTCCATTGGTAAAACTGGCTCGCACTGAGTGTATATTATTTTGTATTCCATTGGTAAAACTAGTGTCGGGTTCTGAATTTCATTGAAAGACTGGTTCACATATAGTTTAGAGCTCAGTGCAACAATTCTCGAACGAGCTCTAATAGGTCGTGCGAATTTAGTGCAAATTTGGAAATGGCGGAAACATTCAATATAAATAGTTTGATCGTGATAGTTTGAAAACCAAATTGTTAGTGGCAATTTAACTATCATCATCAAATAGTGATGAAAAGTTGGAGGTTTCAAGAAAATAGAGGAGATTACTTTCCAGAATTCATAATAATGTTGAAAGTATTTTGCAAATTCAATGATGAAGAGGTACTTATCAAAACAAAGTACTTAACATTATCTCCATGAAACATTTACTTTGTTCTTCTCAATTGGAGTTCAGAAAGAATTTCAGGATGCAGACAAGTTATGAACAAAGACATACCCACTTATCCGATTCAACCTCCAACAATAATTTTGTTATAATATCATTTCATATTCCATTGTGGATGCACCAGTTCACATTTTGAAGAGAACTAACGTAGTGCATGTGGAGAACTGGTGCAAAACCAGTGCACCACCAGGTTTACGAATGGAATTAGCAATTTACGTTGGAACCTGGAACAACCAATCGAATTTCACATCATGTGCACAGTGGTGCGATGAAAGCCAGAATATTAGATGTAGTCTAAGGAAACTGAATACAGGCACTCGTCAAGACTGCACAATAGTTTGTTTTGCCCAGACATCCGTGCAGAAAGGCGATTACTGTCAAAAAACCTGTGCAGGCGCGTATCTAAGGGAGGGGTAGAGGGGTTAATTACCAGGACACAGAAGTTTACTGTTACTCAAATATATAACTATTATCAAAAACACATCATTAACCCTATTATCACAGTTAATAGAATACAAATATCACTTAGCGCAGTCTCCGTCGGGCGTTTAATATTTGCAGATAAAAAACGTGCCGCTGACAGCTGCACTAATTTGATTTACGGCGTCTTTACGGGGTACTTCCAAACGTAAGTTGATATCGCCTGGTGAACATTAGTGTACGAGGGGTAACGCAAACTGAAATAAGGAGTCTGTATTAATAAGAAATATTTAATGTTGAGTTTCAGAAAATGAAGAAAACATATGGGTATATCTTCATTAATTTTTTATTGTTTCAATGTCACGGTTTATGAATTTTAATTTATAATATATACGTACTCGTGTATACAAACTCACGAAATAATCGAACGGAAAGTTTTCACAGGGATGAATATAATTCAATTTAATTGAATTTTGAGCCAATTTCTTCCCCGAGGGGCAAAGTATTGAAGGTATTTAGAAACATGTCTTCTAACTATAAAACAAAATCGACAATATCTTTGGATGGCCCTCTCAATCCACCAAATGGAGATTTCTTATTCTCATATTATGCCTCAAGTTTGCAAAATAAAAGTTCTTCATTGATAAGGTCGGTATTGTTCAAATAATTAACACATACTCCACAAGAGTACTGCAACAAAGCTTTTTTCAGGAGATAGCCTATTATATAAACCTTCCGGACTCTTGATGTTCGCATAATCGTTGGTAAAAACTCTCAACGGAGTATAGGTGGGTGTAGGCAAGAAAATAACATCACTGCAACACATCTATACAATTTGCACCATCAGCAGTATCTAAATATTTCAGTGCGAATATTTTCTTGAATGATCTGCTGAATTTTACAGGTGTACAGTGACGGCTCGTCAGGGACGGCAGGGTCGGCCGGGCCGTACCAAATAATTTGGGGAAAATTACTGAACTATTTGATGAATAAAATTATTTTCCGAAACTGTTTTCATAATTCATCGCTCATTATCCTACTGTTATGCCACTATTATTTGAATTTCATTCATGGAACCTTTGAGTATGCCATCCGCATATACACCGAAAATCACGAACTGATTCAGGACCTACGACATCTGGTAATCCCATCGTCAAAACGCCGCTTTCAGTCGAAACGCTCGCGTAGCTCATTACACTGATGCAGACGGCCGGCCGATCGGTGATTTCATGTCTCGACATGGTCTCGACGCATCGCCACAGGCATCGCCTACAGATTCCCCGCTTCAAGTTTAAATTTTCGCTTATACGCGTCATACCTTGGGTGCGGCCAAGCTCTGCTGGCCGTCCAACGTATCGATCGTACTTATCAGTATCAGTTGTTTGCAGTGCGCTCGCTGTGCACCGTATCGAACCATTCCGACCTAATTTTTAATATACGGATTGGCATGATTGACATTCTATTTTCATTTTACATTGTAGGTATTTATAATTTTAATTCCTATACTTATTTGTAAGTTGATGTTGGAATTTGAAATGTACAAACTGAAAAGAAAAATAATTTCCATGTTTTTGTTTACGCTTGCAGTAGTTGCAGTAAAAATGACTGGTGATTTTTGAATTTGCAATTTTTCAGTAATTCATAATTCAACATATCCATCTAATATTGGTATCAGAATTTTCCTTCAGTGCTTCTGAGCGTCAATGAGTTATAATTCAATTTGAATATTGCTGTAATGTAACCTACTGTGCCTCTGCCTATGTAGGTAATATGGCAAGAAAAATGTCAGCAGTCCAAGAGCTGAGTAGGTATTGAAACATCGTAAAAAAGCTCTGGTGACGAAAATGTAATAAATGTATTACTTCCAGAATATCATTTATTTTCAAAGACGCATGTAGCGGTTATAAACTACCTAAATAATATTTATGCATCCATCGCATCGCGGGAAACATTATACCTACGGCTGCACCCTGCACGCGGGCTCGGCCAGCCGACTACGAAGGAGTGGGGTCAGTGGGGTGGCTTGTTACAGGAACGGCGTAGAGTCGATTAGAGAGATTTTTTTGAGTTTACATTACGTTTTCAACAGAATAGAAATATTTTTTGTTCACGAGTTATTTAATTTTTATTTTCTTTTATTTTTTCGACTTTCTTGTTATTATTTTTTCATATCAACTAACCCTTATCCACCTCCTTTTTCTTTCCCCATTTCCCCTGGCGAGAATGCTCTAACCTCGTGGTTCTTGCTGGACAATTTAATTTTTTGGTTATGTGTACAGGGTGATTCACCATAAATGTCCCCTCCTCTAGCTCAATTATTTTTAAACCGATTTCAAAATTTGAAATTTCATCTTGAATGATTTTTGATTGAGTTTTTTTCCGCTACATCAGAAAATACAGGGTGCTCAGAACAAACGATCTACAGGGTACCATTTGATTTTTTTATATGGAACACCCTATTTTTCATTGTATTTTTAGATTCTCCCTGAAAAGCTGATTTGCTCAATGTATCACACTTGGGGTCTATCGGGAATGATTACAGAGATATAGGGTGTTCAAAATCGAGATTTTTCAACTTTAGGATTTTTTTGAGACGAAACTATTCATCATCGGTCAAAACGGCTTTCATGTCCATATCTCAACTTTTGATTTACTATCTACTGACATTTAATAATTGGAACAGATACAGGGTGATCAGAATTCTGAATCTTGAACCACCCTGTAAATGTTCCAATCAAATCTCAATAGACAGTTAATCAAAAATTAAGATGGAAACATAGGAGCCGTTTCGACCAATAATGAATAGTTTCGAGACAAAAAAATCCTAAACTTGAAAAATCTCGATTTTGAACACCCTATATCTCTGTTATCATTCCCGCTAGACCCCAAGTGTGATGCATTGATGAAATCAGCTCTTCAGGAAGAATCTAAAAATACAATGAAATACAGGGTGTTCGATTTGGAAAAATCGAGTAGTACCCTGTAGATCATTTGTTCCTGATGCAACGGAAAAAAAAATTCTGAGAAATCATTTTAGATCATCCTTCAAATTTTTAAATCGGGTCAAAAATAAGTGAGCTAGAGGGAGAAAGGACAATCATGGTGAATCACCCTGTACATGCTTATTTGCCATCGAACTTCACTCAAGCCGCTGACCCACTTACGTTCGCATTTTAGAGCAATATCTATACCCTGGCCGACCCAGGTTCTGAGGGCACGAGCCGTCACTGCAGGTGTATAGGATTCTGAGCATTACTAGGTACTACAATTTCTAATTTGGCCGGAAAAATTTTCAATGCAGTCCTGATTGAGATTACGAGTGAATAAGTATTTATATCCATTGGCTTTCAGTGTCTCCCATAACATCAAAACTGACTTGATTGTCATTTTCCATCCGTATAGAAATTTCAACTTTTTTGTCACATTTTTTCCGTCCCAAGGTAAAACATTCGAGTTTTCAAAAACAGTAGACATTTCTTTCAGTAATTTTCGCTGCTGTTCAGTACCCATAAAGGATTGAAATTTACTCAAATAATTTGAATTCAATAAATCAAAAAAATTGTTCATTTTCAGGATGAAATTTGCTGTGGTGGATGCTTCTGTCGGTAAAACATTGAACTGTATATAAGTATGCATGGCTACCCCTACGGAATGGCTGAAAATTTTCGATGCCAGATTCCCTTCCATTTTTTGAAAGTTATTGGGGTGAATATGGTCATTTGTTAATCGGGGAGCAAGTTTGAATTGTTTAGTTTTATCGGTATTGAACATCATTTCCAAATATTACTTTTTTGCTTCACCTTCATGCAACAAAAATATATGAGAAAAAAATTGTTTCTTGTTGACTTCAACAAGTGTGGTATATCAAATAAATAAAATAGGTTCATATCATCAACGAAAAATGAGGGATTATTTTCTGTGTGTTTGAGAGTGCTCTTGATTAATTTTAATCTCGATTTTAATACGAAATTGATCACAAAAACAAATTTATCCAAAGACACCGTGTACAATGCGCTATTAAACGATGCAATGCGGCAGTCGGCATACTGCCAGTAGTATGCCCGAGTCGACGGGGCAGGGGGAACGATGTTTTGAACTTCTGGGAGAGTGCACTAACTGATATACATATTTGTATTCTTTTTTTTTTGTCCAGTATCAAGTATGGTACCCATTGGATGACCATATAAGAGTATCATCATTGGTACCACTTTTGCCACTTTTGAATAATATTTTGTCATTTTTGTATCTTCGATTTTGTTTGACAAATTATATGATGCTGGTGAAGATTTCATTTGGCCTATATGATATGTTTATTAATGTGTGATTTGATCAAAGATATACTTCAAATAAGACCGAAAAATGTTTTTTGTGATTTACCAATGTATGTACCTACCTCACAATACCGAATGTAATTTTAAAGGAAAATTCATCTTCATTTTATTTTTCATAATGTGCTTTTTTATTCTAAACAGATTTCAGAAAATGACGAAATATGATTGAAAATGTCGCTAGATCACGGTAAAATGTCGCTATATTTCATCTCGCTTTGCTCGCTATAGCGACTTCTAGCGGTTTTTTTAGCAGCTGGCAACACTGACCCCGGCAGTAGCCGTCGATCCGTTCGTTGATGACGGCCTAATTTATGATTTATCTTTTTTTATGTTGTCAGTTTTAATGTTCTGATTGATTAAACAAGTAATAAGATGACCTTATAATATAGGATTGTGTGTACCGGCACCAGCACTATATTTGTTCCCATATTCACAGGTTGTTTTGTTCATTTTTGTACTTAATAATACTCATTATCAGGTTTAGGTATGTGAATACTGAATACCTAGTCATTATTTTCATGTTGTTCCAAGTATTGTTCCTTTTTTATTGTGATCTTTTTTCGTTGTCGTAACTACCTACCAACCTTTTCCTGAATTGGATTACCCCTTCCCCACAGAGGAAATGGCCAGATACGCCACTGAACCTGTGCCTTTTATTATTGTCTGATTGATTGTGGACGTGAATCTGGGCAAAATGAAGTCATACTAATTAAACCCAGGTGAAAAAAAAAACAAACAAAAAAGAAGAAGAGGAAACTGCTCTGTTCTTCTGTTTCCGCTTGTGGGATTGACAGATGACATATGATTGAAACGTGTTCTTTTTAACCTCTTTTGTGAAGTAGACGATCGTTCATTACTGTAAGATATTGTTTTTTCAACATTTTATCTATATTTCGAGGATTTTATTGAATTGTTCTGGTAGAGTTTGTCATAATTAAAATTGTAATACGGAAATATAATTTTATAATTGTCTAATAATGCTCCGTTGAACTTATAATATTAATTGATATCTGTTCTGCATTGTGACCGTTTTGAATTTTGTAGGTGAAGCAAGTACATTTCCAAGATGCAGTTGTGTATTCGAGGACAAAATACTCATTTTCTTGAGTGTCAAGAATCTGAAACTATTGGACAAATCAAGGTGAGATTTTTTACAATGATTGATTCTTCCTCTAGTAGAGCACTATTGAAGCAGAACTCTCCTCAAGTGATTGTCTCTATTGAAATCATTTAGTTAATAGGTGTACCTAACTAATCTCTGATATGTGTTCTCTTTTAAATGTTTCAAGCACTTTGTTTTTCAGGGGCGCATTGCTTCTTTGGAATCTTTGAAAGATTCTGAAATCAGTCTCTATGCTGCTGGAGTCCCAGTTTCTGAAGACAGCCTTGTTTCCTCCTTTGAAAATGTTGCTATTGAGTTGACTGTTGGCCTTCTTGGTGGTAAAGTGCATGGATCTTTGGCTCGTGCTGGTAAGTAGATTTCCTTTCACTAACTAATATATGGAGTTAAATGTAAAAAACTCGAAAAATGGTAAGATTTCTACCAAATTCTTGATCACAGGACATGTTTCCTGACATGATAGCTTCTTCAAGTGAACTGAAGTGTTAGGAAAACTTGTCCTGTGATTGTCAATGTTGTAGAAATCTTATTAATTGTGAAGGTTTTTACATTTACTATGGATTTCCATCATGTAACAACTCAAGATGAAAAGCTAGTCTGCTCTTGGTAACCATTTCTCCTGAGATTGCTGATAAAGTATTTTTTGAACAGGTAAAGTGAAGGGTCAGACCCCCAAAGTAGAAAAACAGGAAAAGAAGAAGAAGAAGACTGGCAGAGCAAAGAGGCGCATCCAGTACAACAGGAGGTTTGTCAATGTGGTGGCATCTTTTGGACGCAGGAGAGGACCAAATTCCAACTCTGCACCTGCTTCCTAGGTTGGACATAGATATGTAGCTTCTTAAGTTTGACATACCTAAATTATGTAGCAGCAGGATATCTTTGTTGCTTGAAAATAAATACTTTTCATTCATAATTTGGTTTTTTATTTAGAAATTTAAATGATGTTGATTTCAACTATGAAAGTGAGTACCTATAAAACAAATCTGTAGATATGCTGGAAGTAGATAAAAAATATATGAATTTTGTGAAGTTTTAAGAATATTTTGAAATGCATGGGTCATCCTTGAACTAATACTGATTTTGGTTAGGCAATATCAGCAAAATGTATTTTTTGTGGGGTATCTTTGTTGCTTGAAAATAAATACTTTTCATTCATAATTCTTTGTTTATTTACAAACTGAAATTATGTTTATTTCAACTATGAAATGAGTATTTGATATACAAAGAAGTAGATATGCTGGAAGGGATCAAAAATATATGAATTTTGTGAAGTGAGAATATTTTGAAATACATTGATCATTCTTGAACAAATACTGATTTTGGTGGTTCACATACACAATATCAGCAGAATGAATTTTTTTTGTGGGGCTAATGTGCTTGAAATATTGGGTAAATTGATGTGTATTGTATGATGAGAAATGATCCTCTTGTACAGGGTGATTGGCTTTTTATATTGAGAGTTTGGAAAACTACTTCATTTCCATACCATACTGTATTGGAAGTTATTTTGTAGTAATTTCTTGGATACCCTGTATAACTAGTTTGAAAAGTTGTAGAATGGGATTTTTTCTATATTTATATATATGAGATGAAAAATGTGGAGAAATAAAAATCAAAATGTGTTTAATCTGTGAATTCCATGTGATGTATGGAGTAATCTCCATTGTATCAATTATAATCAGAATAAATTGACTCTTGACCATAAATAAAATATAATATACCATCTTAAATATATAATTATGGGGTACATAATAGTATACCTACTATAATATATGACTTAAAGAATAAATTCAAACAATATGCCTTCATCAGTTAGTAGGCACATAAATTAATTAGTATAACTATGTATGAAATTGATAGCATTTCTACATTTTCAAATTTAATAAACAATGAGACTGTGCCAACAGTTACAAATACAGCAGGAAAGGAATAAATATATCACATTTGTTACTCAGTAAGTCTAGTTTTATGTTTGATTTCAAACATATGGATTCCAGTTACTTCCATCTTCTGGGGTGAGATAGTTTGTCACTAGAAGTACTACATCCACAATCCACCAAATTCCTAGACCACCAATTGTCAATAGTTTACCAACAGCAGTACCAGTCTGACCTAAACAAAATCTGTCCATACCCAGAAACCCTAACAGAATGCTATAAAGCAATGTGGTGGTGAAGTACTGGTTTGAGTACTTGATGCAAGGAACACCTTCTCTGAAGAAGGTCCTGTTGCCAAAACATTCAATGTTTTGTAAAGCTGTACATAGAACTTTTGTCTTCTCAACGTCATGGTACTTTTTTCCCCCGAATTTGATGCAGCCGTACCGCATTTCATCTCTGGCGGTTTTGTTACCCTTATGGTCTACTGGATCTGTGCATTGAATGAACTCTAATGGAAGGAAACTACACTTTACTAAAGGGCCCAATGGGTCGAAAACCTGCGTTTCTTGTGATTCGCTGCTCACGACCGTGAAGAATATTAGATTCAATATGATCCTGAGAGAGAATTCTAAATGGAGCATCTCTTTATTTGAGATTCACTGATTAGAGTTCACCACTGTAATCAGAAAATCAAAGTTAAATTCTTCATCTCTTTCTTGTTGTTTGTTGTTGTTTAATCTAACCTCAAAAAATGCCTAACTTCATGAGTGCTTACAGACAGTTACAGCACCGTCATCCAATATTTGGCTTTCAACGCACTGTGCACACTATCAACGATGCCAGATGCCAGATTGTTGCACTTGGCATCTTACGTATAGATTATCACAGTGAGTCAACCGTCATCATACCACGCCTGCCGCATGAGGGTCAGTCCTTGCGAAGGACAACTTCTTTTCATCAATTTTGTTGTCTCAAGTAATTTCCGAAAATATTGTCTTCGATCCCAGTTAGGTTAGATTGTTCAGACAAAATGATCACTGTTGGGGCGTGTTTTTCACTTCATTCCATCGAAGAAAGTGCGCACTGATAGATGCGGTTTTTTGTCGTGACGTCACCAATTGTTCTGTTGGAATTTATGCTGGAAGGATTGAACAATGGTTTATACAAAACATTGATGGAAACACGGATTTTGTTGTGTGTCAGTCATCATGTATCTTGAGAATCAGAAAAGGCTAATTCGACTTTATTGATTAACACTGACTCTTTCTTCTAAAATCTCTCAAAAATCTCAAAAATCCTCAATACTAATTGTTTTCTATCAAATCAAAACAAAAAACAACAATAAAATGTGTCAACTGTCATGTCAATCTCCTCCAAACTGCTGGATTCTCGAAATGCGATTTAAAAGTGCGCATTTTATTACAACAGTTTGATGGATGTCCATCAACATTCCAGCGGAATTTTGCAACAGTTTGATGGTTTCTTCGATTCATGCGCATGATAAAATGTTGGAATGAAAAACGCACCCTTGTTCTCTCTAGGGTCCCTTGATGGAAATTGACGTTAAAGTCATCTTAACAGGGTACGGACAGATCCTCGTCTCCTCTCACTCTAAAATGTTTGTGAAACAGTTATATAGTTCCATCCTTATTCAATTCTGGGGATAAAACACTAGATTTTTGACATTCGTTGTTTTTTAGGTTATATTGCGGTCACTGGCGTATCATACGTAATTTCCATATGGAATTCCTGATTCAACTATACCAAGATATAGATGAACAATCCTCTAGTTTTAGAGTTTACTACTCCAGCATAATCTTTGCGATTTGGGGAACTTATAAATTGTACTGAAAGCTTGATATATTTCACCAAAAGAGACTGTTCTTGGACTGTGCTAAATATATTTTCAGAAATCCAACTCGGAGAAAAAGACCATGTATAAAACTTCGTCTAGGACGAACAGTAAGCTGATACAAATTAATACGGAAAATGTGCAGGAAAATGAAGAAAAGCAGATTATACTTTACCCCATGTTAAAAGTCATTTTCGAATAATTTATTGATGACAGTAACAAAGAAGTAGGTATACGCTAAGTATGCGCAGTATAACTTATAGGCACGTTATTTTCCCCCTTGCATCCTACATATTTTCTATTTGTGGTAGAGTAATAATTATATAAACTAATGTCCTTCGCCATATTGGATCCACCATCTCGAATATCCCAATTTTGACGAAATAATTATAATCTCCGACCCCGGAAATCCCGATATACCAATTTTGAATTTTTGAATAGAATCGGATCATAATTACAAGTTTCGTTTGCCATATTGGATACGCTATCTTGAATTTCCCAATTTTGACAAAAAATCATAAAGTTCGAACCCGAAAACCCTCAGATACCAATCTTAAATAAAATCAGATCATAATTAGAAATTTCTTTTGCTATATATTGAATCCGTCATCTTGAATTTTCCAAGTTTGACGAAACAATCATCAGCTCCAACCCCGGAAAACTCCACATACAGTTCTCGAAAACACAAAGCATTGGCTGAGCCAGTTTTACACGACTAGAACTAGGATCCCGAAATCCTCTCTTTTTGATACTTGTACGCTATTTTATTGAATACGACTGTACCTTCCAATTTTGAATAGAATCGGATCAATAATAATTATAAAACTCGTTCGCCATATGTTCTTCCTCAACAAGTAAATACCCTGTACATACCTATTACTAAGATTTTGAAAGATTTTATGTAGCGCCCATAGATATGTGACTAGAGTCCCAGTATATAACTTAGACAAGAGTCCGGACACAAACCGTTCATAGCCGTAGGTAGAAGTGAGAAATAGGGCTATTAGATATTCGAATAATGAACAACAGGGTGTTCTAATTTCAAATCGATAATTTTCATAATCAATTCCTGAGATGGCTATTGCAAATTTTTGTCATCAGATATTTCTTCACTTCATTAGATATAAGAAAGATAATTTAAGTGTTCTACGTGGTATCACATATAGCCAAGAAAATATAGTTGTTTTCTGTTGGGATATAAAAAAATAGAAGATATATAATTGTTTCAATATAATGGGCGTGTACACCTTGGTAGAACTTTCAACTCAAACTATGTTTATAATGATCCTTTTATACATAAATAATGATTGACGACATAATTCGATCGAAAAATTAACTGGAATGTTTTATTTTTGGACATAAATAATAGTACCATCTGAAAACGGACCCTCTCTTATGACGTAGAAACCTCATCTCGCCATAGTTAAAAGAAAGTAATAAAAGCCCGACGGAGACTGAGGCAACTGATATACTAATTCTTTCAACTGTGATCTCGCGCTAATTCACTCTGTCAGAAATCATGTATCATTCATCTCTGTATGGAATAGTCTTGTTTCAGTAATAGGGTTTTGACGTCTCATCATCGCCTCGTTTTCAGAGGTCCGAAAAATCGAGGATTTCAATAATTTTTTATAAAACGTAGGGAGCTCACAGCAAGAAACGGTTTGCGGTGGTGAGCTAGTTTCGGTGAGTTCTATCGAATAATGAAATAACAATTTTTTGTGATATAAGCCCATTTTCTCCGATTCTCTCAATTGAATAACACTCATCAGAAATAAAAGTGACAAAATCAAAACAACAATATATTTGATAGCGAGTGCTTTATCGATTGTGTTTCCCACCTCTTCCTGCAGTCTATATTCACCTGTACATTTTGAATTTGATCTGATTTAATAACACCGTGGACTGATGATATAGCACATTGCAGTTTCCCTAAATCTTCTAGTTTTGATTTCAAACTTTCAATTTCTTTCCGCATCATCCCATTCTCATTTTCTTTCTCTGCGAACGTAATTCCCAATTCGATGACGACGGGACTCTTTTTTTGAACGTCTCTATTTCATAAATTGACGGCACAGCAGACTCTTTCAATTTGAACTCCATCAGTTTGAAAAAATCTCTATCAAAATGGGCCTAAAATTCATCCTTTTTGTACTGTTTTCACAAGTAAATTTGAATATTTACCTCACATATTGCGGATTTCTTGAAATTAATTTTCCATTCTGGACATTTTGCATTCTTCCATGACATATTGTCTTTGAAGGATCATTCGGAGAATTGAATAACTTGAATCCCTTTTCTAATGAATTATCGCAATAATGTACGCAGCAGGACATTGAAATAATTTAAAATGCTAAATATTGGCGGTCATAAAATTTCAAAGTGACAGTGACATGGTGTTTCGTCACATTGTCAGGTGGGCAAACCAAATGAAACAAAATATTAAAAACCCCAACGGCTGTCAGTTTTGTGTCCGGACTCTTGTCTAAGGTATATACAGGGCATATACGTATTAATAATCAATACGGATAATCTCTATCTGTTTCCATAGCGAAACATGAAGACGATTTTTGAAGACAAATGACTATCCATAAGAAAAAGTTTTGAAACGATCAGACACATAATGCTTTGATTGAAAGGCTAGTAAACGTCAGTGTCCACCGAAACGCATGTCTTTGATGACTACTATAATAGCGCATGGCGCATGCGTATCATGCCACCAAATCCTTATGGATATTCATTTGTTTCATATTTTTGGCTTCATCCTGGCACCCGTTATGATCCGTATTGTTTATTAATACGTATATGATACAGGGACTCTAAATGTGACGCGACAGCAATGTCAGGGATGCCAGTAGACAAAACTAAAATCTCTAGATCATTAAAAAAGAATGCAGCTATGATCTGTCCTAGAGAGAACTAGGGTCCCTTGATGGAAATTGACGTTAAAGTCATCTTAACAGGGTACGGACAGATCCTCGTCTCCTCTCACTCTAAAGTTGCCAATCACATTATTGATTCTAATCACTCCTTTGATGTCAATATTAATTCAGAAATTCTTCACATCTGCGATAAGGGTCCTAGGTTAAATCTTCTTGAAATTTTGGAAATTCAAAAATGCATTAATAATCAAAATGTTTCATGTCTCAATGATCAAACTAATTTTGAACGTAATCATATTTTCAGAACATTACATTTTTCATAATTTCTGCTCTTTCCATTCTGGTAGTTGCTACCCCGCCACTGGAGTTTCCGAAGTAACAATTTTCTCCTCTTCTTCTTCTGTTTCTGTCTCTTGTTTCTCCACTAGATGCTACACTTACTCCTCTTCTTGTTTCTTTGACCTTTCTATTTTCTCCTCTTCTCCTTGGTTTCTCTTCACCTTGCCTTCTTTCTTCTTTTTCTTCCCCTTTTCTTCTTCCTTTTTATGTACTTACTTCTCTAGTTCTGTTGTTAGTCTATAACCTTCACTCTTGTTTGTTGTTCCATGTACAACTGTCATTTGTCAAAGTCTGTGTTGACCATCAAATTTGTCTTATTCTGTTATTGCTTTTAGCTTAGCATGTTTCAAATTTATAAAAAACAATTTTTCGGATAAGATGTTCAACCTTATCAGAGCCAGTTTTTTCTGGCTCTTTAGTAAATTTAAAAAAAAATTAGTCATTTGTGTCTGAGCCTGATAACCCGGTGATGAATCTCCTGCCATACAACATGATTTTGCCTTTCTCAACTTAATTTTTAATAATGTTATAGTGTGCCCATAATTTTGTCGGTAGGTTTTGTATTCCTTCCTTCTTCATACTGTTTTTATCTAATTTATATTTACAGGTACTTTTTGTCTGATGGCCGTTTTGCCGAAACCGGTAACATGTATTTGACGATATAGTGTTATATAAATGTGTGGTCGACTGACTTTGAGTCTTTTGTTTTTCTTTTGTCACTCTAAAGTGTTTGTGAAACAGTTATATAGTTCCATCCTTATTCATTTCTGGGGATAAACACTAGATTTTTGACATTCTTTGTTTTTTAGGTTATATTGAGGTCCCTGGCGTATCATACGTAATTTCCATATGGAATTCCTGACTCAACTATACCAAGATATAGATGAACAATCCTCTAGTTTCAGAGTTTACTACTTCAGCATAATCTTTGCGAGGTAGGGAACATATAAATTGTACTGAAAGCTTAATATATTTCACCTAAGATGCGAGACATCTCAATTTCACCAAAAGAGACTGTTCTTAGACTGTATAGGTACCAGGGTTGATTGAATTGACTGAATGAATTCTGATTTCAAGCTGAGCAGTGGTTTATCTTTGAGCTGAATAAGCAGAGCCTTATGATTAAGAAATGGTGAAAACCTCGATGTGGGTATCTAAACTACTGTGCTCATGTCATGTGTGCTAAATATATTTTCGTAAATCCAACTCGGAGAAGAATTTATGGAGTTACTAATATCACACTATGTCTAGGACGAGAAGTAGGCTGAAAAAAGAATATAATTTACCTGATTCTTCCGTCTCCCTACAAGTCATTTTCGAATAATTTATTGATGAAAGTAACAAAGAAGTAGGTATACGCAGTATAACTTATAGGCACGATATTTTCACTTTTGCATCCTACATATTTTCTATTTGTGGTAGAGTAATAATTATATAAAATAATGTCTTTCGCCATATTGGATCCGTCATCTTGAATTTTCCAATTTTTACGAAACAATCATTATATCCTACCCAGAAAACCACCAGATACCAATTTTGATAGAATCGGATCTTCATTACCAAACTCGTTAGCAATATTGGATCCGCTATCTTGAATTTCCATAGAAATGATAATATTATTATTTCTATGTGAATTTCCCAATTTTGACAAAAAAACATGAAGTTCGACCCCGAAAACCCTCAGATACCAATAATATAGAATCAGATCATAATTAGAAATTTCTTTCGCTATATATTGGATCCGTCATCTTGAATTTTCCAAGTTTGACGAAACAATCATTATCTCCAACCCCGGAAAACCCCAGATTCCTTCCAATTTTGAATAGAATCGGATCATAATTACAAAACTCGTTCGCCGTATAATCTTCCTCAACAAGTTAATACCCTGTACACACCTATTATTAAAATTTTGAATGATTTTCTGTAGCGCCCATGGATGTGACGTGACAGCAATGTCAGGGATGCCAGTAGACAAAACCAAAGTCTCTAGATCATTAAAAAAGGATGCAGCTATGATCTGTCCGTACCCTGTTAAGATGACTTTAACCCATAGTAATTTCTTCCAAAAAACGACCAATTTTGAGCTACAAATATCTATTTGGGGACGTACAAATATTTCACGTTTGAAGCCACTCATGAAATTACGAAATAAAACAGTAAAGTGCATTTTCAATTCACCTTTTTCAGAATCAACTGTAAATCTTTACAAACCTCAAGACTTGCTGAATCTAGTTTCATAAAGGGCGCCGTACATTATGCTATTTACCAGCAAGTTCGATGCACTGCAATTTTTAATCGAACAATGCGCATGCGTCTATGATATTTCACGGCAAGTTCCATGCAAGATTCGTAATGAAACCAGTCCTATTTTTCCTGCAATTTCAAGGCAAGTTTAGAAAAATCTTTAAGGGCGCCGTACATTATGCTATTTACCAGCAAGTTCGATGCAATGCAATTTTGAATCGAACAATGTGCATGCGTCTATGATATTTCACGGCAAGTTTCATGCAAGTTTCGTAATAGAAACAGTCCTATTTTTCCTGCAATTTCAAGGCAAGTTTAGTAAAATTTTTAGCAATATTCATCGTAGCATCTTGATAAAATACAAATATTCTCCATACGTGGCCTGAAACACCAAATAACCTCAAAAAGTACATTGACGGCTCAAAAAACCTGAAAATAGTGAATATGAACAAGAAAATGTGACAGAAATATCTCAATGTACGGCGACTCGCAATAAATTGAGGAAATTACGAGAAAATTGCATTGCCTCAAACTTGCCGAGAAATAGCATAATGTACGGTGCCCTTTAGTGATATTCATCGTAGCATCTTGATAAAATACAAATTTTCTTCATAACGTGGCCTGCAACACCAAATAACCTCAAAAAGTACATTGAAGGCTCAAAAAACCTGAAAATAGTGAATATGAACAAGAAAATATGACAGGAATATCTCAATGTACGACGACTTGCAATAAATGCAGAAAATTGCGAGAAAATTGCATTGCCTCAAACTTGCCGAGAAATAGCATAATGTACGGCGTCCTTTATATAAACTCAATATTTGTTGTTTCATTCATTTTGTCAGGAAGGAATTGAAAATATCAAATTTGAATTCCAATGAAGCTAATACGATTCACGCCCATGAAACAATAAGGCAATTTAATTTATTGATAGCAAATAATTAGTATATGCCAAATTTCGGTGAACAATCAATATTCCATAGTGGAAAAATCTTATATATAATTACTTACTCACCAAATGAGTTGAAAAATATTGAAGCAGAAAAATTTGAAATCAATTTCAAAAAATATCTGCTCAGTAAACTTCAATTCCATATCTACTAATCTTTAATATTGAGGCAGGCAGCATAGGGTTCTGGTTATTGCTTTATGATGCTGGATCTCCAAACAATAAACTTTGATAAAAGGAGGATGTGCAATTATTTCTAGAAGCAGGAGTAGTTACATTTTGCAGTAGTCAAGGTCATCATCTAATTTTGCGATGACATGAAATTTTAAACGCCACGTCAGATATGATGACCTTGACTACCGCGAATAAAACTGCATATTTTAGCTCTCATAAATATCTTATTTCAACATTAGAAGAAGGGAGAAATATAATTGAAAAATAGCCATATCCAATAGATTTATGATAGGGAAGAAAAAGAAAACAGAAAAAACTCAGTTGTTTATTCTTCAATCTGAATCTTAAACTCTAAATTGCACAACTCTAGGTTTTTTCTTCTTAGATTCCCACTCACTAACCTTATTAATGGGAATAAGGAGTATTCCACTCAGGAAGAGTGCACTACCGGCGAAAACGAAGCAGTTGCCGTACGATCCGCTCACATTCTGTATGTACCCACTCAGCGGTATTCCGACGAAGCTCGCCAGACCATAGAACAGTATCGTGATGCCGAAAGCGTTGGTGAGGTTATCCAATCCCAGCATGTTTGCCAGCACCACAGTGCGCAATGTCGTGAAACTAGCTTGAACATAATCAGTTTGATATTTATTGGTAACAGGAAATAAAGTTACATCATTTTAATATAACGAGCTAGCAATAATATGATGAATAATTACAAATCAACAACGAAATAGCCAAAAATGCTCAAAGAGGAATGAAATGTTGAATGAATACGAAACTCAAAGTCATTTCCACACAATGTTCATAAGATGAACAATAATGGCAGATTTCGAGAGAACAACTACTTTCCTAGTTAATGCCACGCAGAACATTGAATTACATCAACAATTCAATGTTTCCTGGCTAATTCCACGCAGAAGATCATCGGACATGGTCGGATTCAGAGAACCATCTGTGTGTCTAGAAGCTTGTCCAAATTCTATACTGTTGATGCTAGTAGGGAGACGGATCGAGGTACACATGATCTTTCTCTATTATCTATCGTTCAGTTCTGCTTCTCATCGGTATCTACCTTTTGGCATTCTGTTTGTACTATTATCAAGAATCAAGAAAGCATCTCGCTAGCAATACTCAGCAACGCATACACCGAAAATACTGACGAAGAAAAGCTGCCGTAGAAGTTCTGGATGAAACCGAACGCGACTGTAATGAGTCCGCCGCGTTGAGCACCCAGCTGACGACTAGCGCGTCCATCTTGGAAAAGATGGATACGATGCCGCATTCTACCATGCTTCACGTTATATTTCTCTATTAACTGTTCCAGCTTAACCACCTCACCACGTTGGCCCTGCCCGTCGCAGGGAAGAGCAGATTGACGAACAAGATTGAGCTAACAAGTTTTTACAATACGCAACCTCAGAAGTACACCTGAGCTTCCTATATTGTGTGTCATTTGGTCCTACTTTTGACATTTTATTTCTACTACCACCTAAGTGCAAGAAGACACCCCACTAGCAATATGCAGCGACGCAAACACCGAAAATAGTGGAAAGCTGCCCGTTGGAGTTCTGGATCAAACCGGACGCCACAGTAATGAGTCTGCTGAGCACCAGCATCACCCGGCTGACGACCAGCGCGTCCATCTTGGGAAAGATAAAGACTATTCGGCATGCCACCCTGCTCACCAAGGTTGCCCCGCTGATTTCCGAAAGGAGGAGGGTGAAAGAAAAAAGATAACTAACAAGTTGCTTCAATACGCAACCTCAGAAGTATTTAGTTCTCCGGTTCATCCCCACTTTTGAACATCCCATTCCTACTATTATTTAAGTGCAAGATGACATCTCGCTAGCAATAATACTCACCGACAAAAACTTCGAAAATGATGATGAAGAAAAGCTGTCCGTTGGAGTTCTGGATCAACCCGGACGCGACAGTAATCAGTCCGCCGAGCATTAGCGTCAGCCAGCTGACGACCATCACGTCCACCTCGGGGAATATGGAGATGATGCCGTACACCATGCCTACGACGTTGGCACCGCCCATCTCCGAAAGAAGGAGGGTGACAGAAACATTTTTGCTAACCAGTTACAACAATACGCAACCTCAATCTTTCTCTAATGTGTCATTCAGATTTCCCGTTGCCCATCACGACCTCTCGACATTTTATTTTTACTATTATCTAAGGGCAAGAAGGTATTTTGCTAGATACTCACCGTCACCAAACACCAAAAATACTGACGAAGAAAAGCTGTCCGTTGAAGTTTTAGATGAACCCAGACGCGACAGTAATGAGTCCGACCAGCACCAGCGTCACTCAGCTGACGACGACCAGCGCCTTCATTATGGAAAATATGAATATAATGCCACACGCCACCCTGCCCCCCCGCTACGAGTGATTTCTCTATAAACCGTGACCCTGCCCACCACGTTAGCTCTGCCCATCGCCTTGAGGACGAGGGTGGCAAACAAAATTAGCTATCAAGTTTCTAGAAAACACAACCTCAGAAGTACACCTGATCTTTTTCTATTGTATATCATTTAGTTCTTTCACTCCTCCCTACCTTTGGCATATTTATACCTTTATCTTAATGCAAGAAGACCCCCGACACAAATTCCGAAGAAAAGCTGCCACTTGAAGTTGTGGATGAACGCAGACGCGACAGTAATGAGTCCGCCTAGCACCAGCATCACTCAGCTGACGACGACCAGCGCCTCCATTTTGGAAAATATGGATACGGTGCCGAATGCCAACCAGTACCCCCTCACAGTTAATTTCCCTATTAATCGTAGCTTGCTCACCACGTTAGCCCTGCCCATCGCCGAGAGGAGGATGGTGGCAAAAAAACTTAGCTATAAAGTTTCTAGAAAACACAACCTCAGAAGTACACCTGATCTTTCTCTATTATATGTCATTTAGTTCTTCTACTCCTCCCTACCTTTGGCATTATATTTTCACCTTTATCTAAGTGCAAGAAGACCCCCCGACACAAATTCCGAAGAGAAGCTTGAAGTTGTGGATGAACGCAGAAGCGACAGTAAGGAGTCCGCCCGGCACTGACGACCAGCGCGTCCATTTTGGGATAGATGGGCACGATGCTGCACGCTGTTAATTACTTTATTAACCGTGACCCTGCTTACCATGTTGGCCGTGCCCATCGTCGAGAGGTGGTTGGCAATAAAATTAGCTAACAAGTTCATAGAATTCGCAGAAGTACACCTCTGGGGGCCTATTCTCGAATGTCGAACGAACTATATGTCGAATTCGACATATGCCGATATAAATTGTCGCACAACGTGTGCCAATGTGTTGTGGTTTCTTTGTTGTTATGATGAGGGTTATGTCCAATGGCAGTGGAAGAAAAGAAAATTTATTGTGCTTCATCTCAAAAGGAAACACAACTTCATGATAGAATAAGAAAATGAGCCACTTTTACCTGACAAAAAAATAATGCTGAAGACCGATGTCCCTGTACCACGAATGGTTCTAGTATTGCAATATAGTTACTCTCACTAATTCCTGACCCCAGTCCTTACCAAAATGTCTTTATACATTTTCTGTCCGATAAAAATCTGAACGCATTCTCATATACGTTCTCTCGTTGGCGGTGATGACTTTATTAATTTTCCAAATTGTCAATTTCCGTGAATGAAGCTGCCATTCTCAAAATAACAAGTGAGGAAAATCAGTCAAATATTCAATCTCGCATTCTACATGAAATTGTCGACTGCTTAGGACTAGAGTCCCTGTATATACCTTAGACAAGAGTCCGGACACAGCTATACTTCTGTTCTTTTCTGTTTTCAAAAAATGCATTGATGATTGAATAAAGGAATAAGACAGATATATCGAGCTCTGTCTTTTCAATTCCCCTAGTATTAATGATTGTCAGAAACAATTTTGAGGGTTTAATTATTTGTCAAACCGTTCATAGTCGTAGGTAGAAGTGAGAAATAGGGCAATTTTAACTAGAATTACTATAAGATTTTCAAATAATGAACAACAGGGTGTTCAAATTTCGAATTCGATAATTTTCATAATCAATTCCTGAGATGGCTATTGCAAATTGTCGTCATCAGAAATTTCTTCACTTCATTAGATATAAGAAAGATAATTCAATCTACGTGGTATCAGATATAGCCAAGAAAATATAGTTGTTTTCTGTTGGGATATAAAGAAATAGAAGATATATATAATTGTTTCAATATAATTTTAATTGTGTCGGTTTCCCACCTCTTCCTGCAGTCTACATTCACCTGTAAATTTTGAATTTGATCTGAATTAAAAACACCGTGGACTGATGACATAGCACATTGCAATTTCTCTAATTATTCTAGTTTTGATTTCAAACTTTCAATTTCTTTCCGCATTATCTCATTCTCATTTTCTTCCTCTGCGATCGTATCATTCAGTAATTCCCAATACGATGTCGACGGAACTCTTTTTTTGAACGTCTCTATTTTATAAATTGACGGCACAGCAGACTCTTTCAATTTGAAATCCATCAGCTTGAAAGAATCTCTATCAAAATGGGCCTGAAATTCATCTTTCTTGTACTGTTTTTTCGAGTAAATTTGAATATTTACATTACATATTGCGGATTTCTTGAAATTAATTTTCCATTCTGGACGTATCATTACATTCTTTCATGACATCATCTTTAAAGGATCATTCGGAAAATTGAATAACTTGAATCCCTTTTCTAATGAATTATCGCAATAATGTACGCAGCAGGACATTGAAATAATTTAAAATGCTAAATTTTGACGGTCATAAAATTTCAGTGACAGAAATTCGAAATAATTTAAAAAAGCGGGCAGGACGACTATGGTGTTTCGTCACATTGTCAGGTGTGCGAACCAAATAAAACAAAATATTAAAAACCCCAACGGCTGTCAGTTTTGTGTCCGGACTCTTGTCTAAGGTATATACAGGGACTCTACTTAGGACCACTCTACAATTTTTTTATCGAACATTTTCGAATTCATTCGAGAATTTGTACTCCACGTTCTTTGTTTGACACTATATAAATCTCTCATGCGTCAAAATATGTCACCGTTTGAGAATTGCGTGCCTGTGGTCTTTCTGTATTGGATGTCATTTAGCTTTCTCGCTCATTTCTACTTTTGGTTTTCTATTTCTAATATCAACTAAGTGCAAGAAAACATCTGTCTGGGAATACTCACCGACACAAATTCCGAAAATACTGACGAAGAAAAGCTGCCCGCTGAAGTTCTGGATGAACCCGGACGCGACAGTAATGAGTCCGCCCAGCACCAGCGTCACCCAGCTGACGACCAGCGCGTCCATCTTGGGAAAGATGGAGACGATGCCGCACGCCACCCTGCCCACCACGTTGGCCCCACCCATCGCCGAGAGGAGGAGGGTGGCCTGGGTGGGGCCGAAACCCAGTTCGTAGCCGCGCTCGACGATAAACACGAACGGGATGTAGAGGCCGATCATGGTGAGGAAGCCGCTGGCGGTCAGCATCACGAAGGCCAATTGTTTGAATAACCTGGAAGTATTACCCACCGACTTATACAATATTGTGGTCTGTACCAAAAAAACAAATTCATGTAACTAACAAAGGAATATGTGTCAAATATCGAATCCAATGATATGTGACGAATATTGCGAATGGTTTGTAAAATAAAGAGTCCTCTGGCAATACCAACGATGTTTTCTTGCTATTCGCATCGTTACCAAACGATACATGAAAGTGACATCTCAGAGATGGTTGCGGTTACTGGGTAAGAACCTATTATTTCCCATTGTGGATATGATATAATGTATACAAAGAACAATTCCCGAGAATCAAGACATTGTTGATGATGTCGGCAACGTCGTACTGACATAGAAATAGAAATAATAATTATTATAAGTCTAGGGGGTATCTTCATATAACATATAGGTATATTGAATTTTTAAAAACTTCACAGTGAGATGAAAACATCAATATTGGAAACTTCCCCAATATTACTTAAAATTGCCAATGGCTACTGGATGGAGTGAATATCAGTTTCAGTTTTAGGAGTCGTTATAATATACTGTGCCAATTGTTTTAGATGTATGACAAACTGACATTTATCATACAGGGCGTGGAAAGAAATTCTGAATTGAGATAAGTCAACAAATTTTCATTCTCAGATAGATGTCAGTTCCACTATAGTTTTAGTTATATTATTATAGAAATGTGAAAATTGTGTATTAAATGAAGAATGGCTGAAGGAATGACTGGACTTCAGGTTACTGAGGAGAGTTTGAAACTCGAAATGAATTTTATTCGAATCAAAATCATCTAACCTATGTGAAAGAGATGTGCATATATCCCAAACATCATGGATACGGATGATTTTTGATAAATTCACGACTCAACAAGAACAGAGTATGTATACTAGTATATTTCTCCCATACATTCCAATTTTCATACCAATTTGGTAAGTAATATATTTTTTATATCGTTATATTCATCATAGTATTCATCCGATTCTGGAAGAGAATGTCAATTCTCAATTTCAGACGATATTCATTTTATGCTCAAATTCCTATCGTGTATGTTCAATTGATATAATTCAATGTTCGTCGTGGCATATAGCCAGGAAAGTAGTTGTTTTCTGTTGAATATGCCGAGAAAGAATTAATAATTTCATCACATAGAGAATGCGAATTCTCAATGTATTTATTCAAATGTATCCATTTTTTCATGTTTATAATATATCTGAGAATATTCCTTTTCAATACTGTGCCAATTGATCTATTTACCTATAATCAAGCATAGTCACCAAAACTCTAACGAAAGCTTCAGGACAGCATTGACACTCTCTGCTCTCCTCGATATCCTTCTGGGTGATCACTCTTGATACGGACATATGATAACTCTGTAATAACGGAATTAGAACAATTTATTAAATCATGATATCTCCATAACAGCTCATGATCCATCTAAGTTTGTATTGTATTTTTCTTAACTTTTGTGAATCAACAAGTGTCATCGAAATTTTTCATTAGCCTTTACATATATCTATTGAGGGCTCATATGTGCAAGCAATGTTTTACTACATATGTACTTGGAAATGATGAAATCGGTTATTACTTGCCAATTTTCGTGACGGATTGTTCGATGTTATCGTTATCTTCGATCCATCCCTCTTATCGAACTGCCGCAACGTATACACAGAACCAGCATAGAATATGTCGTCCCTGTACAGCGGCCTGTTGAAGTTTTTATCTTGGCAAAGGCGCGGGCAACTGCAACATTTGCTCTTCTTCTTCTCGACTTCTGGTTCTACCTCTGCCTGCGCCATCACAGTCGAAGGGGCTACCGAGGCGCTAACCCTGAAACAGCTTCTCGTGAAACTAAATTCGCTGACGCCATCGTCTGGGAGAATTGCTGGAAGGAACAAACATTACGTGGATCAGAACCGGGGATTTATTCTACATTGAAATCGATATTCCTATTTGATTGTACAAGGTGGGCCAGAAGAAGTCATCCGATATTGTTTGGCTCTAATTTTTTCTTCTAAATTGAAAACTTTGATTTTGTTTTTTGCTTATTTTTATTTGAAACTTTGTAATTTTATTGGTCAAGTCGAGAAGATGATATTGGCCAAATGGGCGCCGCCACAATTGATTGCTATACGGGCTCGTTTTATGGCATTTATCATCACTTCGGCGAGAACATCGGGCAACAGATTCTCGCACTCGTGTCAAATGTTGTCCTTGGGGGCTTCCAGGGCCTCGGGCTTGTTCACGTAAACACGGGACTTTAAAAAACTCCACAAAAAAAGTCTGAAACGGTTCAGTCGGGCGATCTTGCGGGCCGGTGCAAATCGGCAAAACGAGAGATGAGGCGACCCGAGAACGCCGCCTTCAGAATATCGGTTGTGGCTCGCGCAGTGTGTGCCGTTGCTCCGTCCTGTTGGAACCACATGTCCTCCAGTCCTGATTCTTTCAATTTTGGCAGAGATACGGGGGTGCTTCCATCCATAAAAAATGCGACAAAATTTCATTTTTCCGAACTGAACATTTTCCAGGAAAAATTTGAATAGTTAGTAAATTGGGCGTCCTGATTTCAAATCTGAAGTGATTTTCGACCTATTTTGACTATTGACCTATTTTCCGGAAATTGGGGTAGTTTCATGGCTGTTGGCGAGCAGTGTATATCACTGAAGATGACCCCACTTGGTCATAGAGTGCATTTTTGGTATATCTCTCGCTCCAGCAAATTTCAGGATCCTTACCCAACGATTACGTAAGGGGTGGTTCCATTAGAAGTGGGTCACACTGTATATATAATAGATTCTTTCAAAGCATCATCACTTCGACGCTCTAGTGCTCTTGCCTTGAAACAAACAGCCTATCATCGCTGGCGCAAAATCCCTAAGCACGCGACCAGAGCAGAATACGTTGGAGTTGGGAATAACTGCAACCAAACAGTGGATGCATCAAAACGAACATACAATGCCAGAGTAATATCGAAACTCGTAGATTGTCCCAATGACTCCTGTTCATTTTGGTACCTTGTTAAAGCAGTCGGGAGGACTTTCACTAATAGTTTGTTTCCCAAAACTCTTCAAACCAAATGGCACATTAGCAACAACATATCGCAAGAGAAAACGAACAGTTTTGCAGGCATGTTCCCAGCAAGATTCACTACAGATTCTTAAGGGAAAGTGCCGCCAGATATTCCAACCTTCGATAGTCGAATTCCCGAAATCGTCTTCCGTCAACGCACTATCAGACGCATTTTGCTTGGCCTCGAAACGAATGTGGCTAATGGCATTACACCCATTATCCTCAAAAAATATGCACCAGGATTTACGCCGATTCTCTGCAAGTGATTTACCATCTCGTACGAGTCGGGTATTCTTCCATCTTGCTGGAAGATAGCTAGAATTCAACCAATTGTTGAACCCTGTTATCAGTCATCCCAAAAATGACGGAGAAAGCCAATATTGAGCTTATCAAATGTTGGGAAAGCTCAAAAATCATCAATAATAGACAATATGGCTTTCACCGCCGAATATATAAACTGAAGATCTACCCATAATATAGCAAACATCATTAGAAAAACATGATGAATCTCTAGCTGTGGCGTTCAGACAAATCGAAAGCATTTCGACCATTTCAACCGGCACCAAGAACTTCGTCACAACCTATCATAATACGGATTATAACCTCGAAATCATGAACGATATGAAGCATTGCTTGCAGGACTCAAAGGTCGTGAGTTCGACGTTCACGCAGGGCGGTGGAGTTTTTTTATTTTCCATTGTCACTCGTAATTATGGCTTTCAGTCATCTTCATTATTATATGTATCTTTTCGGTCGAGTAACCGACAAGAATTTTCACTCACTTCTATATGTATAGATTGCTTGCGGACATTTCCATATACAAGAAAAGACAATGCCAGGGGACGAACGGCGAAAAATGGAGACTGTGTAGTACCATCCTGCCAGCGATGCTTCGTATAGTGCATGATTCCGAGTGACTTCAAGAATTGAAAGGATTCTGCCGCCTAGTGTGTGATAAGAACTCGACCTCCTTGCCGATTGATCGACGGATGCGCCGTTAGCTCAATTGGCAGAGCGTTGGGCGTGTAACCCAGAGGTTGTGAGTTCGACTCTCACACGGGGCGTTGGAGTATTTTCATTTTCCATTGTCACTCGGAATTAGGGCTTTTCATCTTCATTATTATATGTATCTTTTTGGTCGAGTAACCGACAAAATTTATCACTCATTCCTATGTAGGAGTTCCACAAGGATCAATTTCAGCACCAACATTGTTACTACTTAATATCAATGATCTGTTGGGAGTATAACCATTTGCCCTATCAACCAGCTTCGAAGGTGATATTACTCTCTAGACTGTGTTGTCTTTCAGAATTCCTATTTCTTCCCAGGAAACTAAGAACTCACGGAAAGGCAGGTCAACGTTGTCAATGAGGATCTCGCTAAAATTACAACCTGGGTAAACATGCTACAATTGTACCGAAACTCGAGCCTGTATTTTTTTCTAGAAAGGCAGAACTCAGTATGCCTGATATAACAATGTCAGGTATCACCATTCCCACCAAGTTCTTTGCTCTTTTCCACGTGACTCTGAGGCGAGGGCAGATCTGATTGAGACTAGAGACACCGGCGTGAAAACAAGGCTATCAGAACATAACAGCCAGTTTTCCGAAGATAGCCAAACGGCCAGTGGCGTCGACTTTTTTAGGATTACCGTCGTCTTTTTACAATCTGAGATATCCTCACTGTCAGATATAACTGTTCATGTCTCATCTTTTCGTAGTCCATTCGTAGGGGGCAGCGAGAAATAACAAAATACCCTGAAATTATCAGGGTAAGTTTTTAGAATATAATGTATACAATTGATCAGTTACCAGCAACTCGCAAGCCGTCTGAAGGGGGCTGCGAGAAATAATATAATATGAAATAAATTCTTAAAGTGGGGACGCAATGATTTCTACACCCTGAAAATATCGTGGTAGGTCTTTCAGAATATAACGAAGGGAGCAACGAAAAATATTATTATAAAATATGTTACGGTCCACTTGAACCTTACATAACTTAAGTGACCCTTCTACTATTCATTTTTTTTCAGTGCAATCAGTTCGGAGTAACACTCAGTATGCATCGTATTTTCAACAGAGAAATAATATTTCAGCATCAATTTGTCAGGACAACCTGTATATAACTTTCATCTTCTTCCTGTGATTGTGATCGAATCATACGTTAAGATGCTGATATGTTTCCCTGCTAAGAGTTTCACTTGTGGAAGTGTTTATCTTATTCTTATTTTTGTCAACAAACTCAAGACTTCTTCTAACAATTAAAATATCAACATAGAGAATTCACTTCTATATGATTGCCTCACCTGTGTTATTAAAACAGTGTGGACAATCGATGTCACGTTGAATACAAAGTCACTAGATAAGGCCAATTCACACAGCACTCAATTAGACCCAGCGCTCTGATTTCTTAGTGTTCTGTGTCTAAATAGCGTTTTCCACTCGCCGATTTACAGAGCGCACTAGCACAGAACGAGTACAAAAGGCACTGGCTCGGTTCTTCCATAAAGTGCGGTTCCAGCACAGAGCAGAGGAATAGAAATAGAGAGTTGGTGCGAATTTCTTGTCATCAGAAATGTCAGGATAATTGTTTAGTCAATCAAAAAGTTGATATTGAAAGTACATTTTCTTCCGTTGGTCCACATCTCGGTCCACATGAAATGAATTCATCTACCTCTTATTGTGGTTTCCCTGTGAACACTGCCATAAATCAGTCAGAAACATATCAGTATGAATGTTCATTGTCAATGATGTTCAATTGAATCATTCGCCAATAGTGATGTAGCATTGAAGTGTCGTTCAAGAACTTAGTATTTTCCATCATTACTGAATCAACAATCAAATATGTTTAATACCTGCACATCTGAATAGCTTTCTTCAACTTTTAGGTAATTTTGAATCTTCCGTAAACGCTGTTTCGTAACGAAGTACTTCTGTATCTCAATCATCATTTCTTCATCATCGCTTGTATCCGAAGTATCTATGATTTAGTAAATTATTGTAATAATAGTAATAAACTACAATGAGACATTAATGATTATTCAAATTCCATACATTTTTCCACCCGTGACTCGAATATTTGAGGTTATGTGTATCGCACCGTCGTACAAGCACAGTTCTGAAAACTCGAACTCTGAGCGGACATCGAGCAAGTTTGAAAGCCAGTGGAAATCATTTCTCGACAAAAGTTTGCTCTTGAAATTCTCAGTGGACCACGCAAAACGCACTCAGTGCCGAAAAAGTTTGAACTAGTGCGACGAGTGGAAAACGCTATAAGTTCGACGGTGTAATCTTGACCCCGCCGAAATTCGAGCAAGATTGACGGAGATCGTTCTCTCTCGATTGGCGCTTGGCAGAGCAACAAGTAAATTTTTACATTCTTTCGAAATGCCAATTATATTGGAAATAGGTCGATTGAAAGCTATAGGTATGTACAATATGATATAAGGTTCATTTTGAGCCATTTGATAATGTTCACACAATTATAAAAGTATAAGAAAACACATCGATCAACGTGATATTCTTTTCAGGCCTTTTTGGTTTCTACTGAAGCCATTTGCAATTTTTGTCATTTTTGGTGATGATGTGCAGTATGCACTTGCGCACATGACATGTCGTCATGGCGGCAATTTAATGATAACCTAACCTGTTGTAGATGTTTTGGTTAAATGTGATGTATATTTCACAATTGGGATTTATGGTTCGATGCCTCCCAAATTTCATCCCATATTATTGCTAATGGGGCAATAACAAGTGTTTGTCAGCTGTTGGAGTTTGCTGCCTGTTTTGTTTGTGTTTGGATACCATGTATATGAATGAATTGGATACCATTTGCTGATGCAATTTATGGAGTATGAGAAAGCCACCCATACAATTAATGGTTAATTTTGAGTAAGAGTATAATGATGGATGACCCTCAGTGAGTACTACTTGTGATGTAATTTTTGATTACCATTGAGGAGTTGAAGACATAGATCTTCACTAGTGTCTCACTTTGTTTTCCTTGTAATAAGTGTTCTCCTATTTGTGAGAAACGAAATAACAGCTGCTATTTCCTTTCATAGGAAACCTAGGTATTTTGTTTACATTTATTATTCCCAGTCACCTGGTGACTTATTATTATCACTTGCTAGCCACAGTGAGGCTGTCATAGATTTAATTTCACTAACATTACATCTCTTGGCATTGCCTAGAATAGAGTTGAAATACTCACCTATTCATTGATAAAATTTCACTAACATTGTAACCTTAAGTAATCTATCGAATTTCAATTTAATCATTACAATCAGTCATTATATATTAACATTAATTGTATTAAACATTGACTTATTACACACTGCGTGTAAGCACTTCTAACAATATCATTTAGGTAATTATATGCATGGTTTTCAAAAGGTATAGTTTGATATTTTTGTTCTGTCCTATCCTAATTCTTCTAAGTTAACTCTGATTGGCACCCATAGTTTGCTTTACAGATAACATCTTGAAAAACAAATAGAAAATAATTTTCTCAAAATCCCACGACCGCTCTACGACTATAAAGGCCACCGTGCATTGAGGCTTTAATTTCTTTTTGTGAAGTTACGCCACAAATATACTTCAACATTGGGGTCAAGGGGTCGGCTACATGGCCACCGACCCCAGGGGAATAGCAGAGGAGGTCGGGCAAACCTCTCGAGGAAGCTATGACCAAGACCGTCTGTGCGCGATGTAGAATCGCATCCTGCCCGAGGTGACCCTGCATAAACTAAACACAGCGGATCTAGACGAGGTAGGTCGAAAAATTCCCCCAAGTCAAGGTGTGAGATTTCCGTGCCGAGGACTGGATGGTAGCAGGGAGTGCTATCAAGAACGGAGCCTCTGGGACACAGGGTCGAATCCCAGAGTACAAAGACCTTACTACGGCATGCGGGGCTCTGTCGTAGCGGACCAAAACTTCCCTAGCTACTCGTGGGATCTGAATGGATTCAAAAAATAAAAACAAAAAACCTGTCAAAAGGGCGGAGGTGACCACACCCAACCCAAGACAGAAGGCGGGCACGCCTGGTGCTAAGGCCACAAAAGGGCAAGCACCAAAAGCCAAAAACAAGGTAGTAGTATCTTCCCTAGAGGAACTAGAGCTACTATCAGACGATGAGGTGAAAATAGCACACCTCGGAGGAGCTTCGAGGTTGAGGCTTAAAGCCCACCTAGAAAAGGGCCTTGATTACATTTCAGCCAAGAGGCTGGTAATCAAGGAGAACTTTTTAAAAAGCAAGGAACCCGCAAAGCCCTTGAGGTTGGGACCTGTAGCAACAACGTCGAGGGAGGCCGGTGAAGGCACGAAAGCGACGAAACGACCACGGTCAACCAGTGCGACACCGCCACAGACCAGCCAGCTGAGGAAGAAACCAAGGCACGAAGGAGTATCCTTCAAAGATGCCCTTACCTCAGTAAAGGTTGCTGTGGTACACACGGGCTTCCCGGAGGTGAAAATGAGTACTGAAAGGCTCACAGAAGTCCAGGACTCAATCTCCGAGGCTCTAGATCAAATCCCCATAGAGGGACCCCAAGTGCGATTTGCAAAATGCACTCATAAACCGGGATACTTGGTTATGATGTGCGTGGATCGCACTAGTGCAGACTGGTTGAAGGAGGTCATCCCAACCATAAAACCCTGGGAGGGAGCTACCCTAACAGTGTTGGAGGGGGATGACTTACCTGAAACCTACGCCTGCACTACCTTCATCCCTGATGAAAGAGGGCAAAAGCCGGAGGCGGAAAAAATTCTGCACCGGCTTAAAGTCGCAAATCATGGGCTAAACACGCACCTTTGGACGGTTTGGGGCAAAACTCCTGCGGCCAAAGGACAAACTTGGGTCTTCTCCATGGACAAACAGTCACTGGAAGAACTAGTGAAACTTGACATGTCTCCCTACTTCAATCTAGGGAGAATTAAGTTCAGACAGAAGGGGAAACGTGTCAAGGAACAAGAAGAACACGCCGAGCCGATTCCGGAGGCCCAAGAGGCACAAGAAGAGGACGAGACAGAGTCCTCCCAAAGTGGGAGTAGCCCTCTCAAGAGGCAAATAGCACATGAGAGCGCAACACCCATGGAGGAGGGAGATGCCTCGAAGAAGGCGGAAGAAGGGTTCAGTTCACAGAACTGAACCGAAGGATCAGGGTTCTGCAGTTGAATCTCCATCATGCCAAGGCGTCCAGCGCTATGGTATGTAGGAGATTTGACAAAGAGGGTCTCGACCTGGCCCTCTTGCAAGAACCCTGGTTACATGGAGGGAGGGTAGCTGGCTTGAAACCCAACCAAGGTAAAGTACTATACGTAGAAGGTAACAATAAACCTCGCGCATGCATAGTATATAGCGATAGAGTAAAATGCACACTAATACCGGTGCTCTGCACCGGTGATGTTGTTACAGGACTCCTAACCACGCCGACAGAGGAAGGTACCAGAAGCTGGATAGTGAGCTCCGCGTATTTCCCAGGCGAGGAGGTTTGCCCACCACCGATACTAGGCGAAGTAATCGCATATGCGGCAAGGGCAAACCTCCAACTCATCATAGGATGCGACGCAAATGCACACCATACTGTATGGGGAAGCACAGACGTCAACATAAGAGGTGAGTCACTTTTGCAATTCATACTAACAGAAAGGTTATTAATAGCTAATGTAGGATGCGAACCAACATTTGTCACGGCAGCGAGGAAAGAAGTTCTAGATATAACTCTCTCGTCAGAAAAAGCATGTGATAATATCGTCAACTGGCATGTGTCAGATGAACCTTCGTGTTCTGACCATAGACAAATAAGATTTGATATAATTACCCCACCTCGTACCTTAACAAAGTACAGAAACCCCAGAGAGACCAACTGGGAAGGATACGCAACATCACTCAGAGAATATCTACAAAGGACCACGGCTGACATAAGGGACAGCCACAGTCTTGAGAGGTCAGTAGACCAAGTAAGCAAGGCAATAGTTGCCGCCTACGAAGGTAACTGCCCGGAAAAAACAAGACAACAAAGCAATAAAACAATCTGGTGGAACAAGCATCTCGAAACCCTACGAGGGGAGGTGCGAAGGCTATTCAACAAAGCAAAACTCGACCAGAATTGGACCACATATAAGGTTAAACTCACGCAGTACAACAAAGAGATTAGGAAATCGAAAAGGCAATCGTGGAAAAAGTTCTGTGAGGAGGTCACAGAAACCCCCACATGTTCAAGGATCCACAAAGTGCTAGCCAAAGAAGGTACTGTAAACCAAGTAGGTTTTCTGAAGAAGAATGACAATACCTACACAGCAACTTTTGAGGAGAGTCTGAAAATGCTCACTGAAGCACACTTTCCGGCCTCAGTAATTCTAAATGAGCCGATAGTGGCAGACAGCACCATTGGCAGGCCGAATAGGCCAACTGCCATAGAATGGAGGCTAGCTACAGAGATATCGAGGCCAAACAGAATTAGGTGGGCTATTAATAAATTTAAACCTTATAAATCCCCTGGAGTAGATGGAATATACCCCATCCTGCTTCAAAAGGGGCAGGAAATACTAATTCCACACTTGTGTCATATATTCAAGGCTTGTATAGCAATACGATATATACCCATAGTATGGCAGAAGGTGACAGTCATCTACCTTCCCAAAGTGGGAAAGGTGGGTGACAAAACGCCAAAATCATACCGCCCAATAAGTCTAATGTCGTTCCTGCTCAAAACGCTGGAAAGACTGATAGACAGATACATAAGAGACGAGGTATTACAAAGAAACCCGCTCAACGAACGCCAATATGCGTATCAGCCAGGCAAGTCAACTGACTTAGCACTGGATGATCTGAACAGGCTACTCGCAAAGTCGATAGAGGACAAAGAAATAGCTATAACAACATTCGTAGACATAGAAGGTGCTTTCAATAACGCATCAACAAATTCTATAATTAATGCCCTAGCAAGGAAAGGAGTACCGCTACTCCTGTGCCAGTGGATAAATGTCAATTTGAAAAATAGGGTTATCATATCCACAATTGGCGAGACAACTCTGACAGCTAGAGCAGATAGGGGATGCCCACAGGGAGGAGTATTATCACCCCTACTATGGGCCATTCTAATGGACGAACTGATCAAAAGGCTAACATCCAAAGGGTATTATTGCTTAGGATATGCCGACGACCTGGCGGTTATCGCTAGAGGTAGATTCGCAAGTACGGTCTCGGAGCTCACACAAATCGCTCTAAACATAATTGACAATTGGTGTAAAGAGGAGGAACTCACCGTGAACCCTCATAAAACCACTATAGTGAATTTCACGAAAAAGAGAGTACTGGAAGGATTAAAGTCACCAGTACTCAACGGGGTAGAAATTCCGTTCGCCCTAGAGGCAAAATACTTAGGAGTCATCTTTGACCATAAGTTAACATGGAATCAACACCTACAAAAAATTGTTCAAAAAAGTACAGTAGCCTTCAATCTGTGCAGACGAATGTGCGGGAAAAATTGGGGACTGCAACCAAAAATGACCACATGGCTCTATGCCAGCGTCATCAGGCCTATGATAGCATATGGGTCAGTAGTTTGGTGGCCAAAGACACAACAGGCTGGAGTGATTCGAAGGCTCAGTGCTATTCAAAGGCAAGCTTGCCTGAGTGCCACTGGTGCAATGAAAACCACTCCAACAGCCGCTTTAGAGGTCCTCTTGAACCTACCACCACTAAAAATATATATTCAAGGCGAAGCCAGAGCAGTCGTGAGTAGATTGTCAAGGGGTCAAGCATCCATAAGCAACGCGCACGGTAAAGACTATAGAAAGCTATATGAAGAGTTGGAAAGCGACCCCATCATGGGAATGCCAACGGATGGCATAATTCCAAAATATAGCTTTGAAAAAACTTTTAAAATAAGTATAACGGACAGAGAGGCATGGAAGGAAGGACCTCCTATCAATGCAGACATTGCTGTCTATACGGACGGCTCCAAAACTGAGTTTGGATCAGGAGCCGGTATTTATGGGGCCAAGCCAAAGACAAGAATCTCACTGAGCTTAGGTAAATACGCGACGGTGTTTCAGGCAGAAATTATTGCAATACATCATTGCGTGAAAGAATTGATAAGGCAAGAGTTTGAAGGCAAAACCATTGCAATCTATTCAGACAGCCAGGCGGCAATCAAAGCAGTCAACTCTATGCAAGTTAACTCAAAACTAGTATGGGACTGCTTAGAAACCCTAAATGCACTGGGCAGTCAGAACAGACTGACTCTAGCATGGGTACCAGCACATACAGGGTACGAGGGCAATGAAGAGGCAGACTCACTTGCCCGAGCAGGAGCAAACAAAGCTCTGAATGGCCCAGAACCCTTCTGTGGTATTGCGAAAGCTATACAAAAGACTAGTATCAAATCATGGATGCAAACCAAATCTCAAGAATGGTGGAACAAATCGCCAGGAATGAGACAGGCAAAAGAGTTTATTAAAAAACCATCGCCAACATTCACAGAATATCTACTAAGCCAGAAACGAAGTTCAACTAGAATACTAGTGGGACTTCTCACAGGGCATTGTAGGCTCAACAAACACATGAGTACGATAGGTCTGACTGAAGAACTGCTGTGCAGGTTCTGTCAGGAAGAGGAGGAAACAGCAGTACACATACTTTGCCACTGTGAGGGCTTGTCAAGACTAAGGTTCCTTACGCTGGGTGAGGAAAAACCAGAAGCCCAGAGATACACAGGGGATCTGAAAGCTAGCCTATGGAGTCTCATAGAGAAGACGGGGCTAGCCGAAGAACTCTAATCGATTTTGAGGGCAGACACAATAGATCTGAAAAGGTCGCGGTGTGGAGGCAGATAGCCCGAAGGCCCCATTCTAAATCTAATCTAATCTAATCTACTTCAACATTGGGGACTCAATGATTTCTACATCGGCGAAATATCATCATGAGTCTTTCAAAATATAACGAATACAACTATTCAGGTCTTATCAACTCGCAAGTAGCTTGAAGGGGGCAACGAGAAATAATAATGATATTAAATAAATTCTAAAAGTGGGGACGCAATCAATTCAACAGCATGTAAATATTATGATGGGTCTCTCAAAATATAACGAATAAAACTGTTCAGATCTTATCAACACGCAAGCCATACGAAGTGGGCTGCGAGAAATAATAATATTAAATTATAATTCTGAATGTGGGGGCGCAATGATTTCTAAAACCTGGAAATATCATGGTGGGTCTTTCAAAATATAAAGAATACAACTGTTTAGGTCGTATCAACTCGCAAGCCGTCTGAAAGGGGCAACGAGAAATAATAAAATGAAATAGATTCTAAAAGTGGGTACGCAATGATTTGTACACCCTGAAAATATCATGGTGGGTACCTGATCAGTTGAATGCATTATATTCTAAAACCTACTCTGATAATTTTAGGGCATAGAAATCACTGCGTCTTTACTTTTGGAATTTAGTTTATTATTTCTAGCTGCCCCCTACAAATGGAATGAACAGTTATATCTAACAGTGAGAAGATCTCAGATCGTAAAAAGAAAACGGTAGTCCTAAAAAAGTCGACGCCACTGGCCGTTCGGCTATCTTCGGAAAATTAGCTGTTGATATATATATCGAAGACTGGAACCTTTGCCTCGATAATACACTACACTGTTTTACCACTAAACGAACCGATTTTTTAACGCCTCGACACGTGTTTCGCTAACTATGTCAGCATCTTCAGGAGAAAATTAAAACTAGATATCCTATTCTAGTGTGCTGCTTATATACTAGGTATATGTTCATCCAACTGTGAAGAATACTAACCGTCAAGTTAATGTTTGTCATGGTTGGGGTTTTCAAAGACTTAGGTTTTGAAAGCGTTTATCAGTCTGGGTCAAAATTAGGCAATTCATCAGGCAATCCTAAAGATAAAGTGGACACACTTGAAAAGTCGGGAACATACTAAATAAGTTGTAATGATTGTGATAAAACATATATAGGCCAAACCAGGCGACCCATAAAAACAAGGTTCAAAGAACACATAGTCCATTTAAAATATGGCTAGGCTCTGGAATTCATTGCCTGAGGAAGTATTCCCAACAACATATAATCTCCAGAAGTTCGAAAGAAATTCCAATACCTACCTCCTATCCCTTTCCTCCCTAGGAACGCACGATGTTCTCTGAACATTATAGGGATTCCCTTTCGTGCGCTTCAAGCGATAAAAAAAAATCTTGTGTAGCCGAACATATGTTCAATCACAATCATAACACACATATTAGTAACCTCAAATTAGTTAAGCAAGTTAATAACATTAGAAAACTAGACGCATATGAAAGCTTAGAGATATTTAAGAATAGTAATAGAGTAATGAATAAGGATAATGGACCTATTCCATATAGCCCTCTATATATAGTTTAGTAAACTAAAAATTATTATTTACATGTGAACTCAACCATGACAAACATTAACTTGACGGTTAGTATTTTTCACAGTTGGGTGAATATATACCTATAGCACCCTGACAACCTGTTATTTGTTATTTTTTTCCTTGTAGATATGTATTGTGATTGACTGAAATAGTTGTTCTACCAATAGCTATATAGAATGCAATTATTGTAAATTGTCTTTGAGGAAAATAAAATATCTATCTGAAAAAAAATCTACCTTTATTAACCTCTTTTCAATGCGTGAAGTGATTATGTTACCAAGGTAGTTTTCGTCATTTTATGAAGTACTAACCAATAAAGACATTATGTTCAATTATAATCAACTCGAATTCACTGTTCTGATGGCAATGGCACTCGAATCTAGTAGGTATTTATCAATATAACGACTTAATATGCTATGCAAATGCTTATGGCAACTAGATTTTGATTAGGATTGAAAAGAAGAGCTTTCATCGTGTTCCACAAAACTATAATGATTGAAAATTCAATTGACACCATGGTAGTAAAGAATATTATTCTTTTCCGTCGACCTCTCAAATGGTCAATTTGTCTATTGATGCACGAGTGTAGCGTAGGCAACCAAACATACACCGCGTCCACGGTTTAGCCTTTGCTTTTCCAAGTTTCTGAAACGATTTTAATCCCTATGTTTTCTGACACAAGGAATTCATTTTTTATGTTGATTATTTCGCCAAATGTTACTATAATATCAGTGACAATCTAGTATATAAGCAGCACACTAGAATAGGATATTTAGTTTTAATCTTCTCCTGAAGAAGCTAACATAGTTAGGGAAACACGTGTCGAGGCGTTGAAAAATCGGTTTGGTTAGTGGTAAAACAGTGTAGTCTGTTGATATATTGATGATGATTCATTGTTTCTTACTCACCCAGGAAGGTCTCTCCTGTTTGCCTTCGGGAAGGATCGTGGCTACCAATGGCTACTTCCTCCACTGTCGGAAAGAATCTGTTATGGAAATCTTGAAATATTCTCTTTATACTGAAAGTGTTTTCTTCTGACACTTCTTCTTCGTCTTCGACGTGAAAACTGCCGATCGAGTCTGAATCGTTGAATGTTACTTTCTTGTCCCCACCGATAATCTTGGTAGCCTTCAACGGTCTGAAGGCTATGACCTGTAACCAATTGAGCTTTCTTAACACGCTTATGATAGCTTGGTATGTTTGTTTTTCTACGGCTATAACACAAAACTGCTCATCAACTTTATTGTGTTATTATTTCAAAAAATCTCATTGCCCATGGAATGTCAAATATCTAGCAATAACATGTCTGTCTAATAGATGAGCATTACTTAAAAAAAAATCAGATGGGTATAAGTCGAAGAAATAACAAATTTCGCTGTTTCTGTTGCAGCCGTAGAAAAATTATAGTGTATAAATCGCACGGAATGCTAATTTTCCACCCGTATAATTGCAGCATTCGCCTACGGCAGGTGCTCGTTAAACAATATACTATTGTTTGTTTAATTGTATCGGAATCTTCGAACGTGATTTTGACGAACTTCAAAGCGTCCGATTGACATGAAAGTTGGCAGGTGCACATAATTCTAGTGACAAGAAAAACAGAATGGCGGCTTCAAAATGGCGGACAGCTTTCGTAATTTCGATTCGATTCTATTGCAAACTGGTATTTGGGAAATTTTGGGATCGTAGATTAGGATTCTATTGTCAAAATAGTAAAATTCAATATTGTATTTACCTGCAATATTCCTTATTATATCCTAGCTCGAAGAACCAAATTAGCAATGAAATAGTCAAATTATAGTTTTTTTTATCTGACACAATCAATCAATCGATATATATATTTTAACAACCAAGTCTTTCTAGATTATTCACATCAATATACTGGGTGACAAATTATCAACTGGAATATCATGATTAATTACATATAAATATAACATTTCTCCCCCCAGTAATTGAACTGCAGTGAGGCAATTACTTATTCACTTCTAGAACAATCAGCCTAGATACTGGACGTCGAAATATAACTCCAGTGCTACTCTTCACGTCGACGATTCTTACATGGCCATCTTTAGCTGGGTACAAGTGGACAACAACACCCTTTTGCCAAAGATTTCTTGGTCCTGACGGGTTCACCATCACCACTATATCACCTAATTGTATTCTTCTTTTTTCTGTAAACCATTTTGTCCTTCTTATCATGGTAGGCAGATATTCTTGAGTCCATCTGCGCCAGAATAAGTCTGCCAATTTTTGGGCGGCTCGCCAGCTTGACATCAAACGCAGGTCTCTTTCATCTGTTTTCGTTATGGGCAAAGCAGCATAAGAAGGCCCAATCAGAAAATGGTTCGGGGTCAAAGCTTCTGAAGAGTCGGAGTCTAGTGATACGTGAGTACGGGGCCGAGAATTCAAAATGTTTTCTGTCTCAATCAGGAATGTTCGTAGGACATGTTCAGGTGGATACCTTGATTTGAGAACTTCTTTCAGAACTTTCTTCGTTGTTTGAATGAGTCGTTCCCAACTGCCTCCCATATGTGGAGCAAGTGGTGGGTTGAAGTTCCATTTGACTTTCTCCAAAGTACAGAACCGCATTATTTCGTCTTGTTGCAGACTTTGAAGACTTTCCGTGATTTCCCTTTCGGCGCCTCGGAAGTTCTGTCCATTATCACTGAACAGTTCTTCAGGAAAACCTCTGCGGCATCCAAATTGTCGAAGAACATTTATGAAAGAGCTCGTGCTCAGGTCCTGAGCTATTTCTAGGTATACTGCACGTGTTACCATGCACGTGAAAATTACGCCATACCTTTTTTCCTTACTCCTTTTTACAGGCACTTCCAAGGGTCCGAAGTAGTCCATCCCTGTTTTAATGAAGGGCCTTATGGTTGGTTCAATTCTGCATGATGGTAACTGTCCCATTTGTGGTATCTGTGGGACAGCTCTTCTGTTTTTGCAGTGCTGGCAGTTATTCCAGACACTTTAAACAGCTTGTCTCATTCTCAAAATCCAATACTTCTGACGTAGATTATTGATAACAGTTTCTTGACCATGATGATGTACATTCTGATGGTAATTTTCAATCAATAGTTTGGTAATACTATGGTCAGGATCTGAAATTATCGGTTTCTTCATGTCTTCACTTATTGTTGCATTATTCAACCTACCTCCAAGTCTTATAAGATTGTCTTCATTCGAAAATATACAAGATAATGTGTATAGTCTACTCTGAGGACCCAAAGTTGTGTTGTTTTTCAACTGACTAATTTCTGAAGGAAATGAATCCATTTGCACTTTCCTGAATAACAAATTTTCAGCTGAGGCAATTTCATCTACGGTGAATTCTTGTATATTCTTTTCACCCGATCTCAAATTCTCGATAAATCGTAATACATAAGCAGTTGTCCGTACAAGTTTAGTCCATTTGGAGAATCGGTTTGGGTCCGGGATTATTATAATATTTTTGACAAAATTTATCAGAACTAATTCATCTTTCTGGAATTCTAAGACATTCATATCGATTTCAGGCAGTTTTTCGTTTTCGTTGGGCCAATTGTCTGCTGGCAGTAACAAACATTTGGGTCCATTGAGCCATCTGTCTTCTTTGGAAAAAGAAATTTCTCTTGTTCTCTTGGTTGCTTCATCTGCTACATTATCAAGTGAACTTACATATCTCCATTGCGATACTAGTGTTAATTCCTGTATCTCACCAAGTCTCTGTGCCACGAATACCTTGCACCTTCTTGCTTCAGTGCGAATCCAGTGAAGGACAGTTTTCGAATCGCTCCAGTAGAACTCTGTCGAGATATTGAGATTTAATGAATTTTTCAGAGTATGGGCTAATCGAGCTGCTATCAAAGCCGCCTGAAGTTCTAATCTGGGTATTGATATGGGCTGTTTCAGAGGTGCGACTCTCGTTCTTGCACTGACGAAACTGGTTTGGATATGTCCATTTTGACTTATTCTAAGATAGGCTACCGCAGCGTAACATTTTTCCGAAGCATCGCAAAATATATTGTTACGACCCTGGCAATCGATCCCAGCTACCTGCGAAAAGTAAACAAGCCATATTTCTTGGAATAGTAATTAGGTGATTCGACGGCTATTGAGATGACTCGAGAAGATTATCGACCTGTTCACGATATTTCGAGTGGAATCTAGACGTTTTATTAGGTAATATAAATAGATGTTGTTAGGGACAGGGAGGAAAGTCTTTATTTGGAAGCGTTATAATAACGATCGAAGAAGTGTTGTGAATCGGAAGTGTTTAGTATGAGTATTGTAATTATTGTATAGTAGTGTTCAGAATAAATTATTTTAAGTGTTATACCGAGTGTTAAGTTATTACGGACCCAGAGTAAAATCGTAACAGTGGTGTCAGAAGTGTGGATTTTCGAGGACATTTGAATACGTATGGTGAATACAAGGAGTACGTCATACGACACGATGGAAGACATTATGAAATTCATGAAAAATCAGTTCGCAGAACTAGAGACACGACGACAGGAAGATGAGAAACGTCGTCAAGAAGAGTTACAGAAAATTCTAGAACATCAAGAAAAAGAACGAGAACATCAAGAAAAAGAACGAAAACATCAGAAAATCTTCTTCGAACAAATTCTGCATAAAACTGATAAGCAAATGGATGAGTTAAAGACAGATGTCACCAGAATTGATGACAAGCTTAACCAGGAAGTTTCAAGAATAGATTCCATGCTCGATGCAATCGAAAGAAATGTAGCGAATCAGATCACCTCGCTACGAAGTCAAGATCGCCGTGACAGAGTTGCCACATCGAGTTCTTCCGTGAAACCACCAACTTTTGATGGACAGTCGCCTTGGTCTATGTATCGCCGACAATTTGAGGCTGCAGCAAGTGCAAATGGGTGGAGTGACGAGGAAAAAGCTACTGCACTCATAGTAGCTCTGAGAGGACCAGCTTTGGGGATGTTACAGTCGATCCCAGTTGAACAACAAAACCACTTCGGAGATTTGGTGGCTGCGCTAGAACTCAGGTATGGTGACCAACATCGAGAACAGCTTTACCGGGCTCAGATGAAAAATCGTGTGCAGAAGTCTGGAGAGAGCCTACAGGAGTTCGAAGCAGATGTGAGAAGACTGACTCAATTAGCCTACCCAGAGGCACCAGAGGACTTCAAAGAACAACTGGCGGTGCAGGTATTCATCGACGGGCTGAGAGACTCAGAAATACAGAAGACTCTGAGGCTTACACACTTTAAGAGGAGTGGTGAAGCCCTAGTAAGATCTCTGGAGGTAGAAGCGGCCTTCAAAACCTCTAGGCCAAAAGTGAGAGCTGTGTCCATCGAGGAGCCTTCCGAAGACGTGGACCCAGTGGCGAAAATGTTGAGAAAAGTGCTTGAGGAACTCAAAGAAATTAAGAGTGGGTCTAGTAACCAGCGAAATAGATCCTGCTATCGCTGTGGCAGAACTGGACACCTGATAAGGGACTGTAAGGTGAGAGTACCACCACAATCTTCTTCACCTGCAAGGACGCCATCACGGTCGTACTCACCTGCGAGGACTAGGTCATCTAGTGAGTCCTCAGATAGATACCAGGAAAACTAGAACTAGCCAGCGTATCGGGGCGCATGCTGGCTAGTAATAACGAAGCCCCCAGGGTCATTAACATCAAAAGGATAAGAAGAACAACTGATAGCCTGACCATCAAAGGAAAAATCAACCAAATGGATGTAACCTGCACCATAGATACCGGTGCATCAGTTTCTCTGGTACGCAGTGACATTCTCCGGCCTGGAAGTATAAAACCAACCACTTCCAACTTTGTTCTTCGTACGGTCACTGGAGAAAATGAGTTTATCCTCGGCATGGATCTGATAAGTGACTACGGGTTTTCATTCGACAGTGATCAGAAGACCATGAAATTTGGAGGAGAAGAGTTTGTACTAACGACACCGGCCGAGAGGGAGACGTCTGTGAGGCTACGACTAGCGAAGACTGTGAGAATTCCTGGATTCACTGAGAAGATCATCCATGCGCGATTAGAAGAGAACCCTGGGTGTTGCGTTGGATTAGTACAGTCATGTGAGGAATCCCCCAGCAAGCTGTTACTTGCCCGAGCTTTAGTGACCACCGAACGAGACATTCCTGTGAGGGTAGCAAATGTTTTACCTACCACCATAACAGTAAGGGAAGGAGATATTATCGGAGCTTGTGAACCAGTCAGTTGGGTAGCAAAATGTGATAAGACTAACGAGCAGAGATGGAGGGAACGAGGCATTGAAAGTTCTGGAATCCTCCTTGGACCACTTATCACCAACAGAATATAAAGCTGCCAAGAAATTCATAGCAGACGAAAGTGATATCTTTGAATCAACATCAACAGGGCGGACGAACTTGGTCGAGCACAGAATAGATACTGGTAAAGCTCACCCAATTCGGCAACCATCAAGAAGAATGCCATTTGCTAAGCAACAGGAGGTGGAACAGCTGGTTGACAAAATGATGAAGGATGGGGTAATTGAAGAATCATCCAGCCCTTGGTCTGCACCGGTTGTATTAGTGTCCAAGAAGGATGGATCCACAAGATTCTGTGTGGATTATAGGAAGCTCAATGACGTCACCAAGAAGGATAGCTACCCGTTACCAAGGATTGATGACACTTTGACTACATTGGCTGGCTCCCGATGGTTTTCGACACTGGACTTGAAGAGCGGATACTGGCAAGTGGGCATTCACGAAGAAGATAAGGAGAAGACTGCTTTTACGACTGGTAATGGACTGTACCAGTTTACTGTGATGCCTTTTGGACTATGTAATGCCCCAGCAACCTTCGAAAGGCTGATGGAATTGGTACTGCGTGGGCTCACTTGGAAAACTTGCCTGGTATATCTGGACGATGTTTTGGTCATGGGAAAGAATTTCGAGGAACACCTGAAGAACTTACGGGAAGTGTTCCAGCGATTCAGGAATGCCAACCTCAAACTGAACCTGAAGAAATGTTCACTATTCCAGAAACGAGTAGATTTCTTGGGCCACACGGTAACGTCAGAAGGAATACAAACTGACGAGACAAAGATTCAAGCCATTCGAGACTGGCCAAGACCGAAGGACAAACATGAAGTTAGAAGTTTCTTGGGATTGTGCACTTACTACCGTCGTTTTGTGGAAGGATTTGCTGATATTGCGGCACCACTCCATAGATTGACAGAAGATCGAGTCAACTTCAACTGGTCTGTAGAATGTGAGAAATCCTTCAAGAAATTGAAGGCTGGCCTCTGTTCGAGTCTTATTTTGGGGTTCCCACAAGAGAGAGGCTTGTTTATTTTGGACACAGACGCGAGTAACATCGGAATTGGAGCCGTGCTATCACAAGTACAGGATGGTCAAGAAAAGGTTATAGAATACTACAGCAAAGTGATGGCCAAACCAGAAAGGAATTATTGTGTCACCAGGAAAGAACTGCTGGCAATTGTTAAGGCTGTTGACCATTTCCACAAATACTTATACGGGAGAGAATTTCTCATTAGGACGGATCATGCAGCTTTGAGGTGGCTGATGGAGATGGAGAATCCTGAAGGTCAAATAGCAAGATAGCTGGAAAAGCTGAACCAGTATCACTTCAAGATTAAGCATCGCCCAGGAAAACTACACCAGAATGCAGATGCCATGTCTAGAAGACCTTGTTCGGAAACCTGTAAGCATTGTCTGCGCATTGAACATCGAGAAGGAACCGCTGATGTTAGAAAAACCAGACTTGTGACCGATGATAAGTGGACAGCAGCACACATGAGACGAGATCAGGAGAACGATCCGAATATCGCCGATTTTCTACGTTGGAAAGAAAGAGGATCAGAAAGACCGACATGGAAGGATATCTCGGATAGAGGGCCTGCTTTCAAGGCGATGTGGGCACAATGGGACTCACTAGTTGTGGAGAATGGATTATTGAAGCGAGTTTGGGAATCAGCTGATGGTAGATCAACAATTTCTCAGCTGGTTGTGCCCCACATCAGAGTTAATGAAGTTCTGGAAGAAGTCCATGGCGGAAAATCTGGTGGACATTTTGGAGTTAACAAGACATTGAGTAAAATTCGAGAAAGATTTTACTGGGTTCAATGTCGTGACGACGTGGAAAGTTGGTGTAGAAGATGTCCTGTATGCGAAGCCAGTAAAGGTCCCAGAACGAGATCAAGAGCTGGAATGAAGCAATACAATGTGGGTGCACCGTTTGAAAGGATCGCCATCGATGTAGCCGGACCATTCCCTTTGACTGATGATGGAAATAAATACATCTTGGTTGCTATGGACTACTTCAGTAAGTGGGTAGAAGCATACGGCATGCCAAACCAAGAAGCCTCCACAGTTGCCAGGATATTGGTCGACAACATGTTTTCACGGTTCGGAGTACCAATGGAATTACATTCTGATCAAGGGAGAAATTTGGAGTCGAACTTATTCAAAAAGGTCTGTGATCTAATGGGAATCAGTAAGACGAGAACAACTCCACTACATCCACAATCCGATGGCATGGTCGAAAGATTCAACCGAACTATGGAAGAACATCTTTCCAAAGTAGTCGAAGAGCATCAGAGGGACTGGGACAGGTATCTTCCCTTATTCCTGATAGCGTATAGAGCAGCTGTCCATGATTCAACGAAGCTAACTCCAGCTAGTATAGTCTTTGGAAGAGAACTCCGCTTACCTTGTGACTTGGTGTTCGGTTCACCAAGTGTTGAAGAAAAGGAAGTACAAGACTACGCAGATGAGCTCCGGAATGGCTTGATGAAAACTCATGAGACTGCTCGGAAAAGATTGAAATTAGCAAGTGACAAAATGAAGGCACGGTACGATCTCAAAGCCAACTCAGAGGGATTCTTTGAAGGAGATCGAGTTTGGCTGTATAATCCTCGACGGAAGAAAGGCGTATCACCCAAATTAACATCATCTTGGGAAGGACCGTATAAGGTGTTGAAAAGGATCAATGATGTGGTCTATAGAATCCAACGCAGCCCTAGGACAAAGATGAAAGTCGTTCATCTTGAAAGACTGAAGCCTTATCATGGTGAGGAGAGTTCTGTTTTTGATCGGGACGATCAAATTTGAAGAAGGGGGTAAATGTTACGACCCTGGCAATCGATCCCAGCTACCTGCGAAGAGTAAACAAGCCATATTTCTTGGAATAGTAATTAGGTGATTCGACGGCTATTGAGATGACTCGAGAAGATTATCGACCTGTTCACGATATTTCGAGTGGAATCTAGACGTTTTATTAGGTAATATAAATAGATGTTGTTAGGGACAGGGAGGAAAGTCTTTATTTGGAAGCGTTATAATAACGATCGAAGAAGTGTTGTGAATCGGAAGTGTTTAGTACGAGTATTGTAATTATTGTATAGTAGTGTTCAGAATAAATTATTTTAAGTGTTATACCGAGTGTTAAGTTATTACGGACCCAGAGTAAAATCGTAACAATATGAAGCTGAATATCACTCTCATTCCGGTCCAATTGAAAATATTGCCTGGGAATAGAGAAATTAAATATCTTTTTCAATTCTCTCAGCCAAATCTGCCACTTCTCATTCACTCGATCAGATATTTCATCGTCCCAACCTATTTGAGTACGCCATATGTCCTGTAAAAGAACCTTCCCTTGTATCACAAAATTCGGCAAAAAACCTATCGGATCAAAGATCGACATTACAAGTTTCAGAACTTCTCTTTTAGTTGGTCTTCTTTCATTTTCTAGAATGTCTTTGGGAATTTTATGGAATTTGGTATGAAATTCGAAGGTATCTTTTCCAGGATTCCAATAAACACCCAGTATTCGTTCTGTCGTCATATCATCATTCGATTCCAAATTTTTCGACCCTTCAGGGATTAAATCACTCTGTATACCTTCAAGAAGACTCTTGTGATTTGTGATCCAGTTACATATAACGAAACCTCCTTGTCGATGTACAAAAATTATGTCACTGATCAGTTTCTTAGCTTCCTGTTCAGTGTCTGCACCTCCTAAATAGTCATCCATGTAATGCTGTTCTATAATAGCTTTAGATGCTTCAGGGTATTCCTTCTCAAAATGTCTTGCGTTTCTGTTCTTAGCCTCTTGTGCTAAGCAAGGTCCACAAGTCGGCATACTTTTTTATTCGGAAGTTCAACACAATTGTGTACAAGGAGTTGTAGAGATCAGGGCCAGAAAGGAGACAGTCATTCAGACTCACACCATTGGACTTACATGAGGCGTCAAACACAATTCTCAACTTGTTCGGTTTATTCGGGTTCTGAATTCCAAAGTGTGGAAGATACCAGATTTTGCCTGACCTAATTTTTGCATCATCTTCAGATAATTTTCTAATATATCCTTTGTTTTCCAAATCCAGAATTTTCTCGCAATATATTTGCCCGAATCCAATATTCCTATCCATTTTTCGTTCTGTACATTCCAATCTTCTCAGAGCATTTGTTTGACTTTCTGGCAAAACTATGTTTTCATTTTTCCATAGCAATCCTGTTTCATATCTTTGTCCAATTCGGATCATCGTTTCATCTAAAATCTTTTGTGCTTTCTTCTCATCTGAAGATAATAATTTATCTGCTGATATGTGAACAGAATCCAATTTCCATTGCTCTTTCACCATGTCATGTAACAAATCTAAGTCATCTTTCTCGTTTTTATTGAATAGGCTCATATGACATAAACGTTGTTTAGGTCCAGATCTTCCCAAATTTCCATGTAAAATCCATCCCAGCAGCGTCTTGCTCATTACAGGTCCATTCCAAGAACCATTCACCAACTTCCTGGTAACCAATAGAGGCCAGTTATGTTGTCCAATAATGATTCTTGGTTGAGCATTCTGCATGGAAGAAATTCTACCGTCGACATACGGATACTTACATCTTACAGCTTCTACATCAATTGATTGGGATGGCAAAGACAATTTTGTTGTTCTAACGTGGCGCAATTGAAAACTTCGTTCACCTTCCTTATCAGATATAGTAAAACTAACCATTCTGGAGTCATTTTGTTGATGAACTTCGTCTTCATTTGCCCACTGAAGACATAAAGGTTGCACTGGTCCCATAAGATTCAACGAGTCAGCAAACTCTTGATCAATTAAAGTTATGGTTGATGCGTCATCAAAAAGAGCATACGTTTTCACCCTTTCACCACCTTTATTCATAACTATCTGTACAATTTTCAATAAAACACTTTCATTAGTACTAATGTGGCAATTCAAATGTGGAACATCATTAGCAGAACCAGTTACATCATCTGAACTAATACTTGGCTTGTTGATGATATTCTTTATGCAACAAGGCATTATGAGGTTTTTTACATCCGCCTACACCACATAATTGTCTGTTTTTACATTGTCTGACGTTATGAAACGGTCTCAAGCAAGAAAAGCATATCTTCTTTGATGTAATGAAAGACCACCTCTCGTCCGGAGAAAATAACTTGAATTGTGCACACTCTGTAAGAAGATGACTGTCTTTAGTGCAACATGAACATTTCTTAGCGACATTGTCATAGTTATTGCTCGTTGCTAGAGAAACATTTTTTCTGACAGATTTAGATTTAGAGTTAATTTAGAGTTATTTATTTGACTTGTTTGACACGGGAAGTCATCAAATTTCAAATTGCAAACTTGAGATGCTGTATTCGCCTTTCCGTCGAGCCACTGAGCAAATTCAACGAAATAGCCTTGCGGTTTCTGTACTTTGAAAATGTGTTCAGTCCAAGATAATTTATATGACGTTGGCAATTTATTGAGGAGTTCAGTCAACAAAAGAGGATTATGTAAATGGTCTTCCTCCTTCAGAGATCCTATCGTTGCAACAAAATTCTTGACTTCATCTGAGAATTCCACGAAGACATCTAGCCGATCTTCCTTGATTTGAGGTAATTTCTTGATATCATTCAATAAAAGCATAATTATTTGTTCAGGACTTCCAAAACGACTTTGAAGTAGTTGGATGACTTTACCCACATTTTGTGGCATAATGAGCAAAGAACGAACTACCTTTCTAGCGTTACCTCTTAAACATTTCTGTAATCTAACTTGATTTTCTTCCTCTGTATACCCGTAAAGCGCATTAGAATTAGTGTATTGATGAAAAAAATTAGGCCAATCCGTCGGATTTCCGTCAAAAAATGGCAGTTCCCGTGGAAGAGATTGTCTCGTTAGAATTTTGGAGATTTGAGGAAGATTCATTTGATCTGGCATAACAGTGGCCGAATGAATATCATATTAATTATTGTGTCTCTCACCCTGTCCTCCGTCTTTATCGTCTTAGTGGAACGCTTTTCCTCTTCTTTACTTAACCTGTATTCCCATGGAAATTGTCCTTGTATCCATTTTTCCATGTTAGGCTCATTAGAATCATGCATCACCGACTCAGACTCCTTTTCGCTTTCACTCTCATCCCCGATGTCTTCCAGTTTCAACGCCAATTCCAAATCTAACATTTCCAGTTGTTTCTTAAGCTCCTCTTGCTCTATCTGCTTTTTCTTGATCGCATTTTCTATTTCCGCTCTTCTAATCTTCGATGCTTGACTACTTCTACTTTTTGTCGACTTCGAAGGAGCTTTTTCAATAATTTCCACTTCATTTTCATCGTCTTGTTGATGGGTTTTGGTAACATCAGTTTCTGATCGGGTATCTTTCCTGAGTACTTTCTGTTTCAGCCTTTCGCTGCGTCTTACGAAATCAGATTTTGCTTGTACATTCATAGCTTCGATTATCGTATCCAAAGTGCTGTTCAGTTAATATCTCGAAGGACCATTTATTGTATTTACCTGCAATATTCCTTATTATATCCGGCTCGATGGACCATTTATTGTATTTACCTGCAATATTCCTTATTATATCCTAGCTCGAAGAACCAAATTAGCAATGAAATAGTCAAATTATAGTTTTTATTATCTGACACAATCAATCAATCGATATATATATATTAACAACCAAGTCTTTCTAGATTATTCACATCAATATACTGGGTGACAAATTATCAACTGAAATATCATGATTAATTACATATAAATATAACATTCAAGTTATCGGATCTAATGTGGCGGTTGAGTTTTGTAATTTTGATTCGATTCTATTCAAAATTGGTATCTGGGGATTTTCGGGGTCGGACATTATGATTCTTCCGTCAGAATTTGGAAATTCAAGATGACGGATCCATTTTTCGAACAGATATTGTTTCATAGAATACTCAAAGTTTTTGAAATGCATTACTTTGAATTCAGAAGGAATTTCATTATGTATTTCAGCACAGCTATAATATACACTTTTTTCAAATAAGGAAGTATTGTGTTGACCTAATAATATCAGTTCATTGCATTGGCGGGTGGAGGAAGAGCTGAATGTGAATATCGATTTGTTTTTGTGGGCAAACAATAGGATTTCAAAAATGTAAGCTTAACCCTTGATTATACAGGGTGTCCCATTGAGAAACGGAAAAACTTCAACAGTGGGTAGAGCTCATGAAGGTGGTCTGAATATACCATATTTGTAGGGTCTCGCAAGTTTTATATCCGAGATATAGGGTGTTTTATCAATTTTGTTCAATTCTTTGTGAGGAAATAACTTACAAACCACCCAGTATATTCATTTGGAATTCGGTACACAATTTCGCCTTCTTCTACCAAAGTGACTCACCTATCAGTCACGACAAAAATCCAGGACCGGATCAACGAAAATCGATCATATATCTGGACCCCAAAAATATCAAACTGTATTTTCGAATTTGCAAAATCCGCTCACATATTTGGAAAGTGCATGAAAATCTGAATCGTATGATGTACTTTTCATTTTTCCGCATGCTATTTCACTAGGTAATATCTGATTTTGAATATGAGGTTTCATGCATTTGGATAGGTCAAAATGAAATGTTTTGAGTTTTCCCAATCGAATAACAAAAACTATCACGAATGACCCAGTATATTCTTTTGGAATTTGGTACACAAGTCCTCCTCCTTCTACCTCAGCGACTCACCTATCAGTCACGATGAAAATCCAGGTCCGGATTAACGAAAAATTATGATCTTCTGGGCCCGAAAAAGAACACCCAGTATTTTCGAATTTCCAAAATCCGATTCCATATTTGGAAAGTTCACAAAGAGATGAATCGAATTGTGTACTTGTCAATATGCCGCATGCTCTTTCACTAATTAATTTCTTATTCTGAAAACTCAAAACTGTACATCTTACCTCGATTTCTACCAAATGCATAAAACCTCAAATTCAAAATCAGATATTCAGCAGTGAAATAGCATTCGTATGAAACCAAAAAGTAGACAATCCGATTCAGCTTTTTGTGCAATTTTCAAATATGTATGCATATTATGGAAATTCGAAAATACAGGGTGTTCTTTTTGGAGCCCAGAAATATAATCAATTTTCGTTAATTCGGACCTGGATTTTTCTCGTGAATGATAAGTGAGGGGCTTGGGTAGATCAAGGAGAACTCGTGTACCAAATCCAAAAAAAAAAATATTTTTTTCTATGACTGTTGAAAACTAGACCCTTTTAATGTAACATTTTTGTGGGGTAACTGGATGCATTACACAAAACAAGCCACGCCCCGTGTGTAAGAGCCTTTACACAACAGGCTATGGCCAATCAGCAACAAAGCAGATTCATTACCTACAAAACAGTTGACACCAGTTGTAATGATAATATGGGGCATGCAGTGAAACGTTTGAATCAGACTCGTCATGAAATGTCATAATTTGACAATGGCTATCTGGCGTGATTTAGAACTGACTTTTTGTACAAATATGGATTCAGAAACCGAAAATGAATTCAACTGCTCTCCACCATCAGAAGTTTTGGAAGCTGCCAATTCAAGTACAATCAGCCTTTTGCCCGAGGAATCTAAAAAAAGGTATGAAGTGGTTTGGCGAAAAGCAAAACTTGCAAATTCGTTTTTGGATAATGTACTGCTAGCCTATTTTGGCGAATTAGCAGCTAAACACAAAGCATCCTCCTTGTGGCACAGTATTCCATGCATATACTAAGAAGCACAATTTCAATAAAAAATCATGTGAATATTGACAAATATTTGAAATTACGAGCATTTCTAAAAAGGAAATCTGATGGATATATGTCAAAGAAAGCGAAGATATTCACTGCTGATGAACTCAAACAGTTCATCACTCAGTCATAGAAAAAGTATAGTATTCTACTTGCGTGTAATGGCTATTACTCATTCGAATGATTACGACGTTCGCCTGCGGCTCACGTCGCAAACTTCATTCTCATGAGTAATGGTCATCATTACACGCTCGTCGAATAATATACTATTACCTATCCAATTGCATAAAACCTCGAATTCAAAATCAGAAATTCCATTGTGAAATTGCATGTGGGAAAATGAAAAGTACATCATTCGAATCAGCTTTTTGTGCACTTTCCAAATGTATAAGCGAATTTTGAGAATTCGAAAATACAGGGTGTTCTTCTGGGGGTCCAGAAATATGATCAATTTCCGTTAATCCAGACCTGGATTTTTCTCGTGGATGCTTGGTGAGGCGCTTGGGTAGAATAAGGAGAACTCGTGTACCAAAGTCCAAAAGAATTAATATTTTGGGTGGTTCGTGATAATTGTTGTTATTCGATTGGGAAAACTCAAAACATATTATTTTTACCTATCCAAATGCATAAAACCTCGAATTCAAAATCAGAAATTCCTTAGTGGAATTGCGTGCGGGAAAATGACAAGTATATCATTCGGTTCAGCTTCATGTGCACTTTCCAAATATGTAAGCGGATTTTGGGAATTCGAAAATACAAGGTGTTCTTTTTGGTGTCCAGAAATATTATCAACTTTTGTTAATCCGGACCTGGATTTTCTTCGTGACTGATAGATGAGTAACTTTGGTAGAAAAAGAAGAAATTTTGTACCAAATTTAAAGAATATACTAAGTGGTTCGTAAGTAATGTCCTCACAAAGAATTGGGCAAAATTGATAAAACACCCTATATCTCGGATATAAAACTTGTGAGACCTTACAAATATGGTATATTCAGAACCACTTTGATGAGCTTTACCCACCGTTGAAGTTTTTCCGTTTCCCAATGGGACACCCTGTATACACTGAACGTAATGTTAGAATTTCCATCTGGAGGAATTGATGACGACAGAATCCGTTCGTGAGAGACCTGAGATTATTTTAATGGTTCTTTCTTGGAGTACGAATACTGAATTCTACTTCACTGAATTGCCTCAGAAGGCAATTCCATAGGACATGTCATTGTGTGAGTAAAAGTTTGCGAAATATACTATCTTCTGGGTATCTATGTTCATACCGTACCCCTTCAAGGTTCTAAGAGCAGAACAGGTGCTACTAAGTTTTTTGATTAGGTGGAAGATATGCTGTTTCCAGTTCAATTGAGTTTCCAATATGAAACCAAGGCATTTAAGTCATCCACGAATGACACATTGAAAGCCACATTATTATTACATGTAGCAACAGGCCTCTGACAGAAGTCAACACGATGGGTCTTGGATAAGTTCATACCTATATTATTTATTTCACACTAGTTAGTTATTTGGACTATAGTCGAATTCAGATTCTCAATGGACTCTTGTGAGTTGGTACTATCAATTATAAATGAAGTGTAATCTGCAAACATTGTTGTAGTGCCTTGGTAATATTCAGTGGTGAATCGTTTGTGTACAGGACAAATATAGCAGTGGTCCCAAAATGCATCCTTGTGAGACACCTGTATTCAGGCGACCCCAGTTCGAGTAGGCCATTTTCTAATCAGAAAAAAGGCTCAACCTCTGCTTTCTCCCATCAAGATAGCCGGTGAATCATTTGAGTGGTGTGCCTCTAATGCCATAATGACATAATTCAATCAGTTAAATTTCGAAACTTACAATAATAAAAAACCTTCTTGAAGTCACAAGCTGAGCCAATTGTTTTGAGTTTAGAATCCATTCTTTTGTAGATATTTTGGGTCATGTCGTACAATGCCGAGGATGTTGATTTTTGTTCAAGAGCCCATGTTTATTTGGGGATATGGTCTAACATACAAACAAAACTGAAAGGAGTCTTTTGTGTACTAGTTTTTCTAGTAGTTCGGCTAATGTAGGCCTATAAGAGAATTCAAACAATCACCTCCGCCGCAATTCCGTAAAAAAATTAGAAGCAATTTGTTGAATCATACTTTACATGTGAGACAATAAGTGAAAATGTAGATGTCAATCTAGAATCAGGTTGTTAGGTTTAGGTTTAGGAGGAGTATCAGGATTAGAGCACAGGTTAAGTTTGAGAATAGCTTCCCAGCTAAACTTTGACTGGTGCACATACCATCTATCTAATATTACTATATAATACTATTTTGAGGACATAACGACGAATTATCATTATTATAATATGGCTCGATGATTGAAGCCGCAGGACATGATAGGCGCATCACGTCACGTGCCAACCTCGTAGTCACATGTTTCCGTGTATACGGATACTTAATGGATGTGGAGTGTGGACAATTCGAAAGCTACAAACCAGCACAGCCAGTAAGCCGCAGGTGGCGCTCAAAATCTGGAACTTGGTCCTCCAATGGAGATTCCCCAGCAGCTGTTCCATCACCAGAGGAAACGCCATGATGCCTATGGCAGTACCAGTGACCGAAATTGCGGTAGCCAGTGCACGCCACCTAGATTGAGAGGCAGTCAACATGTTAATTATGGGCAAAGATTACACGTACGCCTCTTGAGAGCCTTGAGACATAATTTGAAAGCTGTCTAAGAACGAAACTCAAAGTTCTGAGATTATACTTTCTATGAAGTTTTTTGTTAATGATCTAATAATATCAAATTCCTAGCCTACAGAGAAAGGAAGTGACGACAGCATAACAGTGAGATGCAAGTGGTAAGGTGAGGGCGGACTTAGTAGAGCATATATATATTCTTAGTTCTTTGGTTATTGTACAGGGTGGTCCACTTTTCAGCAGTAAAATTGGTAGAATGCCTTATTTTGAGAAGTAAGGCTTTTGTAAGGAGCTTCATTTTCGAGACACAGTGCGTTCAAGTTGAAAGGAGAAATTGATTCTCCTTCAATTACTAGAGTACCAATCAACAAAAATACGAGATATTCTGCACTTCACACACTGATGTATAAGCGAATACATTCGAAGTATTTTGAAACTTACGTACATCAATATCATTGGCGTCGTTAGGAAAGTATCAAATGTTATTATAAAAATATAATACAGAATGCGTAGTTTTATAATGGAATTACTCATTTCGAAAATGATGACAACAAAGGTACATATATCTTCAGCTGGCATATCATGATTTCCTAACATCTATACCACCAACTTGTTTAGAATATGAAAGAGTCTTTTCCGCAGCTGGTACCATTTGCACAAAAATCAGCACTCGACAGCTCGCAGATAATACCCTTTACGAGTGGAATTTTGTACGCTCCTGGTTATCAACATTGTAAGTAATAAATGTTCGGCCTGTTTTTTTCCTTAATTTTTTATGTATAGATTTCATTTTTTGTTCATATAGGAGTAAGTATCTTCAGTATACACCATATAATTTTCAAATTTTAATTTCCATTCCGAAATCCCGGGATCCCGTGTTCGTATCAATTTGATCCCGGAATCCCGGGATTTTATTATTACTCCGGGATTGTAAATCCTACTTGCTACATAAATGAATACATTAAATCATCCAAGGCTGGCCCAGAATGATATACAGTGTGTCCATCTTAAGGACTTACCACCCCTGTAAAATCGTTATTATCTGACCGATTTCGAAAAACATTTTTTTGTTGGATAGGTATTCGAAATGTCCATCCAACAAGAGAGTGATTTTATTCTTGGACTGTTATCACGGCCAACTGCGACTAATTTCAATGACCCATATTTCAGTAAGTACTATTAGGGATTTAAAAAAAAAATGATAGAATCTGAATCAGGATCGATTGAATAATACCTTCGCCGATTTTCATCATAAAAAAACACAGGGTGTCCAAAAAACGAATTATTATTTTTTTTGAATAGTTGATCGGAAAATGTACTACTGTCGTATTTTTGGAAAAAACCAATGACAAATTATCATTGAGGATTACTTTCGAATATATCTGTACCAATTTTCATCACTCGAATATACAATGAGTCTGAGAAACAAATTAAGAAGGATATGTAGCAATATTTTTTATCATGATAATTCTTCACTCGAAAAATAATTATGAATCAGGATCACTTGAAACATATCTGTACCGATTTTGATTATCATCAAACACAGGGTGTCCAAAAAATCAAATTATCATTTTTTTGAATTGATAATAAAATATAACCTACTTATTCTTTTTTATTTTTTTCTCAATAATATCGTATATTTGAATGATGAAATTCGGTACAGATATGTTCGAATTAGTTCTCAATGATGATGTGTCATGGATTTCTTTCAAAAATACCACAGTACTACATTTTCTGATGACGTATTAAAAAAAATAAATAATAATTAGTTCTTTTGGACACCCTATGTTCAATAATGATGGAAATCGGTACAGGTATGTTTTGAGTTATCGTGATTCAGAATCCTCCATAATTTTTTTTTGAGAACGAATCCCTAATAGTACTTTCTGAAATATGGGTCGATAAAGCTGGTCGCAGTTGGCCACGATAACAGTCCAAGAATACAATCATTCTCTTGTTGAATAGACATTTCGAATACCTATAAAAAAAAAAGTTTCTCGAAATCGGCCAGATAATAACGATTTCACAGGGGTGGTAAGTCCTTAAGGTGGACACACTGTATGTACTGCGCATACTCGTCCACCAACTCTTTCAAGCCAGTCACATGGTGTGTGCGAGTTAAAAATTAACGTAGAACTAAGACTAGCAGTATTGTCAAAAACTATTGATACTATCGATAGTACCTAAAATCGATATGGAATTTCGTTCGAAAAATATACTTGTCCTATTTTTTTTTTCTCCAGTTAGATCAATCGTGCTGGAAATAATCACATTATAAATAACAAAGAACCATATCAATGGAGTCTATATGAACGATTTGGGTACGAAACATCAGGAACAAAAATATTCGAAAAATTGAAGAGAAAAATAAATAGCAAAATAGAAATTAATTTTGTCTACTTCAGGCAAGCGCGGTCCTGAAGTGGATCTCTAGGGAAATGACTAGTTTTTTTTTTTCAGGATTGAGATATATCAATTTTGCTGTTTCATTTTGATTGACTCTTATAATTTCAATATTTCTGTCAGTTTTTTTGTTGATTCGATTATCACATTTTTTCTCTATGGAAAACATAAAAAAATTGATCTCAATGCTCTACCCACCATACAACCGCCCTTGACATCAGATTTGAACCTTGATCTCCTGTCACTAATTTATTTGTCCAGTTTGATAGACAATCTTCTTGGACAGATGTAGCTGAGACATACAATTTTTTTCTATAAATTGTTTTTGCTGTTCCAATTACATAATTTTCATTTGAATCTTCTCTTCTTGTTGGAATTGGGTTTTTGAAGATTACCTTAGGAGCTGAATGAGTCGCAACATTTTGGATCGATAGTTATTCGATAATATTCAAAAACTATCGATTGTGCTATCGATAGTTTTCGACCACTAATTTTTTGCTCAAAGGGCCAGTGTACACACGTCAAAGTATCGATACAGAACTAGAAACAGAAAGTGGTTTCGTTCTTAGTCAGTTTACTTGCAGGGCTCTCTTGTAATATTTGCGCGCCATCAAACAAGCGTCTAGCGATACCATTTGCACGGTGGCTCTCTGAATTATGAAAATGTAATAATGTAATGAAAGGAAGGAAATAGTAGATTGTTTTATCAGGATCAAAAGTGACACTTTGTTTGACAAGCGAATTTTGCATTTTCGAGGCGGAGGAGCGTCTAGCGAAGCCGAACAAAAACAAAATTTGCGAAAAGAAGGGAAATTACTTATGTGGTTATTCAGTAATTTATGTAATCGCGAAAAAGTGGAATGGAAGATGAAAGGACCTGTAGTTCTTTTTCGGAGATGATGTTATTGGCTTATTTTTTGGAACTACCACAACAAAAGCCATCAACAGTGTATATACAGGGTGAGTTATGATTAACTAGTCATGGCCCAATGGCAGATAGAGGGATTAAGGGTGAGTTGATAGATATGTGAAAAAGTATAGTCTGCCTATTTGTAACAAAAATACAGGGCATTATTTGAATCGGGGGCAAAATTTTGATGAACGATATTTTCAAATGTCGAATCAATATTTCCTTCAAATCAAACACATCAATATTACCTAATTTTATTATCTTCATTTACTATACTATACTACATTATTTCTAAATTCCATATTGTTTCTATTCACTAGACTATAACGAATAACATTTAGATATCCAAATACAGGGTGTCCCTAAAAGGTGCGGAAAAAAAGCTACCACAAGTTCCTGAGGCGTAAATATGACGATCTAACTCAACTTACCTCAGTCCAAAAGTGGATGATTTCAGAGATACAGAGTGTCAAAAGTTCAATCTGATTTTCATTTTTTATAAATATTTTTTTTAATAATTGGTGTATTGTCACAATATTCGGCTTGGGGGGAATTGGCTGGTTGAGAAATTAGAATTTGCTATCATTTTTATTGTAAAGTTGAGAGGGCGCCACCTGCGGAACCCTGCACACATTTGAAACGAAATAACTTTTTTGAGCCACCCCATATTTAATTTTTAAATGAAAATTCGGATTGTCCAACGTCTTTTACATAAAAAATGTATACGTAGTAAGAGTTGATTTGAGCAGCTGTTTTTGAGATATCTGGATTTTAAAAATTCACCTCGTAAATGGCCAGGTCTAATAATAAAATTGAACACATTTGAAGCGTAGGCGGTAAATTAAAATAACGTCACTAAATACTTAGAAAAAAAAAGAAGTAGGTACATAAATATGTTGGTAATTTTATTATCTAGTAAAAATAGTCATTAGGAATAGGAATAGGAGATGTATCAACAACAAAAGTTTAATTTGATTTGATTAAAAAAAATGATTTTAACAAATGTTCAATTTGAAAAGTTAAATTGAACACTTTGGAGCATTCCGTCATCATTTCTTGAAGCGTCAATATCAGTTTGAATACGTCTCCTTAAATCATCTTCTGTATTTTACTGGCCTAGAATACACAAGGGTTTTCAAAGCTCCCCATAAAAAATAATCCATCGGTGTCAAATCAGGGGACCGAGCTGGCCAATTTGCAGGTGCGTCATTGCCTCTACCTATCCATCTATTTGAATACTGTTCATTCAAATAATTACGTACGTTAATTGAAAAATTCGGAGGAGCACCGTCATGCATAAACCACATTACCCTGCGAAGTTCCAAGGGTAGGGGATCTAATAGGTTTGGTCATTCGTTTCGCAGATGTTCCAAATAATTTTCTCCATTTAGTCGAGGTGGTAGAATGACAGGACCAAGTATGAAAGTGCCTATGATTCCTGCCCACACATTGACCTAAAACTCATGCTGATAATGGGTTACTTTAGTCGCATGGGGATTTTCTTCAGCATAGACATGTTCATTGTGCAAATTAATAATGCCACTCCGCGTGAAACAGGCTTCATCTGTGAATAAAATTCTTCGTGTAAAGTTCCTATCTGGATTTCGGTGTTCTTGGATGAACCCGCAGAAAGCTAGGCGTGCTTCAAAATCATGGGGTAAAAGACCTTGTACCCGTTGAACATGAAATGGGTGCAGTAGTTGTTCTCTGGTCGTCCTATTTACAGTATTTTTACATACCCCTAGCTCTAAGCCCAATCGTCTGCTGCTGAGTTTTATACTCTGCAAGATTCTAAACCATTTTCCTGGCAATATCCAAAAACCAATAACATATCGGTCATTTCTTCGTTGGTATACATTGCGGCCATGACAAAAAGAACTTTACTATTTCACAAAGAGAGAGAAACTCAAAGTCATTACCACATACTAGCTCATGAAATGAACGATAATGGTAGATAACGAGAGAAAAACAACTACTTTCCTGGCTATATGCCACGCAGAACATTGCATTACATCCTCCCGAAATCTATGCGATAATTCGTAAACGCTGAGCTGGGCTTAAGTGGTTCAGGAACGCTGACTACCTGCAAACCGGTTTCGAGCTGTTGGCTCTCATCAGTACAGGGCTGTCCCAGATAGCTTCTTGACCGCTATCTGGTGCGAACCTGACCCAACATAAACCCATCTCAGCATTTATACCATACGATGCGTTCGAAGTCAGCGAAATGAAAACGCGAACGCCGAACGCCACCTGTTTTGGAGTGTTTCTTTTCTTGCAGTTAGTAAGCGTTCCTGAACCACTTAAGCGCAGCTCAGCATTTAGGAAGGAAACACTTGGGATTTTGTTCGTGTATACGAACTATCGCATAGATTTCGGGAGGATGTAATGCAATGTTCTGCATGGCTTGCATGGCATATAGCCAGGAAAGTAGTTGTTTTTCTCTCGTTATCTACCATTATCGTTCATTTTATGAACTAATATGTGGTAATGACTTTGAGTTTCTCTCTCTTTGTGACGATTGCATTCCACTTTGAGTATTTGGCTTTTTCCCTAGTTGACTTTATTATTTGTTTGACAATTGTCTTGGCTTGTTTTTTAGATTCGATTTGACCCAAGTCAGTTTTTAGTGACGTTATTTTAATTCAGCGGCTATGCTTCAAATGTGTTCAATATTATTATTACAATAATTTAGACCTAGCCATTTACGAAGTGAATTTTTAAAATCCAGATATCTCAAAAACAGCTGCTCAAATCAACTCTCACCACGTATAGATTTTTTATGTAAAAGACGTTGTACAATCCGAATTTTCATTTAAAAATTAAATATGGGGTGGCTCAAAAAAGTTATTTCGTTTTAAATGTGTGCAAGGTTCCGCAGGTGGCGCCCTCTCAACTTTACAATGAAAATGATAGCAAATTCTAATTTCTCAACCAGCCAAACCCCCCCAAGCCGAATATTGTGACAATACACCAATTATTAAAAAAAATATTTATAAAAAATGAAAATCAAATTGAACTTTTGACACTCTGTATCTCTGAAATCATCCACTTTTGGACTGAGGTAAGTTGAGTTAGATCGTCATATTTACGCCTCAGGAACTTGTGGTAGCTTTTTTTCCGCACCTTTTAGGGACACCCTGTATATTATGGAATTGCAATAATCATCAAATAATGCCAATTTTGCTGAATTGGATATTATTCGCGACTTCCAATGGATTTACCTTTCATCAGAATCAAAAAGATCAGGATAAACACCACAAGTGTAGCTGTTCAATTTGTACGGCACACTTCGACCGGATTGGTCAAAAAAAATATCAAACAAAATTCGGAAGAATATTTCTTCGATTTCGTCCGGGCCATTACATTCTACATTCGACTAAAAGCATTCGAATCTGTGTTTTCGCATAGCGATATAGCAGCAGAATTGAGAAAAGGTATTATTGAGAAAAAATTCAGGACCGGAGTTGGTTTTTCGAGAGAAATATAAAACATTATAATATTCGAAAAAGATTTCTTATGTATCCTGATACTTTTCATTGAAGATTCTCATACATTTTCTGCATATCCTCGCAAGATCTCTCATAATGGTTTTTCGAATAATTTCTAATCATATGTGAAGCTGTAACAATCCTCTTCCTCAGGTCCTCTCTGGTGTTGACTTCAGTCGGATAGACCAATCATTTCATATGTCTCCATAGAGAATAGTCTAATTATGTGAGATTGGGGACCTAGGAGGCCAAGAATGAGTGCCGCGAAGAGAAAACATCTGTTTCGTACATCCATCACAGCCTTCTGTAGTGTTTTCTGAATAATGAGAACATCAAACTCACAATTCAATTGGGTGATTGATATTGGAAGAGTTCACATGCAATGATATCATATTCAATATGACCTCAAACTGTTGAAGTAGTATGAGTTGGCACTGATTGGTAAACAATATTATACCTGAACAATATTTCTCAATGATTTTCTATCTCTTGGAGCGCACGTTCCTAGGGAGGATAGAGAGAGGAGGTAGGTATTGGAATTGTTTTTGAAAATTAGGTATCCGTGCGGACAAAGTGTCAATATTCTAATCCGCATGCACTTGCCGGTCGTGGGTTCGATCCCCATCGACTGCAGAAATTTTTCTGATGGCCCAAGAAAGTGTTTGGGATCACACGTTAAAAGGTAAGGCCCCCGTCATTCCTAGCTCGCACAAGATTCTCGAAGACTTCTGAGGATTGCTCGTAAGGGGGCAACCAAATGACGGATAAAACAATTTCTATGTTTTGAAAGGTCTCTTCAAAAAAAGTGAGTCCGGCCTGGAATTTTCAATCGGGTAGAGCCTCTTTCCAACACTTATAATACATCGATATGCAAAAAATTGATGATGCATGAATTTGTTGAACGATGCGACTACGATAGCCAGTACGAAATCATGGAATCGTTCATCAGTATTTGGTTCGTATTCCTTCACCAATCCGGTCGAAGTGTGCCGTACAAATTGGAAAGCTACAATTGTAGTGTTTTTCCTGATCTTTCTGATACTGAAAAAGTTTTTTGAAAAGTACGATTCAGAAAGTTGAAATTTTGACATTCAAAAAGGAAATAAGTTTTCCAAATATAGCTCTAGGATTTTTTTCATAGTAGTTCGATGTGTCAACACAAGTAGGTTGCTGGTGGATTTCAGGCGATAACATCGAGACGTTCCTGAAATATCATTCATCAAAGTTTCGGCCCGAATCCAAATGATGCCCTGTATTTCTGTTACGAATAAACAAAATATATTTTTTCATATACATATCAACTCACCTTGACTTCCTCTATCTGCCATCAGGCTATGGCTGGTTAGTCATGACTCATCCTGTACATATATTCGGGAAAAAAGTGCTCATTTTTTCCCACGGGAATTTTTGGAAAGTGACATTCTTCAACCTGTCAGCAGAGATGAAATGTCGACTTTTGTACCGTCACAGAAAAAATATGTAAGTGCGAAAAATAATATGTGAATCGGACCATACGTTAGATCCGTTTCTGTGTCCATTCCAACTTGACAACTTTGTTTTTTTGCATTGTATAACTTCAATTCAACTGGTTTTGACTTCAATACTGTTTGCTTTGATTCTAATCGTTCTTCATATTTGGTATTTATTCTTCAAAATTGTCATATCAAATGTCAAAGTCAAATCAACATTTATAGTTATGCCTCTTTATGTCTTTTCTTTTGATGGCTTGCCTCGAATGAATATGAAGCTCTTTGAGGAGATTTTTATTAATTCTCGTTTAATTTACTTACCGATGTTGAACTTACTTCTAGTAAACTTCTTTGGGCTTTTCAGTCGTTTCAAAGTCATTTAGTCTGAAACCGGACTGATTTTTCTATATACCTGTTCTAAAATGTTTTAGCAATTTATAGTTATTACTTCAAGAAAGGTATGTACTTATTCAGCTAGCATATTGTCTTAGATTCAAGATCTATGTAATTTACAAGTACTTCATCCTACCTAATGTGTCTGAAGATGGTCAGGATGGTGCTGAAACTAGTCACACACATGAGTGTTTAATATTAAATTTTGTGGTCGACCGACTTTGAGTTTGTTTCTTTTTCTCTTTTTGAAGTCGTACAAGGTTTGTATGGTGTAAACCTGCCTATGGTGTTCCATATTTTATTAAAAAGTAGTGAACCTACACATTTGCACGTTACTGAAAAAAATTATTTGAATTTTGACACTACTTGTCATTGTCGATAAGAAGATTGATCAAGATTGACAAGCCTGACTCACAAAAGTATTACTTGTAATCAAATCACGAAATCGAGTGCAAATTTCTGCACAGAAAAGTGCAATTTTTCAATCATTTTGCTCAGGATAGTGATTGGCATAGGTACCGTTCGATGAACTACAATGTTTTTACATGCCTTTGGGGCATATATCATTTCGCTATCAGATGACAGTCAAAATTTGCAGTCGGCTCTCGGACTATAGGAATGTACTTTCATAATATTATTAGAATATGCACATGGAACATTCCATGAATATTGGCAACATCTTAAGAACATTTTATTAATATTCCTACAGCTTGTTAGAATATTCTGAGAATATGCGTGCTATCTGGGAATCGCTTTTGGTTATGTCTCACTGTCACTGCTTGTCCAGTGTCCGTATTCTGATATAAAAGGAAACATCAAAACAGCTAGCAGTGACTAGTACCAGGTGAAGAACTGAAAACGGCTGTCAGCGTGATCTGGAGTATCAAAAGATATCGTGTATTGAAAATGTAATGTATGCATATTATTACACGATTAAATAGAGAAACTAAATCTCAACAGACCAACGAAAACTGCAACATGATAGCTTTTCGCTAACGAAAGATATTGACGATCAAAGTTGAAAAAAGGATTGATGACAGCCGTTCTCAGTTGTTCACCCGGTACATCAAGGAGCTCTCATCACAACAACTGAACAAGCAGCACAGCAGCATGCTACTAGATTCATGACTGGCAAGAGTCTCTATGGAAGTGGTGTAGCTAGACGTTTGTCGTCGCCAATACTAGCGAACTAGTCGAAACTTATAGACTGTTGGCCCGCGACACAGGGTTTATCGATGTTCTAAGTCGGTATGCCATTTAAGGGACCCACTCACTTAGTTCAAGTTAACAGGAAGGAGTGCCTCGGAGAGTCGCAACCCAGTCCTTGCCCAGGCCACAGTAGAGAAGCTCTCTACTGTGCCCAGGCCCTGACCTCACCATTCGGTTGGAAAGAAGTTCAAAATTTTGTTCAAGAAGAAGCTCGGCAATGAAATGCAATGATCTTATCTCACGAAAATTGGGGCGCTTGCCGGTTTGCATACGCCTAGGTCACTCCCCAAGGGCGGCATACGAACCGGAAGTGGCAATTTTTCAGTGTTATAGTCGATTATCGAAGAATGTATGCCCTTTGGCAAAACAATGAATTCTGACCCAATAATCCCGACATTTGCATACGATTCCTGAGACGGGAGCTCGACTCATTCGAACATTAATTGACTAGACATCTTGACATTTAAGTTCGTATGCAAATCTCTAGACCGATAAACTAGGATATTCTTAATAACTGGATGCTATTTGCATACGAATTCAATGTGAGCATACGTTGTAATAATCGGGCAAAACCGCGCGTGCCTTGGTCCGGCGCGGCGCCCCGCACTGCAGGCCAGAGGTGCACCGAAAGCGAACTAGATAATCGGGAAGTCTCATAATCTCACTTCACATGAAACCGGGTCAAAGATCAACTTCTTGGGAGTGATGGGGGTATTCGAAGACGCAAATTGCAGATATATTTGTATTTATTTAGAGGGCTTTAAAAAGTTGATAAAAAAATGACAACAAGATACTCGCAGGATGATCAAGAGGGATCGTACAGGGAGAAGGGGTGGATTATTGCTCATGATCGAAACTCACAATAAATCGAATTGAAATTCTTTCCTGGGGCTTATGGGATTGCTTATCATAATACTGGCGTCTGAAAAATATATAAAGAATGTACATTTGATTTGTTGAATGTTTTGGGAATAGTATGGGGTCTGTATCCTGAACTTTAATCTACATTCTTGTTCTTCACATAAAAAAAATTATTTGAAAATGAAATTATATTGAATGAAAACAACATTATATTTCGAAGGAAAAATTATACGTCGTCCTCTCTATCATTTATCTTCAGAGTAATCTTTTCTCTCGCTGTCTGAAGATGATTCTCCAGAGTTTCATCAGTACCTGTTAGTAAGAATATCATTTAATTATTGAAAAATCTTGTCATGATAGAAAGATATTTCTGATTCTTTCTCAGTTGAAGTCTCAGAGATTATGATATCACCAACCTCCGCTGGAAGAGCTTCACCAAGGTACCAATTGAAATCGTACCCAAAAAAGTATCAAGCGCCCAGCCCTCTTCATTATTTTTCATGTAACTGACATTGACATAACTTCATCAAACCCAGTATAGTTGACTGGCGTTTAGCGATAAGATTCACACGCTGCACTAATTTACAGGGTTACTAGTAATCCGATCCATACCACTGGTAGGGGAGGCAGTAAGAAGTGGATTAATCTGTAATATATACATTATACAAAAGTAAATGGTTTTTGAGATATTTAAATATCGGATCTCCGACAAAAGGGAAAAACATTATTGAATGCCTACTAAATCATTACGTGCTACACTCTACCCGGCTGACGCAGCAATAAATCATTGTTCAGATATGAAAATTGTTGCAGCAAAAAAAAAGGAAATACTTCAAACCCGGGATTCATACTTCTGGCACAATTTGACAATTTGGCGCATGATCGCTATAAGAGTGCTGCGTATAAATGATATCGCTGGATGCCTAAGTTACAATGGCAGATATTTATGGTGAAACACCCTGTACGGAATGTGCAAATTGTATGCAAACCATCATCTCATATATACTGTGTGGTCCACCAACCATTGTCAAAATTTGAACATTTCTTCGATTATCGATTATTTGAAGAATATCCAGTTAAATGATGTTCGAATAAGTCGAGCTCCCCTCTGTGAGTGGGTCCCTTAAATGGCATACCGACTTAGAACATCGATAAACCCCGTGTCGCGGGCCAACAGTCTATTAGCCTAACTTCTCGAAATAGAATCCGACGACAAGCATGCACGGCGTGTAGACCATGTTGAAGGCGATGCCCGCGCACACGCCTATCACCAGCAGGAAGGCCAAGAAGTCCTCGAGGAAGCTCGAGACGAGGAAGGTGGCTGCTGAAAACAGGCCGCCCATGATGCCCACGCACCGGAAGCCGAACTTGTTGGCCAGCGCGCAAGTCAAAGGACCTGAAAATTACAACAGGAATTGAGGAGGGGAATATTCCTTCTGATGCATTTTCATCGAATTAGTTTCACAATGATGAGCTTCATATTTTTGCAATCTTCAGTCTGTTCCAAATTTCTGATCAGCTCTGTAGCAGAATAGCGTCAGTCAAAGTAGCGCTGCCACAAAATAGCGCTGGACAAAACAGCGCAGCACAAAAATAACGCAGATCAAAAAAAGCGGTGGACGAAATAGCGCTGGACAAAACAGCGCCACACAAAAATAGCGCAGATCAAAAAAAGCGGTGGACAAAATAGCGCTCGACAAAATAGCGACATGACATAACAATTGGGAATTTTTCCTCGGTGCATGATCACGACAAACTGTTTATCATGAGGATTAATTGATAAATTGAACAATGTCGAATAATTGAAGTACAAAGTAACAAAATTTTATAGATTCACGAAAGCATGGAAACAATTAGTTGTCAGTGTCATATTTAATCAGAGTCATAAAAAATGCAATTCGGCAAGTCTCAGAAAGGAGGTACTACATTATTCCACGAAAGATATAATTACCGAAAGGACAAGCAACGTGAAGGTCACAGCACATGGCGATGTTTTAAGTCCGGTTGTAAAGGAAGGTTGATGCTCAACGGTGATACAGTAAAACCAACCACGGAACATAATCACGCGCCAAATCCCGTAGAGAAAGTAATCAGGATAGTGAAAGAAACTATACGCGAAGGAGCTTCTAAAACGGATGCAAATCCAAGAGAAATCATACAACAAGCTTGCAGCAGTGTAATTTCGGAAGAAGTGGCTGTTAGTCTTCCAAGCTATGAGGCATCACGCAGAACAGTGCAAAGAATAAGAAACAAGGAATTTTTAAGTTCTTCAGTATTTAACAATATTTCTGAAGTGAGAATGAACGACAAATATTCTGAAACGGACAGAGGTGGAATTTTCTTACTGTGCGATTCAGGAAAAAAAAACCGAAATAGACTTCTGATTTTTGGGACTCACAATAATCTCGATTTGCTCAAAGAATTTCCGCACTGGGCAATAGACGGAACCTTCAAGACCTGTCCAACTTTGTTTTGTCAATTATTCGATCGTTATACATGCATTAATTGACTCGGAAGCTGTACCACTAGTATATGCTCTGTTGCCAAATAAATCAGAAGGTGTTTACGTTCAAGTGTTTAATACCCTAAAAACCTTAAATGCTGAACTGAAGCCTGAAACTATACTTGTTGATTTTGAACAATCGTCTATCAACGCAGTGAAAAAAGTATTCTCCAACACGCGTATTGTCGGTTGTTCGTTTCATATTTCGCAGAACTTATGGAGGAAAATACAAAATTTTCAATTAACAAACCTATACAGAGACAACGAAAACATAAGAACAAAATGTAAGATGCTTATTGCTCTCAGCTATATCCCAGAAAAAGATGTGCAGTTCGCACTGGAAATCATTCGTGAAAACTTTCCTGATGAAATAATGCCGGTGATCGACTATTGGGAAGATAATTACGTCGGTAAGAGGATTCATAATATCAACCCTCGATTCAGTATTAATTTATGAAAGGTCTAAACTGCCAGCATCCTCATGTATACAAATTGATCAATCAATTGAAAAAGGAACAAAAGTCTTCAGAAATCTTCGTAACAAGATACCGTTCAGGATTTAGGAAAAAAGAAAGTCCTAACAATAAATACGTCCAGCTAAAAAACAGGTTGAAAACCTTGGTTCAAACGTATGCTTTCAATAACGTTGAACAGTATTTACAGTCTGTGGCTCATAATTTGTCCATCTAATTTTTTTTGTAATTGTTAAAAACTTGGCTTTGTATTAAAATTGATTTCGAAAACTTCATTTTTCAATCACGTCCTATTCCGATAGTTGATTTTCTAAGAATATTTTACCCAGCGTTATTTAGTCGCAGTGCTATTTGAACCGACGCCATTTTGTCCGCCGCTGTTTTTGTTTTGCGTTATTTTTGTGCGGCGCTATTTTGTCCAGCGCTATTTTGACTAACGCTATTTTAACCTAGCGCTATTTCGTAGCGTTATTTTGTCCAGCGCTATTTCGACTGCCGCTATTCTGCTACAGAGCCCTTCGTATGGATTCTCAGTTTGTACGCCGCGCTCTGAGCTGTGGAGTATTGAGTTCTTGATCTGTTATTCTTGAAGAAGATAATAAAATACATAACTCTCCCAGAACAGTACATAATAAATTGTTGACATCATAAACAGGAGTCTATATTTCACTTCCGATGCTACTCGATGTGGGAGAAAGAGACATTTAATGAGTATGATGAAAATTAATTTCACTTTTTTATCAACAGCACTGGAGAAAAAAGAGTGTACGAGTGCATCTAATGGACTCATTCTCTCGGCCTATGATCCTGATATACCCGGTATCCAGTGTCTCAATATTTGTCGTCAGCCTCAGCTTTTTGTGCGATTTCTTGATTCAGCATACCTATACAATACGGAGAAAAAAAATCACTAACCCTAAGTGAATATTTGATAGTGGCAAGTAAAAACTTGTATACTATATGGGACAAGGAAACAAGTTGATAACCACAAGAATATTTGTGTTCCTGAAAATGTACACCTACCACTTTTGACCTGTTTCATTAAATTTCAGATTGATAACGGTTAGTGAACACATCACTCGTCATCAGTGACCTATTCAATTGTCATCAGTAACTCATTCACTTTCCATTAGTGACTTGTTCACTATTCATTAGTGGCCTAATCACATGTCAATAGTGACTTATCTACTAGTCATCAGTGACTTATTTACTTGTCAATAGTGACTTATTCACTTGTCATTAGCTAGTATGAAAAAATACCTCCATTATTCTCTGAAAAATGATAAAACCTTGGTAATAAGACAAAAACACATGCATTCAAAACATTTTATTATATAGGTATGATGAATCCAGAAAATACAAAAAAGGTCACAGTGCAAAAACGGTGTTAAAGTTTATATTCTGGTTTAATTTTCCATACATATTTTTGGATATTCAATATGCGCAACTTGCCGAGTGATTTTGTTTTGGTTATTTTTTATTAAAGTTCAATTGATATCAATGCTGCTGCGAGACCGCGAAAACGCGTTAATATAGAGTGATACGACAGACAGGGTCTGTAGCTGAACATATACGTCTGGTTATACCAGGTCGTCGTTGAGGAAGAGTTATTTGGGTGAGATCAGAATAATTTTATCTGCTTATCGTTTGGATGCAGCTCCTCTGCTATGTTATTATCAAGATAAAATTCTCATTTTCTTTCTTTGAGAACCATTTTCTGAATTGTTGAAATTGTTGTTTATTTTGTAGTGTTTTTTTTGGTTGCATTATTTTTCATATTGTCATGGTCTGTTTTTATGATGGATTTCTTCAATATTGCAATATCAGGTTAATCATTTTGCCTTTGGAGTAATGCGTTGGAATATATAATTTGTACCTGAAAATATACACTCTAGATCCTAACGAATCTGCTTTACAGCGGTATAGGGCTCCAAACTCCAGGAATCTCGAACCAGTGGCTTTTCGGAACTCTATAATATCCTACCTAGTGTGGACAAATACTCTAGGTGGTTTCAGCATATAAACAGGGGTTGAAAGACTTCCGGGGCTGTCCTGGAGTCCTCTAGCATCGTCGTATGAAGAGGGTCAGGCTGACAAGTGGTCAGTAGTCTCATCAGAGTGGAGGCACGAGCGACGATACAATTTGAGAAGGCGGCGATGATAGATGGATATCATCATAATATAAAATCTCACTTCCAATTATTATTCACAGCTATCCTCATTGACCTCATTCAGAAGGTAACTCAGGTTACATCGAACGTCTTGCTGATGTCCGTCAAGATAATACCGAAGGTATCCGTGGTCTCATCGATGATAAATTTGCAGACGAGGATCTTGATAATATACATTCATGGATATTTTGAACATCGAAAATTTCTTCAGCAAAGTAAGAGGCAGAGATCGAAGCTATATTGCCACTAGAGAAATGTTTGAAACTATGGTGGAAGATTGATTTTTCTTCGTGAACATCTCAAAGATGTTTTCCACACAATTTCCATTCCGAATCCAGAATTCTCATCACAAAGAACCCATTCAAAAGGGAGTTACCAACTATCACGAGTTTACTGCATAGTCTCGTAGAAATTATTTGTGAACTATGTACAAGTTTATATGAAATCATTTCAAACATTGTCCCTGGAAAGTCGAGTAAGTAACGGCAATTTCTAATAATCTGAAAACTAGTGTGAAATAACTCGTTGGAGATTTGGATAATGTCTGATTTACCCTCACAACCAAAAATTCGTCTGTAAAATTTGTGGTTAATTGACCACCCTCGTAGGATGCACCTGGAATGTCTTGCTGATGTCGATAAAGAAAACCCCGAAAGTATACGTTGCCTTATCGATGATAGAGTTGCAGACGAGAATAACAATCATAATTTTCATAGATAGTTTGAACATTGGAAATGTCTTCAGCAAAGTGAGAGGCGGAAATCAAGTCATATTGCCACTAGATAAATGATTGAAACTATGGTGGAAAATTGATTCTTATTTCTTCTTCGTGAACATCTCATAGATCACCTACTATTTTCTGCACAATAATTTCCATACGAAATTAGCAACTCACATAAAAACAGCAGGATACTTCCAAAGGACAGTTACTGTTGAAGTTTCGTTAATTTGAAATTCCTTTTTTTTTATTCGTATAAATAAATACGTATTTTTTTTGTTTCTTGTGGGTACAACAATAACTTATTGATAATAGTGATAATGATTTAGTATGCTCAAATTCAATTAGTTTCACACATATATCTGATGAGCAGAATTGTATTGGTGGTTGCATATCCTCTACCGCTGCTACCAAGTATTAAAACACGTCCGAGCAACAGTCAGGACAGAGACAGGAGGTAGTGGGGATAGTTTTCGAAAAGGAGTGATCGCGAATGCACGCTTCCGCTTTTCGCGAAATTGGACAATTTTGAAAATTGCTTAAAATGCGTAGTTCGTGAAACAACTAGTAGATAGTTTGGTGCAACAATAAACTATCAATAGTTACACGCCGCAAACTTGATAGACATCCAGATATCTCATTCTGGAACTCCGATAGCCGGCCGGCAAAGAAGAATACAGCTCCTTCACGAGGTAAACCGCTTTTCTTTTCTGCTATCAGCTGGTTAAAAACACCTTTTTTATACAGTCCATTCATTACACTAGACATTTGTTGATCCGTCGAGCCAGATTGTTTGTAATTATTGGTAATCATTATTGTTGTACCCGCATGGAAAGCGAATTTATCGAAATTTATTCGCTTAAAATAAATTCAGGTATAGTTGTTCGTACTTAGTTTTTGTAGATAAAGATCGCGATAAGGAGAAAACCTTTTTTTTGCGCGATCGGCCAGGTGTCTAGCCAGTACCAATAGATCCAACAAAAAACTTCTCTTGGGGAATTCCAACAAAAAGGTTGATTGCTTCCACGCAGGTGATTCCGAAATTGATTTTGAAATCATTAGTTGTTGATATAGGAATGTTGCTGAAAATACTCAGTATAGGTATATAGTATTTCGTTTGCTCTCTCTTAACTGATTCATTTGAAGTGGCCGATTGAATCATTCTATTGAATTGGTTTATCGCGGTCCAATTGATATTTTCATTATTTATCCAAAAAAAAAAATTAATAAACTAAAACAGTCTCTCGCCTCTCGGGCAACAGAGATAAATAGATTGAAGGAACTTTCCGACACAGCCGCCAATGCCAGAGCTAACTCCCAGTATTACATGTTGTTTAGGTGTAGATATGAACATATAGATCAAATTTTGCATAGTTTCGATAAGCATCATTCTTCCATTTTGAATATTGTTTCCACAATGGAGGATGGAGATTTAGATGAGCACAACGAGATCCGTAAGGAGTTCGAGAATAACTATTTCGATATAAAGGTTATTTACAACGAATTATTCAAGCAAGCTAACTTAGAGGATACTCGTGCTTCGGATCTTGGCAGCAGCTCATCTAATGTTAGGTTGCCGAAAATCAAGTTGCCTGCATTTTCTGGAAAGTATAAAGATTGGCCCACGTTTTTCGATCTATTTAATTCAACAATACATAATAATCATTCCCTATCGAATGGAGAGAAATATCAATATTTGTTGTCTCTGTTAGAGAAGGAACCTTTGACGCTTGTCAAGTCGGTCCCAGCTACCGACGATAATTATAGAATTGCCTACGATACGTTGATTAAACGTTATCAAAACATAAGATCATTAGCTACGACGTATTGGGATGAAATTAGTGAATTTCCAAAAATTTCTTCAGACTCTTCCTTAGAGCTCAGACATTTGTTAGATGTTTTCAACGAAAATATTGCTGCCTTAAAAAACTTACAATTTGATACAGATAGTTGGGATTTCATCTTATTCCAATTATTGATTAAAAAATTAGATACAGAGACTATTACTCGTTACGAATTGCAACGCAGCAATATTGTATCAAATCCCAATACGGACATTCCCAAATTTTCAGATTTAGTGGATTACTTGAACAAACAATGTTTAGCTTTGAACTCAGCAAAGATGGTTTGTTCAAAAACTATTAAAACACAAAAAAAAAATGTCTCGAATCCTAAATGTTCCTCGCATACTTCATTTTCTCGTTCTTCATTTGTCGTTACTCAGAATAATTCTGAGCCAAAAAAGGGTGTTGTATGCCAATATTGTAAATCGGACCATTTAATATACAAATGTCCAGGATTCCATCAAATTTCACCAAAGGAGAGATATGACTTTGTTAAAGCAAATAGGCTTTGTTTGAATTGTTTTTCTTCAATTCACGGTGTAGTTGCTTGCAAATCACCTCATTCTTGTAAGTCATGCTCTGCTCGACACAATACTCTACTTCATTTCTCGAAATCAAATCCACAAGATGTTAATACGTTGGTCAATTCGACAGATTCTCAAAGTTCTAATCTAAGCGCATCCATCAGTAATGCAACTTCTCTAGTTTCTATGGAATCTTCTAACAATCAAACTGGATCTCGTGCTATCTCTAACAAAACCACTGTTCTTCTCTCGACTGCCGTTATTGATGTCATGGATTTCCGAGGAAATTTCCACGCAATTCGTGTTCTGCTCGACAGCGCAAGTCAAGCAAACTTTCTTACAGAGAGTTGTGCAGTTAAGTTGGGGTTGCAACCCTTCACACTCAATATTCCTATCAATGGTGTGGGTTTGATGACATCCACACACTCTTGTGGCGTAAATTGTAAAATCCGTTCAAGAATAGATAATTCATTTTCCTTGGATATCGAGGCAGTTGTGCTACAAAAGATTTGTGCTAAAATGCCAAATGTAGATATTGATTTTCGAGATTGGAATCACATTCACAAACTAGATCTAGCCGATCAGAAGTTCAACACTTCAGATTCGATTGATATGCTTTTAGGTGCTGATGTGTATGCACAAATCATTAGAGATGGTCGTTTGGGAGGAATAAGTGGAACTCCTACCGCATTGAATACCATATTCGGTTGGATTTTACTTGGTCGTGTGCAATATCAACCTTCAGCATCTTTGAACGCCTTTTTCACTTTAGTATCCCCAGAAAGTCGGTTAGATGAAACTCTGAAATCATTTTGGAAGGTTGAAGAGGTTAGTGATGTCCAAAAAATGTCCAAGGACGATGAACTCTGTGAGGACATTTTTAGGAGAACACATTACAGAAATAGTTCTGGACGCTTTGTAGTTTCGTTGCCATTCAAAAATATGGAACCTGAATTCATAGATACTCGCTCCATGGCACTTCGTAGATTGTACTCATTGGAAAGGCGATTAGCTTCTGATTCCTCATTGAAAAATGATTACGCTGAATTCATGCTTGACTATTTAAAAAATGGTCATATGGAACTGATTGATCATCTTGATAATAATCCCCACAGTTTTTATATACCTCATCATGCAGTACTAAAGCCCGAAAGTCAAACCACTAAGTTGAGGGTGGTATTCGATTGTTCTGCTAAATCCTCGCAAAATTGCTCGTTAAATGATTTCTTGTTAGTCGGTGGTAAATTACAGAAGGATATTTTTTCGCTAATGATGAATTTCAGAATTTATAAATATGTTCTGTCTGCCGATATCAAACAAATGTTTAGAAATATTCTAGTTGACCCTAGGCATCAGGATTACCAGAGAATACTATGGAGATTCTCTGAGCATGAACCTGTCAAGGACTATCGTTTACTCACTGTAACTTATGGCATGGCATCCTCCCCTTTCTTAGCAAATCGTGTACTATTGCAATTAGCTGAAGATGAGAAGTCCAAATTTCCTGAAGCTTGTAGTGTACTTTCAACTAGTATATATGTTGATGACTTGTTGTTTGGAAAAAATGAATTGTCTGAAGCTGCGAAGCTGAAAGATGATTTGATTGCTTTGTTGAAATCTGGAGGTTTCTTACTCAGGAAATGGTCCAGTAATCATCCAGATTTACTTTCTGACATTCCAGAAGCAGACAAACTTATCTCCTCATTAAATTTTGATTCTGCTGAATCCAATAATCCTATTAAAATTCTTGGTCTACGCTGGTGTCCCTCACTAGATACATTTTCATATCAAGTCGAAATTCTTGATCGGCCTTGCACCAAGCGCAATATTCTATCAGAATTATCAAGGATTTTTGACCCGCTTGGTTTTCTTTCTCCATTGACCTTTTTTGCGAAATATTTAATCCAGTATATGTGGACTATCGGCTTAGACTGGGATGCTACTCCCCCGCCTGATGTTTTAGATTTGTGGTTAGGTTACAAACGCCAGTTAACACTTTTATCTGAATTGCAGATACCTCGTCTCATTTTGACTTCGAATCCTCTCTTGTGTGATATTCACGGTTTCTGTGATAGTTCCGAAAAGGGATATGCTTCTGTTATCTATTTTCGATGCATGGATTCTAATAAAGAAGTTAAAGTATTTATGATATGTGCCAAGTCGAAAGTTGCGCCACTTCAGAAAATTTCTCTTGCTCGACTCGAGTTATGTGGTGCAGTTTTGTTGGCAAATTTGTTGGCCTCTGTATTTAGGTGTTTTGAATCAAAATTAGTCTTCAATAAGATTTATGCATGGAGCGACTCCATGATCGCTTTGACGTGGATAAGAGGCCCTTCATATAAATGGAAAACTTTCGTCAGCAATAGGGTGAGTCACATTCAAACAACCATTTCTCCATCTTGCTGGAGACACGTTCGTTCCAAAGATAACCCCGCTGATCCAGCTTCCAGGGGTTTGTTACCGGAAGATTTGATAAAAAATGCATTATGGTGGCATGGACCTCCATGGTTGTCTTTGGAAGAACAGAGATGGCCTTCAAGCGACGTGAAAAATGTCCCTTCGGAGGTTTTTGAAGAAGAAAAGGTATTGTCCTTGTTCGTCTCTCTAGAGGAGGACTGTTTCCTTCCACTTTTAAATAGATTCTCATCTTTAAAGAAGATCCAAAGGATCGTGGCATATTGTTTGCGGTTTCTTCACAATCTGAAAAATGGCAATCTTAAAAAAAATAATAGTTTTAGCTCTGTCGATTTGCAAGAAGCTCTCATCATTCTGGTTAAAAGAGTACAATCAGTTACATTTCATGAGGATATTTTCAAGCTGAAAAATGGAAAATCATTATCGAAACCTTTGAGAAAACTCTCACCCTTTCTTGATAGTCAGGATCTGCTCAGGGTGGGCGGTAGACTAGCCAATTCTAGTCTACTATTTGACCAGAAACATCCTCTTCTTCTCAGCCGCGATCATCGCCTGACTTTCCTCCTAATCGAGCAAACTCATAAGGATAATCTCCATCCTGGATTGCAAGCGCTGCAATATCTTCTTGTACAAAATTATTGGATAATTGGTTGCAAAAGGGCTATTCGTGATGTTGTTTCTAAATGTTTAAGATGTTTTCGGTCCAGGCCAAAATCAGTGGAACCATATATGGGAAATTTACCTTCAGCAAGGATAACTCAAGTAAAACCTTTTTCTGTCGTTGGAGTGGATTTTGCTGGTCCATTCCTCGTAACATTGTCAAAAGCCAGAGGAATTAGATCTCAAAAGGCTTATTTGTGTTTATTTGTTTGTTATGTTACCAAGGCAGTTCACCTCGAATTGGCTTCCGATCTGTCTTCAGAAGCCTTCTTGCTTGCTCTCAGGCGATTTATAGCTCGAAGAGGGCGAATTTCCACAATTCATAGTGACAATGGTACCAACTTTCATGGGGCGAATAATTATTTAGTCAATTTGATGAAGTCAGCAGCTGAAGCTGAATATATTGAGTGGAAATTTAACCCTCCAAGCGCACCTCATCTAGGAGGACTTTGGGAAGCGGGCATCAAGTCTGTTAAGGTACACTTCTATAGAATAATAGGGCAACAAATATTGACCTTTGAAGAAATGTCCACCCTTTTTTGCCAAATAGAGGCTGTTCTGAATTCAAGGCCCATTTGCGCATTGAGTTCAGATCCGAATGACCTCAATTCTCTAACTCCGGGACACTTCTTAACTTTAGCACCTTTGACATGTCTTCCAGAAGAGAATTTGTTAGAAATTCCCGATTAATTAATTAATTGTTTTTTTTTTCTTTCTCAAATTATTATTATTTTTTTTTTTAAATACAGGTATTTTGGTGAGCGGCATGTTGAAGTTTCGTTAATTTGAAATTCCTTTTTTTTTTATTCGTATAAATAAATACGTATTTTTTTTGTTTCTTGTGGGTACAACAATAACTTATTGATAATAGTGATAATGATTTAGTATGCTCAAATTCAATTAGTTTCACACATATATCTGATGAGCAGAATTGTATTGGTGGTTGCATATCCTCTACCGCTGCTACCAAGTATTAAAACACGTCCGAGCAACAGTCAGGACAGAGACAGGAGGTAGTGGGGATAGTTTTCGAAAAGGAGTGATCGCGAATGCACGCTTCCGCTTTTCGCGAAATTGGACAATTTTGAAAATTGCTTAAAATGCGTAGTTCGTGAAACAACTAGTAGATAGTTTGGTGCAACAATAAACTATCAATAGTTACACGCCGCAAACTTGATAGACATCCAGATATCTCATTCTGGAACTCCGATAGCCGGCCGGCAAAGAAGAATACAGCTCCTTCACGAGGTAAACCGCTTTTCTTTTCTGCTATCAGCTGGTTAAAAACACCTTTTTTATACAGTCCATTCATTACACTAGACATTCATCACAAGTTTAATGCATTGTCTCGTAGAAGTTATTCATAATCTGTGTACAAGTTTCTATAAAATAATTTCAGATAATGTCCCTGAAAAGTCAAGTGAGTAACAATGATATCTAGTTTTCTGAAGAGTTGTGTGAAAGAAACCCTCACAAAAATTGATTTTGCTGTAATTTTGTGGTATATTGAAAACTAAATCTCACCTGCAAAGTAATAGAATCCGCTGAGAAGCGAGCTGACCAACGCCACTTTCGTAGGATGCACCTCGAACGTCTTGCTGATGTCCGTCAAGAAAATCCCGAAGGTATACGTGGTGCCATCGATGATGAAGTTGCAGACGAAGGCCACGGCCACCACTACCCATCCCCAGCCACCGTCCGGGGGTATAACGACGTAGTGCTCGGCCACGTCATCCTCGGTGGCGGGTAAGATGACCGACCGCGTGGGGATAGTGCGCATGACCGAAGGGGCAGCCACGGAGACGGACCTGGTGGTTCTGACGGTCGGAGGCGGGTTCCGCATCACGGTGATTGTTCGGTGTCACAATAATAGATGATATAGGAGTGACAGTGACAGGATGAGTCAAAATTATCATGATGTTTGGATATTACAATACACAAAGTGAATTGTTTATTTGTTCATAATGGTCATGTTCCGATATTGCTGTCGTTACTGGCACTAAACAGTCTTGCTGAACAGTGGCAATAACTTTGGATTTTCATCCCATTCCGGGAAGATTTTAGCAGTATTGGTACAATGGCAGCAAAACATATCCGTAACCCATGATCTTTCGATTTTCGATGCTTTGTTCAGTTGGTTTCTATTTCCATCATTCTTATTATTATCTTCTTTACTCACGTTGAAATCATGGATGGGGTGATTATGCTGGTTTTATAGATTCAACTATAATGAGAATTAAACTAACAAAGATGAATTCAAAAGGTTGAATACAAGAAAACATCTATGAGGGATTATACATTCAGATCTGCCATTCAAATTAGGAATGAAGAATTACAAAGCTGGCCAACTTTCAAATCAATAACTTAGAATATGGCATTTCTGAAGGCAAAACATGAAGATTGGATTTGTTATTGTTCAAATGAAGATTGGTGATATTTAATTGGAATATTTGTGGAAACCGAAATCACTAGGTAAGTTTCTTGGTGATCGACTTTTATTGCCGGTGAGTGAATAAGTTTTATCGAATCATACCTATAACCATTCGAACGCTTAACCTCACATTTCATGAATACTGTCACTACACCATTTCTGCACCAGTGGCCAACAGTAAATTTTCAGCCCCTAACAGGGTCCCCTGCAATGAACCGCGAAAACGATGCCAGTGAAATTCAGTAAAAGCGGAACGATAAAATATGCTGGGCAATACTACTCGGGAATATCAGAACGAACCTAATCGGAACATGCTCGATATCTGATTGTGGGACATTCTACTATTGATTGTCAATCTTTAATACAGTATTTAATATAGGTACATTAAAATATTCAAATGACGCCGCGGCCCAAATCAGGTTTCCTCTGTTTGGCAAGATTTCACTCTCGCCCTCGAGCCTGAAATATTATTCACCAAGTGAATTGATAGGCATAAAAAAAACTGGATCATCCTGGTTAAATATGTTTTTCAAGTTTTTCAATATTGGAAACGTCTTCAGCGAAGTAAAAGGAGCAGATTAGTAGAATCTCCAAAACCACTATTTTTCGCCACTGGTGAAGAATTGAAAAATGTGTAATTCACTCCGACAAAAATTGATTCTGCTGTAATTTTGCGGCAACTTGGAATGGTTTAGGGGATCTCACATGTTCCAAAGTGATAAAATCCGTTGAGAAGTAAGCTAACCAACGCCACCTTCGTAGGATGATAAGATATACGTGGCTACATCGATGATCAAGTTGGTAACAAATATCTCAATCTTGGAAAAGTCTGCAGCTAAGCTGAAGGATGACTATATCGCCACTAGAGAAATGTTTGAAGCAATGGTGGAAGAGATTGATTTTTATACGTGAACATCTCAAAAATTAACATTCTTCTTCTGTATAGTAGACCACTTCCAGAAGAAGGTTACCATCGGCGATAAAGTGAAATGCCGAAGATTGTGTGAATGTTTCGATAAAATCATTTCGAATAAAGTCCCTGGAAAGTCTATCAAAGATGATATCTAGTTACATGAATACTCGAACCTAGTAAGCACGCAATTCGAAAATGAATACTAATGTAACCAGTTAGGAGAGGCGTCATTTTGTGTGACAATTGGAACACAAAACCCAACTTGTTACGCAACTGCAAAGCAACTGTAACTGTCACACAGAATATCTGTTGGATATTTTATGACAGTTGTGCAACTGGTTGAGTGAAGTAGGACGTTTCAAATCTTCCGTCAGTCTTGAATTGTGTCAAAAAAGATGTCAAAATCATGAAACTGTTTATTCCACACTCACGAATATCGATTCTACTATAATTCTGCGGCAAATTGAAATTGTTCACTGAATCTCACCTACAGAGTAATAAAACCCGCTGAGAAGCGAGTTAATCAACGCCACTCTCGTAGGATGCACTTCGAACGGCTTGCTAATACCCGTTTCGATAAAATCCTTTCGAATAAAGTCCCTGAAAAGTCTAGTAAAGGTGATATCTAGTTACCTGGATACTTGAACTTAGTGAGCACGCAATTTGTAAATAAATACTCACGTAACCAGTGAGGAAACGCGTCATTTTGTGTGACAATGGGAACACGAAACTCAACTTGTTACGCAACTGCAAAACAACTGTAACTGTCACACAGAATAACTGTTGGGTATTCTATGACAGGTGTGCAACTCGTTGAGTGAAGTCGGACGTTTCAAATCTTCGGTCAGTCTTGAATTGTGTCAAATAAGATGTCAAAATCATAAAACTGTTTATTCCACACTCACGAATATCGATCTAACTATAATTCTGCGGTGAATTGAAATTGTTCACTGGATCTCACCTACAAAGTAGGTAAACCCGCTGAGAAGCGAGTTAATCAACGCCACCCTCGTAGGATGCACTTCGAACGTCTTGCTAATATCCGTCAAGAAAATCCCGAACGTGTAGGTGGTCCCGTCGATGATGAAATAGCAGATAAAGGCGACTGCCACCACAACCCACCCCCAGCCGCCGTCCGGAGGAATAACGACGTAGTTCTCGGCCACATTATCGTCGGTGGCGGGTAAGATGACTGACCGCGTGGGAATAGTGCGCATGACCGAATGAGCAGCCACGGAGACGGACCTGGTGGTTCTGACGGTCGGAGGAGGGTTCCGCATCGCGGTGATTGTTCGGTGTCACGGGTATGTCACGATACTGGGTCTGACAGTGACAGGGAGAGCCAGAACGAATTAGAGCCTAGCCATAGCACCACTATACGAGAAATATTGCCACGGCAGCTAGTGATGAAGAGCGTATGAAAATGTTTTGTAGTTCGCTTTGTCAATAGAGTAGTGTTCCTTCCTCCGAACGAAAGACCGGGGTTCGAATCACTACTTTCAGGTAATTTTTTTAAATTTGTTTTTAGAAGTGATTAATCGATGAAGATACTGTGGAGTCATTTACTGCTTAGGCCGATAAAGATTCGCTATCTCAATTATGTTTATATTTCTGGATTGGCCGTGAGCGAAGCTCTTGGCCGGACAACTCCGACTCGTAGCGTAGTTGACTGTGCATTTGGATCCCACGTCGGTCCTCATAGAAAAGAGAATCCTGGCAACAGCTCAAAACGCCGGAAGCCGGGAGCGCCTTCAGGAGGATCTGTAATCAGATAGAGTGTGAAATCCGAGAGCTCAGGAACTCCTCCTGGAGAGCCAAGTTGGAGAGTCTGGACCCTCGCGACAATACTCTCTGGAAAGATTGAAAAAAATGGTTCGCTCCCATCCCAACCCTAGAGTATGGTCGCGAGGAAGCGGTCTCAGATCCGGAGAAGGCAGTAATGCTTGGGAGACACTTCCAAAAGATATCGAAAATTAATAAAGAGCCAGTAGGTGAGGTCCAGGAGGACATGGCGGCAACAGCCGCACGAATAAGAGCACAGCCCACCAGGGCTTGATGGTCTGGACATTGTTCTCCTAAAAAACATGTCAGGCAAAGCAGTAGTGCAATTACACTACATCATCAACGCTATCATATGAGATGCCAGCACTACCCAGAATGCCCGAAAACTCGGCTTGTTGTACCCATCCCGAAATAGGGCAAAAACCTAAAATCCACAAATGGCTACCGACCCATATCTATGCTTAGCGAGGTAGCCAAGATCGTGGATAGAGTCCTCTTACGACTAATATCTCAAGAGGTCGAGAAGCTGGACCTCATACCAAAGGAACAGTTCGGGTTCCGCAAGGGACACAGCACTGTGTCCCAAGTGGCCCGAATTGTTTATGAGGTTAAGGAGGCCAGCAACAACGATAAAAACACCGTTCTGGTCATGATGGACGTAGAAAAGGCCTTTATTGACACCGTCTGGCACGAAGGTTTAATGGCCAAGCTGCACAAGGCAAGAGTGCCGATTTTTATAATTGAAATTATCGATGCATATATTACCAACCAGATTCATCTGGACAGGGGAATTGTGCCCTTCTTTGACGAGTCGAAGATATGTATAAACAGCGCTAAAACCGAAGTGATCAACTTCCATCAGAAGGTCAATGATTCTAAGCTGAACAGACCTTTGACCGTCAAAGGTGTCGAGGTGAGAGACACGGTCCCTATGAAATACATGAGGGTTAAACTGGACACTCGTATGACATTCAGTCCCAATATCAACTACCTACCTTATACAGAAAACACAAGTACCCCTTGTTATCCAGGACCTCCGCACTCTCGCAGGAGAACAAGGTCCTGGTGTACAAGCAGGCATGTGATGAGGTACGCGTGTCCTGTGTTCTGCAGCATCTCTTATGAATAGGCTACAGGTGCTGCAGAACACCAATGGTGATAGATACTCTCGAGTGGCAGATCTCCACGAAATATGTGGTAATTTGCCCAGAATCAACGAATTCATTCTGAAAATATCGAATGAATTCTACAAATACCACATCGCTGGAAGTGACCTTACCCGGAACATCACCACACTACGCCAACATCACAACATACGCAAGAAACACGGGCTGATATCTGCATCAACCGATGTGTTTAGAGAACCTGGTAATCTATAGTTGGGAATCCTCCCGGATCCTCGGGAATACCCGAGACACCGGGAAGAGTCTAGACAGGACTATCTCTCAAGCAGGAAAATAAAAAAGTGACATGGACGTGAGAAATCACTACCAGTTACTGAACTCGGGCAGATGTGCTGCACAAGAAAGTGCAGTACAACTGCCCGAGCAGAACAAGAAGGAGGTTTTCTATGGTTTTGCCAATTTTTTTTTACTTTTCCTCCACAAGCAAGACACCCACCCACATTGATCGCGACTGAACTGCTCCTCCACCCTCTTGGGTACCCTCAGCGAGATTACCTATATAAAGGGCCAAGCCCTAGGAGCTAGGTACCTGTGACGAACACCTCGCATATCCACTCCATATACCTACTAAATATATACGGATAACATCCTATGTTTCCAATGGTCAAAAGTGAAGCCAGTTTTGAGGAAACAAATGACAGTCTGCGGGTGCAAATACCTATTTGCGCATGCGCGAAATTTGTCAAATTCACGAGTCAAAATGGAGGATGAATTTCATTTAAATTTTATTTATATATTATTATGTTGTTGAAGTTTCTTTCCGATGCCTCTGAAAATAATATTCCTCCGCGAAAATGTTTCAGATAGCAGAAAAAGTACATCAAAGCTATATATTGATATTGATGTCAAAGCTGTCAGTGGAATGGGGAAAACAATGAGAGCCACATTCCACATTTGATTCCAATCATTTTTATTTCGAAATTTCAGCGATTTGAGTGCTTTTGAAAATCGGCCGATGGTGGAAGACGAACAGGTATACAAAGCAAGAAATAATGTTAATTTGTTGAAGTGAAAAGTATACAGAAACTTGAGATCTTTGAGCTGATGAAACTTCTGCTGATTTGAAACTCTTTGGTTTGTGTATGCTGAAGCCTCATGAAGTCAATTATGCTCCATTGATCCTTTTGCTTACTGAAATGGTGAAATGTCTACTACATTTTTAGGTAGTCATAAAGAACTGCAGAACTGGAAGAATTCAGTTGTGAAGCTCACACCCAAGCAAGTGGTGAAGAAAGTCAGGTATAGATGTGATGTAACTAGCTTTTACAATCAAAGGAAGACAAAGATTGAAGAAACTGTTCCTACAAAATTAATCATGCTGTTGGTGAAAAAGAATAATTCTGAATTCTTGGTGAATTGTAAGTCTTATATAATATCTAACTTCCATAAATAGGTAACTGACATTCATTTTCCAGATAACAAATCAACTGCCCTACATAATTATATTTCTACAATGAAGCAGGAAGAACAACATTTGAAAAGATTCCATTACTATCAGAATCACACTTGAGCATGGTCTTGAGATTGAGAATAATGGAGATATTTCATAATCATTTTATTCTTATTCCTTGTATAGAATTAGAAGCTTTAAATTATTCACAGTGTTAATCATATTCTGGTTTATATGTTGAAATAAAGCAAAATTGAGTAGGTACTCATTACATTTTTTATTATAACAGAAAAAGTGAAAAAAAAATTCATTAGATTGGCTACTGAAATTGCACTTGTCTTTTCTATGGAAACATCATAGCCACTTTCACAAGATCAGTCCTGGTGGAAGTTGCATCAGCACTCTGGTAAGCAAGTTCTATCCTTCCAGCATCTTTGTCATTATCAGATTCATTTGATCCTCTTACTGAGGATGATTTGGTTGATTTAGCTGAAGAAGGATTAGAGTCATATTCTATTTTTTTATGTATGTGACCTTCCTCTTTCCCATTCATATCCATTGATCACAGGTTTTACATTTTGATGCATTGTAATTGGTGAATTCTGTGGAGGTATGTAATCTGCATCATAGAAAATGTACCAACTTCTGCAATTGTATTTGGAATCCCTTGAAACTTGAAAGAAAAGCACATTACATAGAACACTGTAAAGATATTTTTCTCAAAATGAAAGAAATTACCTTCATAATCTGTTTCTGAGAATAAGTATCTGCTACAGACAGGCACATATATTTGTAAATGGGCTTCCCAATTTTTGTAATGTTCTGCCACACTTCGTATAATTTTGCATATTATGTTGGGAAGCTGTACATTTGTATGTTTATAATGTCTTGCACTTGTTGGCCATTATTGGAAGTATTCTGAGACAATAAAAAACTTCAGCAAACTCGTTCCAAAACCGCGAATTGAAGCTGTTTGCTTCCTCAGATCCACCAAAACTTCGCAAATATGAATTCCAGTGAAGTCTCGGTCATGATTTCTTGTCTGAGGCTTCAGATTCAGAATGGATTCAGATATCAAAATATAAACATTGAATTTCAGGTTATGTACTAAATTCTGTCGATTTTCAATAATGATCATACGTTTACTGAAGAGGGCATCAAATTCGTATAGCAATCGTCAAACTCATGTCGTTTCTAATTTCGAATTGACGCATGCGCATAAGTCTATTAATCCCCGGGGACTATCTTTTGTTTTTATTTCTGGCATCAACTATGAGATCTTGTTATCCATATAGTTATTTATACGTATATGATCCACTCACATTCCCTGGCCAACACCAGCCACCACTGCGCCAAGCGGAGGGATACCCAGGCACACCTACAGATGTGCCAACATTAATAGAAATGTGATTGATATTATGTGATGTAACAAAAAATGAGGCAACAACAAATGACTTTGATACGTCGGTGTACCGGGTTCAATGCCTGCGACGGTCACCTTTTATTAAATTCTTTTTTCTCAAGTGATTTTTCGAAAAATATAATTTTTGAGAAGAAGGTTCATTTAGGCCGATTAAGATTAGATGGTTTATAAAAAGTAGTGCATTTTTTATGCAGGAAGGATATTTTTCTTCTTTCCTGAATAAAGTTACTGTCTTTTTAGGAAGAAGGTTCATCTAGGCCGAATAGGGTTAGATGCTCCAAAATAGGTAGTCATTACATTTCATTGCATCATGCAGGACATCGAAAGATTCTGATAATCTAGTAATAATCTTCAAAGGTTGGTTCAAATTGGGCATAACATTATAGGAGCGACTATAAATACGGGCCTAATAGAAATGGAGAGCAAGGGTTACCCGCCTTATTGCAATATTTCGCGAAAGTCATGAATGCCTATGATAGTTGTGATTTTTCTGCGTATTGAGCAGGAGCGTTTTCAGGCGAGCGATACAGATGATGTTTCAGTATTTCTAGATGATAGTTATGTCGGTGGAAATTCCCTATACTTAACCACAGATTAACTAATCTGTGACTTAACCAACGATGTTTTCATGAATCTTCAATAATGATTCGGTTCTAACGCCATCTTAATGCGTCTTTCTGAACTGATTCGCGCGCGTTCTATATCGATCTTTCTCCTGTCGGAAAACCCTGAAAACCCTAGCATTTCTAAAGTACAACAAATCGTCCTACACCCAGCGTCGTAAAGTTTGAAGTAAATTCCTTGAATCTTGGAAATTTGATATCAGTGGTGTAAAACGTTTTTAAGATTGAATTTCTGACCAACATCAAGCTAGTGGTTACTATATCCCGAATGTGTTTCGTTTGAGAACAACCAAAATACTGTATTTTTATTTTTATAGTCGTAGTATATTACCTACTGAAAATTTTTGATCTGGTACTTCTGGAAGACTAAAATAACAAAGAGATCAAATGTGGATATTCGGTATGGAATTTTCTGAAAAAGTTACACCCTTATAAAATTACAAAATGAATGGTAGGTAAAAGGGTTTTTATTTCTTGCGAAAATATACTTTTTGCACCTCAACAGCTTCTCATGATCTACAAAGCACAGATACTCACTGTCTCAGAATACAGTTTCCACATAGGTATGGGGTTCACTGTTCAGCGCACCCAAATATATACGCTGATCATAGATTAACGATAATCTATGCGCTGATGCTCTTAGACTCCATCCAGAAACGAGTCCTTCGCCTGTTTGATAATGCCACAGTGACTTGTTCTTTGACACCTTTGGAACATTTTAGGAGACGCGGTGACCTTCCACTTTTCTATAGATACTTCAATGGAAAATGTTCTTCAGAATTAGGAATAATAATGACAAAACTTCTGAATTCGTAGAAAAAATAGCTCGTTTTGAAGGTTTATCAAATATAATCGAAAATAATAAAGATACAGCTTCTGAATTCGAAAAATCAGGGGTATACATCCTTCACAGTTGATTTTGTCCTGAGGTATATATCGGTCAGACAGGCAGAACTTTTAATCAGTGCATTCAAGAACATATGATGGATTGTTTGAAAAAGAAAATAAATTCAACATACCCGAACCATACAGGGTGGGCCACCAGTAACGCCTCGGTCTCTAGAAGGCTAACCACTTATCTTCTTGGAATTCTTCCTCTCTAGGAAGTTGCATGTCAACATAGGCTACCATTTGAAATTATTTTGAAACATACAGGATGTCCCCAAAAATCACAAAACACTGAAGTTGAACTTTTTTCAATCGAACACCCTGTATATTATTTCATTTTGAGATTCTCCCTGGTGAGTTGATTTCAACAATCCATCATACTTGGGGTCTAGCAGTTATAATTACTGAGATATAGGGTGTGAGGAATCGAGATTTTCCAAGTTCAAGAATTTTTTGTGTCTAAACCATTCATAATTGGTCAGAACGGATCACATGTCCCTATCTCAACTTTTGATCAACTATCTACTGACATTTAATTGAAACAAATATTCAGAATCTTGATCACCCGGTATATGTCCCAATTGAATATCAGTAGATAGTTAATCAAAAGTTGAGATAGGGACATGTAAGCCGTTCTGACCAATTATGAATGGTTTAGACACAAAAAATTCTTAAACTTGAAAAATCTCGATTTTTCACACCTTATATTTCAGTAATTATAACTGCTAGACCCCAAGTATGATGGGTCGTTGAAATCAGCTCATCAGGGAGAATATCAGAATGAAATAATATATAGGGTGTTCGATAGAAAAAAGTTTAACTTCAGTGTTTTATGGTTTTTGGGGACACCCTGTATGTTTCGAAATAAATTTAAATGGTAGCCTATGTTGACATGCAACTTCCTAGAGAGGAAGAATTCCAAGAAGATAAGTGGTTTGCCTTCTAGAGACCGAAGCGTTACTGGTGGCCCACCCTGTATATTAGGAGAACAGCATAGTTTAAATGATGGTTTCGAAGTTCTACATGTATGAAATGAAGGACTAAAACTCAATCACTTTGAATCATTAGAAATCAACAAACGCGAAAATTCGAACATTTCACTTAACGATCAACTAGACCTCAACAATTCACCACTGTGAATTTATTTTTTTGTTAGTTAATAATATTTGCTATCAACCCTTTCAAGTTAAACCGAACATCGTTTTTTTATATATCGAGAATGAAGGTTTACCGAACCTTTCCACAGGTAATTCTAATCCTCCAGGTTGGGAAAGTAGGATATAAAAGTTAGGCAAGCCAAAGTAAGTTTAGGTTATTTTACCAGTATTTCACCTGGAGGATAAGCTACTGTGTTTAGCGAAAGATGTCGTGTGATTGAGAATTTTGTGAAAATCTCATCGTTTGTGATGTTTTTACGTCTTTATTTGTATTTCTAAAATATCGTTAGTGGAAGTATAGTCTACAACACGTTTGGAAATTCCTATTCTAAACTCCCGAACCGTTTGGAATGAATGCCATTCAAATACTTGTTGCAGAGTGTTTGTGATTGAAATGAACGGGTGGCGAAAATTTGATCGAAAGACAAATGATAGAAAATCATTTGATAGAAGTCTTTTGATCGAAAGTGTTTTCGATAGAAATGCATTTGATCAAATGCTTAAGATAGGAAATGCATTTGATAGAAACATAAATGATAGCAAATACAATTGATAGGAAAAATATTTGATAGAAAATACACTTGATAGAAACAGCATTTGATAGAAAATTCAACGGGGCTACGCTGAAGTCAAGTCAGTACGTTTGTAAAGATATGATCCTTCTTCATATATTTGAGAAGTAGGAGCTAGATGGAAATCGAAGCTTATGAATTTATCGATACCACAAACTTCTAGCTCCTTCTTCTCAAATATATGATGAAGGATCATATCTTCACAAACGAACTGACCTAACTTGAGCGTAGCCCCGTTGAATTTTCTATCAAATGCTGTTTCTATCAAGTGTATTTTTTATCAAATATTTTTTCTATCAATTGTATTTTCTATCATTTATGTTTCTATCGAATGTATTTTCTATCATAAAACATTCCATCAAATGTATTTTCGGTGAAAAGTTCTTTCTATTTTTTGATTTTCGATCAAAAGACCTCTATCAAATGTTTTTCTATCATTTGTCTTTCGATCAAATTTTCGCCACCCGAAATGAACATACAATGCCTGTAGATAAAAGACACTTTGATGGTTTCAAATCACCCACCATTGATGTGTCTATACCGTCTTTTTCAACTGAGATATGGAACGTTATCTTGACTTCGGTGAAATCTCTATCTCGTTATAATTTCTGAACCATACTTTGTATAATCTCTTCATACTTGATAAAAATATTCCACTCGTATTATCCATCAAAACTGAATGGAGATCGAGATCCAGGTCCGTCTTAGGGAAAAACAGAAAACATCTTTTATTTCAAAAACAATACTCTGTATGGAAAAATTTTATAGATCTGTTTGATATTTGAAGAGAGTGGAAAAAAATTAATAAAGTGACCTACTGGAGTCAGATTAGGTGAACTGTCTAGAGATTTATTCGTTTGACAGAATAACTCTGACAGTTCATAATCGCTAATGTGATGTTATCGGTATTGGTTAATATCATCATGTTGAGGCACTTTGAAATGTTTCAACACAATATAAGCACCGACATTTATCTAAACGTTACCAATTATATCACCATGGGTGCAGCTTGTCCTGAACGGGCCCTGTATCAAAATTCGCCGGGGAGGATTTTCTACCCCCCCCCTAATTGCGACCGAGCCCAAATGGAGGATGGATATTTTTATCAAAAGTAACAAAACACTCGCACTGAATGGAATGAAGGAACATATATTGATTGCTTACAATTAATGCTCCTCTGACTTATCATTAATAGTTATTTATTCACCAAGGTACTGAAGATTACCAATCATAATTCCTCAGGGATCAAGATTATATCCCGTGGTAATAATATTCTTTATCACCAAGTTGTATATTAAATTCCTTATTTTCTGTGACAAAAAAAAGTTAGAAATTTCATCTCTGTTGACAGGTTATGAAATGTTACTTTTCATAAATTACTTTTCTTCCACGGAAAAAAAGTGATACCTTTTTCCCCGGATATATAGCACATATATATACACTGTTGATGACACCGTCTCCGAGAAGGAACTGCAAGTCCTTTTATCTTCCCTTCGACTTCGCAGTTATGTCAATTACTAAACAACCACTGGATTTGAAATTCTTGGAAATCAAATCGCAGAATTAGACTGACAGATATTTGATTACTCCAAGAGAATGATGAATATGCATACAAAAAGATGACTGCAAGGCTGGTGTCATTCCTGTTAAAAACTTCAAATTGCCCGTCGATACATTTCTGATTTTAATATAATGTTTTATATCTTCCCAATATTGTTTCGTCCTTCTTTCTGTCACAAAAAAGTGTGTTATACACAGGAAAAAATTAGATTTTGGCCCACAACTTGGAGTTACAATCTACTACTTTTTTCCCTTGTATAATAAATAACTATTCTATTTCAATTCTGATCAAAATCTATAGTAGCCATGACCATACACCAGATTCGATTATCATTTTCTGCGAATCTCGCATCAGAACAGTGAATACGAATAAAGCAGAGGTGACTATGTCTCAATGAACTAGTATTGTATGAAAGGACAAAAAACTTCCTTGGTAAAACACACTTATTCACGACCTGAAATGGATACATACAGTTGTCTTGAGTTCTTTGAGATTTTCTGCCTTCAAAGACATAGTCTGATAGCCGTTCGAAATTTCGAAAAGCTTCTTTCAGCTCTTGCAGTTGTAACCAGATGGATCAAAAATAGAAAGCATGCTGTTTAGCTCCGGAAAACTTGATGTAAGGCTATTGAATCTCATCAGTATATTGATGGAGATGGAAAGCCCTAATTTTGAGTGACAATGGAAAATGAAAAAACTCTACCCACCCCGTGTGAGAGTCGAACTCACAACCTCTGGGTTACATGTCCAACGACGCTTTGCCAATTGAGCCTACAAGACATCCGTCGATCAATTGGCAGGGATATCGAGTTCTCATCACCAGGCGACAGAATCCTTCCATTTCCCGACCTGATAATTACGTGAATCTTTTAATGGAATAAATGTTTCGGATTTCACATTTTGAGAATGCCAGCAGACCATTTTCTGGTTTCCCTATATAATTTCTTTCGTTTGATAACGATAAGCAAGGTTCCTCCGGTAGTAACACTTCGAACGTATTACTGGTTTTGAAATCTATCTATACATACATATACACACATATCTAAACAGCAAAAGTACACATCGACTTCGACGTACGATTCTGTATTGATACAAAATCAGGACAAGTCACGGCATTAATATCGCAAACTGTAGGTACCCAAATGATTTAATTGAGATTGTCGATAACATTTTTACACAAAGTTGGCGCCCCTGTAGGCCAAGGGCCCCGTATATGATACGGCGGAGCCAGGCGGTATCTGAGTCCTTGAATATCACACTAGTGATTATGAACTTTCAGAATTTTGAAATGTTTTGCACAGGTTACTTCACCTCATCTTATGAATAAATAGTGGAGAATAAGATGAATATTCATTTTACTTGATTATTTGGATTTTTTTCTCCACGTTTCTATAAAATAAAGATATGAGTGTTATTTCAATATATGTGTAGTAGGACAAATCAGAGGATCTGCCCCAAAATCCAAATAGCTCGTCAGTGACACTTTGTTTGGAAAAATGTTTTATTTTATGATAATATCGAATTTTTACTTATCTTCGAACGTTTCGGGAACGTTTCTGGAACGAATCTGCTGAATGAGTGATGATGTTAGTATAAAAATTAGTTACAGGATGTTTTTATCAATTGATCTTGAATCCGCCATTTTCATGTTCAGTTTTCAGTAGTGAATACCATGTTCTATCTATATCTCCGTTCAGAAGAATGCAAGCGGGTGGATTCTTTAATTTTTCTAATTTGTTTCTCAATTATCTTCGTTTCCTATGATTTCAATATTATTCCACTCTTCCATATGTTGTCCATTTTTAGTGAGGATATGTTCAGTTAGCTTTGGTTTATCGATGTCTCCTCTTGATATTGTACAGGGTGGCTGGAATTCGAGCCTCATCATTGGGATCTCGTAAACCGTAAGAGATACAGGGTCGGTTAAATCATGGCAAAGTTGCGCAATTTGATGCTCAACAAAATGCTGTTCTGCGTTTCTTGCGTTATTAGAAGAAATTAATCGATATGAATAACACTTTATCATTATCAAATTTGAAATCTGACGTTTCGTCTTACGGACCTGGATTTTTTATTTCAATTTTTTTTTCTTCAGATAGCCCAAAAACTATGAGCTATCACAAATTTCTATTTTCAAATGTTTCAATGACTAAAATTCACAGTTTCTCTATTTTTTCAAAATATTTAATCCGAAACTATTTTTTAAACATTATTATTCGAGTTATTATTCATCAGTAATATAACTAAGGGTAAAAAATATGTGAACTATGTAACTGAATTGTAATAAGAACAGAATGAAATTCTAAAGTAAATGCTCGAATAGTCCCCCTTGCACCTTTTGGCATTTTCGTATGCGTCTTCGCAAATTGCCAGTAAGCGCGCACTGGATCATTCTTCCTCTACCTCGTAGGGTTGTTATTTCAAACATTAAATTTTGTCGTAAAATATTTATCTTCGATATAATCGATTTTTCAAATATCACCATAAAAAGTAATCCAGCTGGGATAAATCGGGGCTTCTTGCAGGCCAGCGCACCACTCCTTGGTTTCTAATCCACTGATTGGGAAATGTTTCATTTAGATACTGAGTAACGGCCCTTCTATTGTGGGGTGGTGCGTCATCCTGTTGCCACCATAGTTGCTGGAGTATATTTAACGGCTCGTCTTCAAGAGCATCTGAATTTTAGATGATATGAAGGTACCGATCACTATTTGAATTCCCATCATAAATAATTGGCCCCAAGATTCTGTTTCGATACAGCCCCACCCAGACATTGAATGATTCCCGTCTTTGCCTTCGCACTTGCTGATTTTGATGCGGATTTTCCACTGCATAATAATGCTCATTATTTTCTTGACGGTTTGTTGTCTCCCTCCGCTACGCGTCGGGAGACAACACAACCTGGAGCTAAAATCTACTACTTTTTTCCCTTGTATAATAAATAACTATTTTCTGAATTGGAAAACACCATTTTTGATCGCGCAAATTATTCAAAACCTTGAACTGTCAAACTTTGACGAGTGATTGTAACTTTTCATCTCTAAAAGCATAGCCGCCTTTTCCATTTTCGGTACTTGCATTGAATATTTGGAAAAAATAAAGAAACTGTGAAGTTTAGTCATTGAAACATTTGAAAATCGAAATTTGTGATAGCTCATAGTTTTTGGGCTATCCGAAGGTAACAAAAAATGGAATAAAAAATCCAAGTTCGTATTTACAAAAAAGTGAGTTGATGATGGTTTCTGGAAGAAGAAACGTCAGATTTCAAATTTGAGAACGCCATGTTGTAGGGAAGAAAAAGTGGCCTTGTTTAAGTGTTATCCATATTGATTAATTTCTTCAAATAACGCCAGAAAAAAATAAAAACGATTTTATGGAATTTTGATTTTTTTCGGATATCTCCGAAAGTATTCGGAATTTTTCAAGTTTCAGAACGGCATTTTGTTAGGCACGAAATTGCGCAACTTCGCCATAATTTAACCGACTCTGTATCTCTCACGGTTCACGAGATCCCAATGATGAGGCTCGAATTCCAGCCACCCTGTACTTGTGTTCATTCATCCTTACTCAGTGAGGTCTCTTTGTTTCACCTGTAGAATACTTTTCACAAACACAAGGTTTCCTATGAATAGATAATAATAATATATGATTAAAATCATAGGAAAGGAAGATAACAACCAAAAGAGAAAAATCAAGGAATCCGCTTGCATTCTTCTGAACGGAGTCAATAGCGTATTCACTACTGAAAACTGAACATGAGAATGGTAGATTCAAGATCAAGTGATAAAAACATCTTGTGACTAATTTGTATACTAACATCATTACTCATCTATATGCGAACATCAGTATGTCACTGAGAGGTGTCAAACTATGAGAAAATCATTTTCGAAGAGGCGTATCAATTTGAATCATTCAGTTGTTCATTTCGAAATTCAATTGTTTTAGTAAATATTCATTCGGGTGCCAATTCTACATCATAAAGTTTACATTAATATTAATTTGTTGCTATTAGGTGCCTACGCCATTTGTATTTTGTTAGTTACTCAGTGTTTGTATTGTTTTTGTCCTCTTCATGGATAAATGAATGAACACTCGCAATATTCATCACATTCCAAAGAATTTGAGACTTTAAGACTCACTGGAACCTCACATTCTCGTAATTCATGTAACAAACGGAATTGATCAATTCTAATGTTGAATGAGTAGTCGCTCAATACGTATCGTGAGTTTCATTTGGCATCATAATGTGAATCATAAAATGACCAAAAGAGCCCGGAAAAGCCGTCATTGTGATTTCAGTGGAACTCTCAATTCGAGTCACGGATGTGATGTGGGACATGAATGTGATGCTCTATTATATCTCTGGAATCAATTTGTGTTAACTGGGTGGACACACTAAACATTCAATTCTGAAACACCCTCTATACTATTCTAACCCTGAAAACAATCCCACAAGAAAATACAAGATCCAAAGACAAACGCCGGCAACCCTGCAACCGACGAGCGCGTAACCTCGCCGCGCACAGACCCTTCCGAAAGGTGAGCAATCGATTTCCAGCCCTTTTCCAGTTTTTCTCTGGATCCGCGGTGCGATCGGCCGAGGTGGATTGTGTGCGCGGATATCGAGTCGGGCCATGGAGAACAACGGATACCCATATCAGGGGGCCGAAACTTCGCTTCCGCTCCGGCCGCCTGTCAGGCCCCTGGTGGATCCTGACGCCGAAGGAGAGGTTGATCCCTCTATGTAAGTCGACACGAAAAGTGTTTGCCAGGTTGCTTTCGCAGATGCTGTAGACTTACAGAATATTCTTATGATTTTTTCAAAGACTCAAAGAATGAATTACGATCAGTTCCATAGAACTTCGAAAACCTTTTAGGGCATATACAATAATGTTGAGTTTCCATTACTCTTCCGTGAGAGATGTTCTGCAATCACATGTATTTGCTTGTTTATCTCCGGAGCCGTTTTTCAATGTTATTCAGAGCAAGACATATTAGACACAATTTATTTGGAGCGTTATGTAATTTGACAGCCAGGAAAGAAATGACATCGTTCTGCTCGTATTATTCATTCAGATGAATTAGATATATTTGAAATTCTACAGCTTTTTGTTGAATGACTGAAGACGATCGAAGGTCAGTTATTGGAGTTTTACTTTGAGCATGGTTTCTAGTTTGATTCAAGCTTGAATTAACCTCTACTTCCCACTCTCACTTCCCGCCCTTCACTACTTCTCGACCTCACTCCCCGCCCTCACGCATGTAATAATTCGGGTATGTCCAGAACAAAACATAGATTCTTTAATTTTGATCAAAATATGATGGTTGTGAATAAAATAGTCAACAAACCTCGGTAGGGAGTTTCATTCCTGTATCTAGATTATAGCTAACTTCGACGCTTTGCGTCTCGGTTAACTAACTAATCTCACGACTGTAATGAACCACTTTCCACCCCGGTGTGTAATATACTATTATTGGCATTGACGTAATATACTCCCCAGGAGCGTTCTTTGATATATCATTAATCTGTTTGCTCCAGAGGTCACATGACTGAACATCTCCTTCCTCTCACTCTGCTTTCAGATGAGGTAACAGACTCAAAGAATGACTACCGATGAGGGTCAATATTTTCAGTGTCACCATAGTTGGGGCTAGTGAAACGTGTGGTCAATATATGTCAGTCGAAAATCCCGAAGTTTTGTCGGATATCCCTGGAACATGATGTAGAATATCAGGGGGCCGAAACTTCGCGTCCGCTCCGGCCGCCTGTCAGGCCCCTGGTGGATCCTGATGCCGAAGGAGAAGTTGATCCCTCTATGTAAGTCGACACGGAATGTGTTTGCCAGGTTGCTTTCGCAGATTCTGAAGACTTTCGAAGACTTACAAAATATTCCCATGATTCTTTCGAAGAATGAATTACAATTTCAGACCGATTGCCTTGCTACCCTCGTTAGCGAAGGTAATCGAAAAATTAGTTAAAAAAAGAATGGTAACTTTTATATGCAAACATGGTATTCTTAGTTCAGATCAATATGGTTTTCAATCCTCAAAAAACACCAATGATGCAATATTCGCATTTCTTGAGCGGCTGTACTTACGGCTGAATGATGGGGAAGTAGCTGCAGCAGTGTTCTGTGATCTATCAAAGGCCTTTGACTGTGTAAATCACAGAATACTGCTTCAAAAGCTGCAAACCTATGGTTTTAAAGGTGTAGCTTTGCTCTGGTTTCAGTCATATTTGACTGAACGTATCCAAAGCGTCATCGTCGCTCATACGAGCTCTAAGCATTCAGCACTGAAACATGGAGTACCGCAAGGGTCTGTACTGGGACCCCTGTTATTTTTACTATATGTGAATGACTTAACACATGTCGACATTCATGGACAATTCACAGTATTTGCTGATGACATTACTATACTTTGGCATGGCATGGATTACACATTTTCAGAAGACGTCATCAATGAGGACCTGAGCAAAGTTAAAAAATGGTGCGACGCCAACTTATTATCTTTCAATGCTACTAAGACAGGTATCATCAACTTCAAGTGTGTTATTAGCAATGTATTTCTCGAAAATGATTGTATCAGCATCAAAGCCATGAATAATTTCTTGGGTCTAAATATTGATGCAAATCTGAAATTTGAAGGGCATATATTAAATTTATCTAAAAAGCTAGCGTCTGGCTGTTATGCCGTACGAGTTACATCTAACGAATTAGGGTTAACTGCGGCAAGGAATGCATACTTTTCACTTATTGAATCTCATCTGCGTTATGGTATTTGCTTCTGGGGAATGACTGCGAACTATTTATTCGATAGAGTTTTTATGCTCCAAAAGAGAGCTCTCATATACATGTGCAAAGCCGGCTCGAGGGACGCTTGTAGACCTTTATTTTTGCTCCATGGAATATTGCCCCTGGCCTGCATTTTCATTTTGGAAACCGTATGCTTAGTACATAAAAAATATGAAGAATTCAGATACGCGTCATCGATTTCACACTACTCGCGGCAGCTCTTCCCTAAACATTAAATTACCTATTCCCATATCAACTCTTACTAAGAACTCTATTATCTACGAAAGCAAGAAGTTATTCAATCATTTGCCCCTGCACCCAAAAAGAATTGAAAATGAACAAATGTTCAGGAAATCCGTGAAGCAGTTGTTTTTGGAGAGAGCTTGTTATAATCTCAATGAATTCTATCAGGTTTCCTAATTGTTATTTTATTATCCATGTTTTTTATGATCTTTTTTTATGATCTTTTTTATGACGTTTTTTATAATATTTTATAACTTTTATTATTATCATATACCTGTATGACATTGACATTGGTATAAGGCAGCTCTTTTGCCGTTAGCAACAAATGTGTGTATGTTTATTTATATTTCTGTATATTATATTTATCGTTTATATTCAGGATACTGATAAGACTATGTCGTGTGACTTCGGCCGCTATGTAAATTTACTCATGTGATTAGTACCTAAGTTCTCAAACGCTTTGTCAATAAGAATTTATATTCTTCAGGCAATAAAGTATATTTTGATTTGATTTGAATCAGTACCATAGAACTTCGAAGACTTTTGAGGACATAGACGATAAGTTTGAGAGGCTTAAAAAAAGTTTCCATCACTATTTCAAGAGATATGCTTTGCTACACATTTATGTGCTTGTTTATTTCCGATGCCGTTTTTCAATGTCATTCAGAGCAAGACACAATGTATTTGGAGCGTTATGTGATTCGACATCTAGGAAAAAACTGAAATCGTATTGCTCGGACTATTTATTCAGAGGATTTAAAAATATTTCAACTCTCACATCTCTTTGTTGGATGATTGAAGACTGAAGGTCAGTTATTGGAGTTTTACTTTGAGCACTGGTTTCTGGTTTGGTTCAAGTTTGAATTGAATTGATTTGTTTAGTATAAGCAGCAGAGTTTGGTTGAGTCATAGATAAACTAATCGAATATTAAAACTAAATATGAACGAAGCTAGTATAGTTTACACAAAAAGGCGTGCCCATGAAAGAAAATGAAAACATTTTGATCCAAATCGGTAAAACATCACAATTTTTATTGGCATTGCAGTAGTAGACTCCCAGGAGCGTTCTTTGATATATCACTAATCTGTTTGCTCCAGAGGTCACATGACTGAACATTTCCTTCCTCTCTCTCTGCTTTCAGATGAGGTAACAGACTCGAAGAATGACTGCCAATGAGGTTTAATATTTTTAGTGTCACCATAGTTGGGGCTACTGAAATGTGAGGTCAATATATGTCAGTCAAAAACCTCGAAATTTTGCTGAAAATGATGTAGAATATGAGAGGCCGAAACTTCGCGTCCCGTCCGCTCCGGCCACCTGTCAGGCCCCTGGTGGATCCGGATGCCGGCGGAGAGGTTGATCCCTCCATGTAAGTCGACACGGAATGTGTTTGCCAGGATGCTTCTGCAGATTCTGAAGACTTCCAAAGACTTACGAAATATTCTCATGATTTTTTCAAAGACTCAAAGGGTAAATTACAATCAGTTCCATAGAACTTCCAAGACCTTTGAGGATATGTATGATAAGTTTACAAAAAGTTTCCACCACTATTTCAAAAGAGATTTTCTGCTGACACATTTATCTGCTTGTTTATCTCCGGAACCGTTTTTCAATTTAGAGCAAAACACAATTCATTTGGAGCGTTATTTGATTTGACAACCAGGAAATAAATGGAATCGTTTTGTTCGGATCATTATAATTCAGAGGAATTAGAATATATTTCAACTTTGATAGCTTCTTGTTGAATGACTGAAGACTGAAGGTCAGTTATTGGAGCTTAAGTTCAAGAACTGGTTTCTGGTTTGGTTTGAGTTTGAATTGGATTAATTTGTTCAGTATAGGCAGCACAGTTTGTATGAGTCAAAGATAAACTACACAAATATTGAAACTGAATATGAACGAAGCTAGAATAGTTTACACAAAAAGGCGTGCCCATAATGGAAAATCCGTAAAAAATCACAATTTTTATTGACAGTGCAGTAGTACACTCTCCAGGAGCGTTCTTTGATATATCATCAATCTGTTTTGCTTCAAAGGTCACATGACTGAACATCTTCTTTCTCTCACTCTGCTCTCAGACGCGGTTATAGACTCAAAGAATGTCTTCCAATGGGGACTAACATTTTTAGTCTCACCATATAGCTGGCGCTACTGAAACGTGAGGTCAATATCAGTCGAAAATCCCGAAATGTTTCCGGATAGCCCTGAAGGGCGGATAGCCTGTCAGGCCCTTGGTGGATCCGGATGCCGAAGGAGAAGTTGATCCCTCTATGTAAGTCGACACGGAAAGTGTTTGCCAGGTTGCTTTCGCAGATGCTGTAGACTTACAGAATATTCTCATGATTTTTTCAAAGACTCAAAGAATGAATTACGATCAGTTCCATAGAACTTCGAAGACCTTTGAGGGCATATACAATAATGTAGAGTTTCCAATACTCTTCCGTAAGAGATGTTCTGCAATTACATGTATTTGGTTGTTTATCTCCGGAGCCGTTTTTCAATGTTATTCAGAGCAAGCCATATTAGACACAATTTATTTGGAGCGTTATGTAATTTGACAGCCAGGAAAGAAATGACATCGTTCTGCTCGTATTATTCATTCAGATAAATTAGATATATTTGAAATTCTACAGCTTTTTGTTGAATGACTGAAGACGATCGAAGGTCAGTTATTGGAGTTTTACTTTGATCATGGTTTCTAGTTTGATTTAAGCTTGAATTAACCTCTACTTCCCACTCTCACTTCCCGCCCTTCACTACTTCTCGACCTCACTCCCCGCCCTCACGCATGTAATAATTCGGGTATGTCCAGAACAAAACAAAGATTCATTAATTTTGATCGAAATATGATGGTTGTGAATAAAATAGTCTACAAACCTCGGTAGGGAGTTTCATTCCTGTATCTAGATTATAGCTAACTTCGACGCTTTGCGTCTCGGTTAACTAACTATTCTCACGACTGTAATGAACCACTTTCCACCCCGGTGTGTAATATACTATTATTGGCATTGACGTGATAGACTCCCCAGGAGCGTTCTTTGATATATCATTAATCTGTTTGCTCCAGAGGTCACATGACTGAATATCTCCTTCCTCTCACTCTGCTCTCAGATGAGGTAACAGACTCAAAGAATGACTGCCAATGAGGGTAAATATTTTCAGTGTCACTATAGTTGGGGCTAGTGAAACGTGAGGTCAATATATGTCAGTAGAAAATCTCGAAGTTTTGTCGGATATCCCTGAAACATAATGTAGAATATCAGGGGGCCGAAACTTCGCGTCCGCTCCGGCCGCCTGTCAGGCCCCTGGTGGATCCTGATGCCGAAGGAGAGGTTGATCTCCCTATGTAAGTCGACAGGGAAAGTGTTTGCCAGGTTGCTTTCGAAGATTCTGAAGACTTTCGAAGACTTACAAAATATTCTCATGATTCTTTCGAAGAATGAATTACAATCAGATGGGACATAGATGATAAGTTTAAGAGACTTACAAAAAGTTTCCATCACAATTTCAATACATATGCTTTGCTACACATTTATGTGCTTGTTTATCTCCGGTGCCGTTTTTCAATGTCATTCAGAGCAAGACACAATTTATTTGGAGCGTTATTAAATCGTATTGCTCGGACTATTTATTCAGAGGATTCAGATATATTTCAACTCTCACATCTTCTTGTTGGATGACTGAATACTGAAGGTCAGTTATTGGTGTTGTACTTTGAGCACTGGTTTAAGTTTGAATTGAATTAATTTGTTAAGTATAAGCAGCACAGTTTGTATAAGTCATAGATGAACTAATCGAATATCAAAACTAAATATCAACGAAGCTAGTATAGTTTACACAAAAAGGCGTGCCTATGAAAGAAAATGAAAACATTTAGATCCAAATCTGTAAGACATCAGAATTTTTATTGACATTGCAGTAGTAGACTCCCAGGAGCGTTCTTTGATATATCATTAATCTGTTTGCTCTAGAGGTCACAGGACTGAACATCTTCTTACTGGCACTCTGCTCTCAGATGCTGTTACAGACTCATGACTTCCAATGAGGGCTAGCATTGTCAGTGTCACCATAGTTGACGCTACTAAAACATGAGGTCAATGTCAGTCAAAAATTCCAAAATTTTGCCGGATAGCCCTGAAAATGATGTAGAATATCAGGGCCAAAGAGGTTAATCCCTTCATGTAAGTCGACACGGAATGTGTTTGCCAGATTGCTCTGATTCACAGAGAGGTCCAATCAGTTCCATAGACTTTCGCAGATTCTGAAGACATTTGAATAACTACGAAATATTCTCATGATCCTTCCAAAGACTCGGAATAGATATTTACGTAATCAGTTAGGAAACGCGTTGTTTTGTGTAACGATGGGATTTTGCGGTACGAGCGAAGCGAGATCCCGCAACATCACAGAGTTACACAAAATGGCGTTTCCTAACGTGTCACGTACAATATTTTTTCTAATTTTGACGAAACATTTCGCATGAACAAAAATAATGACCAGTTTTACATGAGTTCTGCCGACTCTTGTTGTGTGAATAAATGAATGAATGAAATGAACATTACATCACCAGTTATGTAAAATTTTACTTTACGCAACTGGTTACGTAAAGTAAGACGTTTCAAAACTTCCGTCAGTTTTGAAAAGTGTCACATTACATGTCAAAATTAGAAAAAAAGAATTACAATCAGTTCTATAGAACTTCGAAGACCTTTGAGGGAATATATGATAAGTTTGAGAGACTCACAAAAAGTTTTCATTACTCTTCGAAAAGGGATGTTCTGCTAATACATGTATTTGCTTGTTCATCTCTGGAGCCGTTTTTGGATGTCATTTAGAGCAAGACATAGTTTATTTAGAGCGTTATGTGATTTGACAGCCAGGAAATAAATGAAATCGTTTTGCTCGTATTAGTAATTCATAGGAATTAGATATATTTCAACTTTGACAGCTTTTTGTTGAATGACTGGAGATAGAAGGTCAGTATTGGAGATCTAGTTTGAGCACTGGTCTCTGGTTTGGTTTGAGTTTGAATTGAATTAATTTGTTCAGTATAAGCAGCACAGTTTGTATAAGTCAAAGATGAACTACTCAAATATTGAAACTAAATATGAACGAAGCTAGTATAGTTTACACAAAAAAGGCGTTCCCATAATAGAAAATGAGAACATTCCAATCCTGATCGGTGATAAATTACAATTTTCATTGGCACCGCAGTAGTAGACTTTCCAAGAGTGTTCTTTTATACTTTATTCATCTGTTTGCTCCAAAGGTCACATGACTGAACATCTCCGTCTGACAATGCTCACAGATGCGGTAACAGACTCAAAGAATGACTGCCAATGAGAGCTAATATTTTCAGTGTCACCATAGTTTGGGCTACTAAAACGTGGATCCTGATGCCGAAGAAGAGGTTAATCCCTCTATGTAAGTCAACACGGAATGTGTTCGTCAGGTTGATTTCGCAGATTGTGAAGATTTTCGAAGACTTACGAAATATTCTCATAACTCTTTGAAAGACTCAAAGAATGAATTACAATTAGTTCCATAGAACTTTGAAGACCTATGAGGAAATATATAATAAGTTTAAGAGACTTACTGCTAACACATTCATTTGCTCGTTCATCTCCGGAGCCGTTTTTCAATGTCATTAAGAGCAAGACACAATTTATTTGGAGCGTTCTGTAATTTGACAGTCAGGAAATTAATGGAATCGTTTTGCTCGGATTATTAATTTAGAGGAACTAGATATATTCAAACTTTTACAGCTTTTTGTTGGATGACTGAAGACTAAAAGTCATTTATTAAAGTTTTAGTTTGAGCTCTGGTTTCTGGGTTTGGTTTGAGTTTGAATTGAATCAATTCGTTCAGTATTAGCAGCACAGTTTGTATAAATCATAGATCAATTAATCGAATATTAAAACTTAATATGAACGAAGCTAGTATAGTTCAAACAGAAGAAGGCGTGCCCATATTAGAAGATGAAAACCTTTCGATCCAGATCGGTAAGAAATCAAAAGTTTTATTGGCATTAAGTAGTAGACCCCCCAGAAGTGTTCTTACACTCACTAGCAAAAAAAAAACTGCCACCAAAAAATGTTGCCAAATTGTTCACTCTGTAACTTTTTTAATTCTTGTCCAATTCTGGTGAAATTTTGATCAAATCGTATACTTATGTTTCGGAATGTTAGTATGAATATTATTCTCTAAGAATAGCTGATAACGACCTTTATACAGGAAAACACAAAAGTTACTCTTTAACCATTAACTTCCTAACGCCCTGTGAAAAAGGTGAGTGTTTAAACTCAGCTTCATTATGTTTTGAATTGAATTGTGTTCTCTTCTCAACACAATGGTTTTTCATACACGTCGATAACCACTGTTTGAAAGAAGATACAAGTTTTTTAAAAAAGTATGTTTTTTTATTTTTTATTAACAATAATTTAGGACCATTTTCCAACCATCTGCTTCATCATGTTTTGAATTGAATTGTGATCCCTTTTCATCCCTTCTTAACAAAATGGCTATTCACGCCAATATATTTTTTTCAAGAGAAGATATAAGTGCTTTCAAGAAAGTATAGGATTTTTTTATTAAAAATAACTCAGAACCATTTTCCAACCATCTGCTTCATCATGTTTTGAATTGAATTGTGATCCTTCTTCGTCCCTTCCTAACACAATGGTTCTAGATTCAAGCCAATATATTCTTCTCAAGAGAAGATACAAGTGTTTTAAGAAAATACGGAGTTTTTTTATTCTCAATAACAATAATTCAGAACCTATAGAGTATTTTAGGAATGAACTGCAAAGGCTCATCCGCCTTCGTTTGGCTTAGTCAGATACCTACTCTTTGAGAATTTCAGGCAATTCTTCAAGACCACCTGAGAAATTCGATCAAATCGATGCCTCGGCGGTTGAATGCTGTACAAACTCGAGGAGGGCATACTCGTTATTGACTACAGTTCTGCTTTTTATTTGTATTTTGTAATCAAGGTTTTTTTTCTGTGAATACTATGAAAATGAGGTAAACATAGGTAATATTGATTCTTTCAATTGATCATGAATGGGTTTGGGTAGGTTCTGATTATTGTTGATAAAAATTGAAGAATGCCATATTTTCCTAAAACACTCGTATCTTCTCTTGAAAAGAAGATATTGACGTGAATCAAAAACTATTGTGTTTAGAAGGGATCACACTTCAATCTAAAGAATAGTGAAACCTAGTTCAGCCGCCACAACCGTTAAGAGATAATGGGTGAAGGAGTAACTTTGGTTTTTCCCTGTATAATGCTCGAGTCATCAGATTTTAACGGAAGCTAATATTCAGCCTAACATTCTGGAACATGAATCTACGATTTGATCAAAATTTTACAAAAATCGGACGAGGTTCAAAAAAGTTACTGGGTGAACAATTTGGGCAATATTTTTGGTGGCTGATTTTTTTTTGGTGGTTAGTGTATTATTTATCTGTTTGCTCTGAGGTCACATAATTTAAATTCTTCCCTCTCTCACTCTACTCTCAGATGCAGTTACAGAACACCTCTGAAGACTCAAAGAATTACTTCCAATGGGAGCTAGCATTTTCAGTCTCACCATAGTTGGAGATCCTGAAACGTGAGGTCAATGTCAGTCAGAAATTCCTAAATTTTATTTGCCGCATAGCTCTGAAGGCTGTGGCGTGTTTGAACAAATAGAAAACCCAAAGTTCTGGGAACACTTGAGCAGACTTACGTTTTTTCAACCTCAATTTGGATCTGTACGACCAATTTACATTGACGGAGAAGAAGATATCTCAGGAAGAGGCCAAAAGACACGGAAGGAAGGAGTATATTTAACAGTTCCTCCAACTCTGACCTCACGTTTCAGTGGCTCAATGTGGTGAACAATAAATAATGTTAGCTCACATTGGTTTTCTATACCTTCTAAGACTTCTTTAGGTTTTCAAGGATATTCGATATATTTGGAAGACTTACAAAAAGTTCACATGACCTTCAAAAGACTCGAAGAAAATGAGTTCCTATCATTTTCATAGACCTCCGAAGACTTCTCAAGAATCTCAAATATATATCTTATATACATCATTTATTCTGAAACAATTACAAAAACTTCATATCACAATTCACGTCCAAAAATATTTTTAAATATTCACAGAGATTTTTGATGAGCCCCATAATCTCTACGATGCCATATCAAATGACTCCATGTGACTTTAGAGGGCCTGCGGAGAATTACAGCGACTTTCAAAGACAGGACCTATGAAAACTCCTTGAAAGAATTCCATTGATTTCTTTTTGTTTTTGAATTATCCGAAAACGTACAATGAAACTTCCAGACTCACAAGAAAATGAGACTCCCATTGATTTCAATAACTCTAAAAATACTCCGAATATATTTATTGCCTTCTAATAACCCTTTATGAGAATTCGAAAAACTTGAAAACACGACTGGGAACTTCCACATAATCAGAGAAAGTTTCAAACTTGGCTTTGATTTGATTTTGTTGGCACCAAAGGAGATGTTGATCCCTCTATATGTATAAGTATGTGAGTCGATACGGAATGTATATTTGCCAGGTTTCGAAGACGAAATATTCCCATGAATCTTGCAAAGACTGAAAGAATGAGTTACAATCAGTTTCAAAGACCTTTGAAGACTCTCAAAGAGGAGTTTGAAAGACTTACAAAATGTTTTTGTGACCTTTTCAAGGACTTAAACGATTACTTCCGATTGGTTCCATAGACCTTCTGAGAATAATTCTGGAGGCTTTCGAGGATATCTAATATATTTGAAAGACTCCTTGGCTCTTTCAAATACACGGAGAATGAGTTCCAATCAGATCCATATACTTTGAAGACTATTTAGGACAAACAATGACTTTCGAAGACTGACAAAAAGTTTCCATGACTCTTGGAGACTCGTAAAAATGACAACCAGTTAGTTTCATTGACCTTTCAAAAACTTGAGACTTCCGGGGATATTCAATGGCCATCAAATACATCCATGAATTTTTATTCCATCTAATATTACGTGGAAAAGGCTTCGATTAATCTCAATCACTATCAAAATACTCCGAAGATATTTATTGCCTTGAAAGCTTTTATGGGAATTTCAAAAACTTACAAACACATCTGAGGACTTCCAAATAATCGAAGAAAAATTGAGACATCGTTTTGATTCCATTTTATTGACCTCGAAGGAGAGGTTGACCCATCTATGTAAATTGACATGGTATATGTTCACCTGTTTTCTCTGATTTTCAAGGACATGCTAATATGTCTGACGGCTTTCGAAGACTCGGAGAATGAGTTTTTGGTTCCACAGACTTTCGCAATTTCTAAAGACTATCAAAGATATGAAATAACTTCAAAATACTCACAAAAAGTTCTCATGACTCTCTGGAAGACTCGAAGAAACAATTCCAACTAGTTCCATAGACCTTCGAAGCCTGCTGAAGGCTTTCAAAGATATTCAATAACTTTGAAAGACTCACAAACAATCGACATGACTTCCAAAGACTCAAAGAATGTGTTTCAATTAGTCCCATAGAACGTCGAAAACTTCGGAAGATTTTCAGATTCACAATTCGTTTTTTACTTGCCGTACCTAATTACAAAATATTTATGCAGGTATTCGCTGCCGTGATCATCCAATTCTATGAAAGTATCAATTCGAAGGGTTAATCGACATTCTTACATAATCTCTTGTTGTATACTGATATATTAATAAGTGTTCTGTAGAGCAATAGGTAGAACATCTGCCTGGTATACTGAAGGTCCTGGGATTGATCCTTGGTAGGAAAGCATCTTTTTTAAATTATTATTCAAAATTAGATCTTTTCTACTCTGTCTGGATCTTTTTTTCAACTATCTGAGTGAAAAAGGACGAATTAACGTTAATTCAGGTATTCATTGTCCTGAATCTACGTACTGGGAATGTACAAATATGCGGAATCTGGACGTCCCCAGTACGTACCTAGTACGACTATGGTCCTAATCTGGACGTCCCCAGGACGTACGAAACGTCTTGGCAGGACATTTTGGGGACGTACTATATGGAGAGAGTACGAGTTTTTGAGAAGCAGGTACTGCGATGGAACGTACATGATTTTTCCATTAGAGAGTATTGCTGATGGTAATACCGATCATTTTCAATCTACCTTTGGTATTTTTGGTCCCACAGCTATAAACGGTGTGCCAAAATTCGGCACCAACTTCCTTTTATTTCTTATATAATAGAAACCTATATTTTCTTCACATTGTTCCGTTGGCCTGTTCACGCAACCTTATTCAACTTATCTATCCTAGTTTTTGAGATAAGCCGATTTTGAAAGAATAATTGGTTTGATTTTATTTTGATAACGCCAAAGGAGAGGTTGATCCTGCTATACGTTTATGTAAGTGGACTCGGAATGTGTTTGCCAGGCTTCAAAGACGAAATATTCCTATGAATCTTTCAAAGACTCAAACAATGAGTTACAACCAATTCCAAAGAACTTTGAAAACTCTCAAAGATGAGTTTGAAAGGCTTACAAAAAATTTCCGAGACTCTTTCAAGTACTCAAACAATGACTTCCAATTGGTTCCTTCTGAAGGCTTTCAAGGATATCTAATATATTTGAAAAATTCACAAAAAAATCACATAACCTTGCGAAGGCTCGAAGAAGAGACGACTATTTTTTGACACCATGAGACAATATTGAAAGGCCAATCGGACCTTGTGAAAAATATTCAGGTTCCTAATTGAAATAAAAAAGTTGGTACCGACTTCTGGCACACCCTGTTAAACTGGAGGACTAGAAATATGCCAGCTACTGCAAGCTACAAAACTTCCCTTTATTATCAATCACACCATTCTCGACTCTTTCCCTCTCCGCAGGTACCCGCAACCCAAAGAAGCCACGCACAAGATACGCGGAAGACACGACCTGCTGGAGCGCTTCTTCGGTGGTCCCTTGGACCAGGAGCTGCTCGTGGTCAAGAGCTTCTACTTCTTCTTCTACTCGGCCTTCGGGTCGCTCTTCCCGCTGATGGGCGTCTACTTCAAGCAAATGGGCATGAACGCCGCCCAAGGCGGCTTCCTCATCGGCTGCAGGCCCTTCGTCGAATTCCTGTCGGCGCCCTTCTGGGGCACCATGGCTGACAGGTGGGTTCATCTATTCAATCAATCAATCAATCAATCAATCAATCAATCAATCAATCAATCAATCAATCAATCAATCAATCAATCAATCAATCAATCAATCAATCAATCAATCAATCAATCAATCAATCAATCAATCAATCAATCAATCAATCAATCAATCAATCAATCAATCAATCAATCAATCAATCAATCAATCAATCAATCAATCAATCAATCAATCAATCAATCAATCAATCAATCAATCAATCAATCAATCAATCAATCAATCAATCAATCAATCAATCAATCAATCAATCAATCAATCAATCAATCAATCAATCAATCAATCAATCAATCAATCAATCAATCAATCAATCAATCAATCAATCAATCAATCAATCAATCAATCAATCAATCAATCAATCAATCAATCAATCAATCAATCAATCAATCAATCAATCAATCAATCAATCAATCAATCAATCAATCAATCAATCAATCAATCAATCAATCAATCAATCAATCAATCAATCAATCAATCAATCAATCAATCAATCAATCAATCAATCAATCAATCAATCAATCAATCAATCAATCAATCAATCAATCAATCAATCAATCAATCAATCAATCAATCAATCAATCAATCAATCAATCAATCAATCAATCAATCAATCAATCAATCAATCAATCAATCAATCAATCAATCAATCAATCAATCAATCAATCAATCAATCAATCAATCAATCAATCAATCAATCAATCAATCAATCAATCAATCAATCAATCAATCAATCAATCAATCAATCAATCAATCAATCAATCAATCAATCAATCAATCAATCAATCAATCAATCAATCAATCAATCAATCAATCAATCAATCAATCAATCAATCAATCAATCAATCAATCAATCAATCAATCAATCAATCAATCAATCAATCAATCAATCAATCAATCAATCAATCAATCAATCAATCAATCAATCAATCAATCAATCAATCAATCAATCAATCAATCAATCAATCAATCAATCAATCAATCAATCAATCAATCAATCAATCAATCAATCAATCAATCAATCAATCAATCAATCAATCAATCAATCAATCAATCAATCAATCAATCAATCAATCAATCAATCAATCAATCAATCAATCAATCAATCAATCAATCAATCAATCAATCAATCAATCAATCAATCAATCAATCAATCAATCAATCAATCAATCAATCAATCAATCAATCAATCAATCAATCAATCAATCAATCAATCAATCAATCAATCAATCAATCAATCAATCAATCAATCAATCAATCAATCAATCAATCAATCAATCAATCAATCAATCAATCAATCAATCAATCAATCAATCAATCAATCAATCAATCAATCAATCAATCAATCAATCAATCAATCAATCAATCAATCAATCAATCAATCAATCAATCAATCAATCAATCAATCAATCAATCAATCAATCAATCAATCAATCAATCAATCAATCAATCAATCAATCAATCAATCAATCAATCAATCAATCAATCAATCAATCAATCAATCAATCAATCAATCAATCAATCACAGAATTAAATAGTGTATTATACACGGAAAAATATTAGATTCAAGCTCACGGTTTTTCGTCTCCCTCCGCTACGCGTCGGAAGATAACATAACTTGGAGCTTTAATCTGCTACTTGTTTCCCTTGAATAATGATTAAATAACTATTTTTTTCTAGATAACAGTCGCAGATGCGTTTAAATCACAAGAGACAAATGAGCACCTGGAATCTTGATACTGAGTTTTTGAATACCCTGTATATTGGGTGCGGTATTCTTGAAAAGCTCTCTGAAAAGTCTTTTCAATAGTGAGGAATTTTATGAAATCAAATCAAATAAAAATTTGCTTTATTCTCGGAAGAAAGGTGATTTTATTGACAAAGCATATTGGTTAAGTAAACATGATCAAATATTCAGGACGAAAAATACATAAACATATATATATAAGCCAAGAAAAACAATATTTCGAGCAGTGCATGAGCTCTATCACAATTCGTGTCGTGGGTGATGCCTCGCTCACAAATTCACTCACTTCTCTGGAACACCGTAGAAAAGTTGGCGATCTGGCTCTATTTTATAGATATTTTCATGGACGATGCTCTTCTGAAATATCAACAATTCTTCCTCCCTTGGCAGTTCCCGCGAGATTAACCCGGCGAGTTGAGGCTTCGCACCCCTTCGTGGTCACTTTGGAGACCTGCAGAACATCTCTTTCCATAGACTCATTCATCCAACGAACAGCAAGGCTCTGGAACACATTGCCAATTGAGGTGTTCCCCGAGGCATATAACCTCCAGAAATTCAAGAACACCAATTCCTACTTTATTTTCCTTGGTTCTCACGATGTTCTCTGAACATTACAGGATATCCGTTTTCGTGGGAACCAGAGAATACAAAAACAAAAAAACAAAATAGTTGCTCCGCTCATCTACTTTTTCTTCTATTCAACTGTTTTTATCGCTTCGGGTCAGATCGATTTTGCACAAATAGTTTTTACCTACTAGCCTTGGTGTTTTTCAGGAAACCTCGTACGTTTTCTGATCTTTGAACCCGTTTTTGAATAGAACCTTGAGTAAAACTATATGAAGAGAAGTTGACGGTGCAGAGGGGAGTTAGAAAAATTAGTAGATTGGAAGTTAGTTATCCCGCCGTGAGTGTGTCGTGAATCCGCCGACAGTCAGTCAGTTGAAACCCAAACCGATAATGCCTCCAAACCCGAATAAGAATTTTCTTGTTAGTAGCCGGTCAGCAATAGTTGTCATGTAAGTAGTTGATGAAATTGAGAGTTCATTTATCCTTAAATTTCAATACGAGAAAACCTGACAGTTCGTTTGCTATGAAGAAACTACTTGCAATCGGTTCTCGTTCAGACGACTAGATTTCGGGAGGATGTAATTCATTTATCATTGTTGTTGTGAACTTTATTACATACTTGCAGATGGCAGAAGGGTGGGCTCCTGCTCTTGGCCTCCATAGCCTGCTGGATCGTCTTCACGGTGCCGCTGGGCTCGATCCAGCCGCCGCCATCGGCTCGCATGGTCATGAGCAACGACTCGGCGGTGCTGACTTAGTTTTCGTAACAAGGTTATGTGTTTGAATTTCCCAAAGAGCTCTCCTGGAAGTATTGTATGTGAATCTATTTGTGGGATACCGCTTAGGCTTGAGAATATACCAGCGGAAGACATTTGTAGCAAAAATGGTGCTCTCGGCATTCGCTCAAAGAAGTTACGGAAGGCGTCACAAGTTCCTGGATGGAGGTTGTCAAGATTATTTTGATACCTCCTTGTATAGGCAGGGAGGGTACACCTACAAAATATAGTCGAGACTGAGAGACAAATTTAAGTTTTTTCTCTTTCTCTGCTCTAGATGACGCTGTCTCCATGTAACCATTAGCCAGAATCTGAGCAGCTTGTTGGGTCAGGTTTTCGCTCAGATGACAGTTTTCGGACTGCTGTCTGGAAGCTACTTTACACTGATGATGGTCAGGAACCCGAAACAGATCTAAAGGTGCTTCGACCTGGTTACAATCTGAAGACATTTTCGAATCTCTGATGGCCGCCTTCTGGCCATCAGTCGGCAGAGTGCTGGCAACGGCTGAGCAACAACGGGCGAACGTCGGCCCATTGTATGGTATATATTGTAATCGTTCATCCATAATCCTGCCAGCAATGGGCCCGTGGTATCAAATAGTGATGCCATTTCACTACGTCGTCTAAACATCGACCTTTTGTATGGTATATTGAAATCATTCAACTATAATCTAGACGGCACCGGGCCAATAAAGGCATCCGCGCTCTACCAGACTTCATCATATGATATAACTAATAACCTATACATCAGCCCTCTCCTGTTTAATTCCGATGGAAAGATATCTATACTTTATTATGATGAAAAAAAATCAAAACGATATATTGGGAAACACTTAATTAGTTAGTACATAATATATGATACGATTGTAAATAATGAAATATTTTTTCTGCAAACTCTATGATTAATAATAGTTTTCTAACGTGAATAGTAGGTGAATTAAGTATTCCTAATTGTTGAATGTTGAAAAACAAAGTATCCTCACGTTCAACACTGTTATCTATAATAAAATAGGTAGGTATATTCTTATTATCTTTTAGTGCTACCTATATATAAAGTGATCCTTTCGACAGTGATGGAGGAATAGTAAACGTCAATTTACCTATTATATTATTTTTCGTTCGTCAACATTCCGTTTTATACGTATAGGTATCGATATTTGCTCGCTGAACCTACCACCTAATGGAGTCATCATTTTTCTAAAGAAATTCAAAACAAACTCAGATGAGTTACAGGCGACTGGTCACTTTTTTTTATTTTAGGTCTGACGGTATACAGACATCGGTCCGGCAGTCGGCCAGAGTGACCTATTGACGTCTGACCGACGTCGTTTGCCGCTCTTTTGTCGCGTCGGCAACTTTTGGCAAGCAGATTTTGGGCCGACGTAATAACGACCTAAATTGTTTGATGGGTTAGTTATCTGAAAAGAAAATACTTACAATCGGTATTCGTCCAGACTAGGTGCATAGATTTCAGGAGGAACACTTGTGGAAATGAATTCGAGTTCTAACTCTATCATTAATAAGTTAATCATTGGATTATCAAATAATCAATATGACTTGACGCGACGCTCTTCACATACTTGCCCAAGTTCTCGTAACAAGGTTATGTGTGTGAATTTCTCAAAGAGCACTTCTGAAGTTCTGAACGTGAATTTGTTTATGGGATATCGGTTATACTTGAGAATATTTCAGCGGCAGACATTTTTAGCAGAAATCGTGTTTTTTTTATCGCTTGAAGCGCACGAAAGGGAATCCCTATAATGTTCAAAGAACATCGTGCGTTCGCTCAGAGAACTTACGACAGGGCTCACAAGTTCCTGGATGAAGGTTGTCAAGATTCCTTTGAGACCTCCTTGTATAGGCTGAATTTAAGTTTTGAAGTGTTTTCTCTTTCTCGATGCTCTAGATGACGCTGTTTCCATGTTACGATAAGCCAGAATCTGAGCAGATGAATGTCGATTTGGATTTTCCTTTGGCCAGGTTTTCGCTTGGATGGCAGTTTTCGGACTGCTGTCTGGCGGCTTTCCTACACTGATGATTATCAGAACTCCGAAACGAATCTGAACCTCTCAAGCTGGTTGAAATCCGAAGACAGTTCGTTATCTAAGAAGAAAATACTTGCAATCGGTATCCGTTCAGACAACTAGGTGGATAGATTTCGGGAGGATGTAATTCATCTATCACTGTTATTGTGAATTTCATTGAACTGAACACTTGTGGAAATTGATTCGAGTTTTAACTTCATTATCAATAACTCAATCATTGGATTATGAAAATGATCTAGATGACTCGACTTAACGCTCTTTACATACTTGCAGATGGCAGAAGGGCAAGCTCCTGCTGTTGGCATCCATAGCCTGCTGGATTGTCTTCACGGTGCCGCTGGGCTCGATCCAGCCACCACCCTCGGCCTGCATGGTCATGAGGAACAACTCGGCGGTGCTGACCACGCCCAAGTTGGGCGTGCGACCGATCAGAAGGCCCATAGACGATGATGGGACCGAGGAGGTGCTCAGCTATGTGGATGAGTATGCCAGGTAAGTGCCTAATAAAATAATTGCTCTAAAATTGTTGTATCGGTCATTCGGAGCAATCTTCAGAAGTCTTCAAGAGACTTTCGCGAGCGAAGAATGACGGGGGCATTATCTTTCACATAGATGATGGTGAATATGTTGTAGCGGTTTTCTTGGATCTCAAAAGAGCCCTCGAGACCAGTGACTGAAATATACTATTGAATAAATTGTGTCAATACGGAATTCGAGGCAAGTACTAAAATGGTTTGGAAGTTACTTGCAGGGTAGAGCGCAGAGAATTAGAGTTAGGAATCCAACTTCACGATAAATTTGCAATTACCTCAGGGTACCGCAGAGAAGTGTCTTAGGACTAATACTCTTCATACTATATATATCTGATATTAACCTTTCTGTGAATTGTAGGTTCATAAATCTACTTGCTAATGACACATTATCAGCATGTAGTGATTCATATGCCTTGAAACAGCTACACGAAAGATCAATTATGTTGTAACAAGAGTAAGTGGATATTTGAAGATTGATAAAAACCATGCAAGGCGATGATCATATAAACTGAATATGAATATAGCCAAATGAATGTAAATGACAAAGAAATAAATATTGATAATGAGCAAATTGGAATTGGAACAACGGTCAAGTATCTGTGCTTTCAATTGGATAATTTACTTACTCATGATACACACAATTTCGACCATTATGCATCTGTGATATAACAATTCAATTTGAATAAGATCACGCAGCTACAACAATTACAAAGTAGTAGCATGAAGATCATTTTGAGCTGTAATTGTTATACCCTCTCATTAATGTTTGATACATCACATTGGCTATCGCAGTATCGGAACGATTAGAATTTCTATAACAATGATATTCATTTATAAAATGATATACAATGTCTCTATTTCGAATAAGTAGGTACCTACGTAGGCCAATTCTGGCAATTTTTTAATTTCACACAATACGCAAGGATCTATTCTCCGCGATACGCAACGTTAATGAAAGGATTTGTGTACCTTCACATTCTTGGCCCGCTATTGATTTCTCACTGTTCTTGTTGTGAGAAATGTACTCATCATCATACTTCTGGACATCGAATCAAGTCTATTGTTAAAATTACATTACCCGATAACAATTGCTGGTTCAACAAGCTGATGGAATAATATAAAATGAATCATTATTCATCGTATAGTACTAAAAATCTCAGGGTATCTGAGAGATCCATGAACATGCGAAGACCACCCAAAACGGAAAATCATTCGTCACGGCTGATTCACGGTTTATGGCACACATAGACGTTCCTGGTGAAATATTAGACAACGAATCACTTCGGAAATTTCATGGAGGGCAATTATTCGGACAATACCTAAGCAACGAAAATAATTTCTTCAATGCGGTAATGCCACTTCTATCCGAAAGTAGTAGCAACAAACTGTATATGATCTTTAACAATTTCCAAACAACTTTTTTGATACTTGATATTTGAATGACACTTTCAGAACAACTTCAGAACAATATCTATCACCGTTTTCGAAATGATAATTAATTTCTATTCTATTTCTCGTCGACAATCATAACTTCTGAAAATGCTGATATTGATCATTCAAGAAGTACTATGATATGGATAGTCCATTTGGAGTTAGATAATACTTGTAGGCTTCCAGTTAAAATCACTCTGGAACTAGTTTAAACCACCCTGGAACCAGCTGGAACCACCCTGGAACCACCTTAGAATCAGTTGAAACCACCCTGGAACCCGTTGGAACCACCCTGGTTCAACTGGTTCCAGGGTGTATCCCGTAGTCGTGATAATTTGGGAGAGAACTTGTCCTTCTTTCCGACGCTGGAAAATTCATAGGGTTTTTTTGGTTTAGCTTCAATTTATTCAGAAATGTGTTCGTTGCGATATCCATATCTTAATGGTTTCACCTGCCCTCTGTGATTTCAAAATAACGATATTCGAATCATTTCTCACACCTGATTGGGAAGTGAAATCACCGACATTTTTCGTTTACAAGCATCTCCGTGACTAATACTCTGACCTAGATCTCATAACTAAGAGAGCTAGGATGACCAAATTTGCTACATTTGTCAGCAGGAGCGAGACAGTACTGTTTCGGCACTAACAGTTCTTGAAATCCCTTCTGGAAATTTTCCGCGGCTCAACAATCTGACGTCTGTGTAGAGGTATAGGTATGTAGCAGTAGATCGCAGTGTGCTTGGCATAGTCACTATTCGTTTTGCTCGATTATCTGGGATTTTCTCTCCTCGTTTCTATGAAATGAAAATATGAACATCGTTCTTTAATACGTATAGTAGGATGAATCAGATGGTTTGCTCCAGAATGTCACTGCGTTTGAATTGTTCTTATCAGGAAACCTAAAATAAAAATTCAATCATGTGTCAGTGACAAGTTGTTTTGTAAAATGATTGAAGGAAAGATATATAGATATATTGGAGAATTATCGGATTTTTACTCATCTTTGGGAGTTTGCCAAAGAATCTGTTCCCGTGTTCAACATTGAAATGCAAAATACTATTCTCGGTAAGTTACATTTTTATAATACGTCCATTTATTCCAGTATATGGACAACATATGGCAGAGTGAAATAACCAATAGAGCAAAGTCAAAGGATCCGCTGGCCTTCTTCTGAACGGAGACAATAGCATTGCTTTCAGTTCAGTTGATATACATAGAACATTATATTCACTACTAAAAATTGAACATTGAAATGGAAGATTCTTGATCAATCAATGAAAACATCCTGTAACTCATTTGTATGCTAACATCACTCATTCATATGCAAACATCAGTATGTCAGTGAGAAGTGTCATACTATAAAAAGACAACTGGCAGAGAATAATTCGATATTTCCTCAATGTATCTATATTTCCTTCCTTCAAACATTTTTACACACAAATTGTCACTGACAAACGATTAGATTTTTCTTTTAGGCTCACTGTTGAAAGACATTGAAACGCTGGGATATTATGGGGCTAATCATCTTATTTCACCTACTACATGTACATTGGAATAACACTATATTTTTATTCCGTAGAAAAGAGGAGAGACAATCCCATCTAATCAAGCAAAATAAATGTACCACCTGCTCGATTGACCTACGACTGTAGTGAGAGTAACTATATGAGTACTTGAAAGGTATACAACAAAGAGTTTGTATAGATAATCGCTGTTCAGGTTATTTAAATCTCACCTCTGGAGTACCGCAAGGCTCTATACTTGGACCTCTACGGTTTTCCATTTATATATCTCATTTACTTTTGAAGCTTCAACATTGTCAATCCCTTATATGCTGATGATACCCAGTTGTACTTCAGTTTTCCGGTTGAAATGACTGCTAATGCAGGTGAATTTATCAATGCAGATTCGAATAGATTCTTGGTGGCAGCTACTGATCATTGTCTATGTATCAACTCAGATAGGTCAAATGTTCTCATATTTGGTCCAAAATATCATCGAGAAGCGGTTGGTCAATCTTTAGATATACATGTCCTTGGAAACTCTCTAACAATAGTAGATGAAGCAAAACATCTAGGTGTACTCATGGATACAAATTTGAGATTTGAAAAGTATGTGATACAAATAATACAACGAGCCTACGCAACTCTCAAAATAATTTACGGTAACCGAAAGTTTCTTCCATTTCACGTGAAGAAGTTCTTATGTGAATCAATAATCCTGTCTGTATTCAATTATGCCGATGTTCTTCATGGTCCGAATATAACTATCTACATACTATGGAAACATATTCAAAAAATGCAAAATTCGTGTTTACGATTGATTCATGGAATACGTAGACCACAAAGAACATCACACAAACTTCGGAAAATCGGTTGGTTACATATGGAAAATAGAAGGAAACATCACGCATTGTGTCTATTCCATTATATCATTAAAACAGAAACACCGCCTTATTTCCACCGGAAAATAACATATCGCACTGATGTACATAATTTGAATATTAGACGTAAAGAAATGCTCTCAACCGACCTTGGTCGGACCGGAACCAATCTTGGGAATGTCCTCTATAGAGGAACAGCTGCAAAAGCAATTTCTCAAAATATGGCAGGACACACCAGGAATAAGACAATCGAAGCTCCACATAAAGTAACCTTCGAAGAGACTCGCAAAAGAGGTTTTATTCCTAAACAGGCGAAACCTTAAAATGGTAGTGGGGCTCCTAACGGGTCACAACCACCTCAATAGGCACCTAGAGCTTATTGGGATCAAGAAAGACCCCCTTTGCAGATGGTGCCTGGAAGATGACGAAACGTCATCACATGTCCTCACTGGAGGGCTGTCCTTGGCAACATAATTTTGAGGCCAGAGGACGTAAAAGAGATTCAGCTGAGGAAGCTGCTCAACTTCTCCAAGGCAGTCGGCATACCCAGCTGAATGTCGTATCATGTGGGCGCACAATGGGCCCGAATAAGGAGGCCCACGTGCAGGGGGTTCACCCGCCCACCAGTGCTTCGAAAAAGAAGAAGAAGAAGATGCTCACAATATCTACGTTCAGAACAGAACTATACAGACGGTCGTTCAAATATCAAATTTTCAGCATGTACAACTCTTTACCATAAACTTTTGAAGCTCTGAATTCGAAAAAATTCAAATTAACAACTAAAAACTATTTGTTCAACAGCCAGATTTGATAAAACAAATATTTGATCTTGCAACAAAGGGAATGAAAATTATCTAGTACAATGGCATGATTTGAAATAAATTGTATCACAGTTTGAATGGTTGGATTAACATTTGTTTCATGTATATATATATCTACCTATAGATCTTTATTCATATATTCTCTATTTTCGAGGGTTAAGTGGAAGAGCATGATCTGGAAATCCTTGATTTACAGGAAATGAACTTCGCCCCTTATTGCCACTCATAGTATTTATAAGAAAAGATTGATGTTTATTCATTTTATGTTTGGAAATAATAAAGACGATATATTATATTATTATTATTATATATTTTCGCGATCGACTGTTTGAGCACCCCTGCCATAAACGAACGTATGAATAAATAAACCCTCTTCTTCTCCTTCTTTTTTCCAGACAATCCAAAAGACTCAATCTACCGACCCTTAATGCCGGCCAATCCCCGATCACCGTCAAGTACGCTTCGAACTACGACGCCGAGCAGCAGGCCAACCTCGTCCAGCCCATCATCTCGTCCATCGTGTACCACACGCAGGACATCCAGAAGGCCTTCTTCCTGCTGCTGCTGCTCGTCGTCATCGGGGAGTTCTTCAGCGCCCCGGCAATCACTCTGGCGGATTCGGCGGTGCTGACGCTGCTCGGAGAGGACTCGGACACGTACAGCCATCAGGTGAGCAGAAGAAAGTCACGACTCGCATAGTCCAGATGTGTCATGAAATGCTGGTTGTTCTGAATATAACGATTCATTCCTGAAATCCTTCTTCGTCTTCACGATGTTCTGAAAAATGTTTCTACGTGAGTACAAAATCAGTAGTGCTGATGACACTGTTATTCTCTACTCAGTCAAAAATTGGAGTGGATTGAAAAGTTTGGTAATCGATGATTCTCCAACTATCAAAAATTGGTTCGATAATAATTTGTTGACTATCAATTTCGAAAAAAACAAAATACATGACATCTATTCAGAATTCTCGGCGAATCTCAGGTAATATCAAGATCAATAGGATCACAAGACTTAACCAGTTTTTTGAAATCCCTCTGGTAACAACGAACAACTGCTCCCCTGTAATCTCTATATTGGAGATAACGAATAATGTTTTCCTTCTGTCAGAAATTAATATTGCTCTCCCTCCCGCCACAATTCTACAATTTACTCAAACAAGTATGATGAAAGTATTGGAAACATCAGCTTTAATTAAGTTTGTATGTAGTATATAGTTTTCTCATGTAATTAGGGGTAAACCTGTTTGAGAAATAAATAAATGAATAAATAGATAAATAGTAAAATTAACATTCAAGAAACTCATTGTATTGAATATCTCGGCGTAATGATTGTTTATAATATAAAATGGGATTATTATGTTGATTATGTTACAAAGGAAATTAGATGTCTCATACCTAAGTTCCAACGTTTAAAACATTCATTGAACATTAATAATTTAGAAACGATATATTATTTTGCTTTAGTACAGTGTAGTGCTATCAGCAAAACTCTAACGTTGCACAATAATTAGGTCGATATTTGGAATAAGCGAACAAAGTATAACTGAAGTGCAATGCACTTCCACCTAAGCATAATCGGTTATTATAATCAATTGGGAAATAAACTAGATTCTATCGTCAACCGTCTTTGAGGCAATATCAAAACTCACCACCACCAAAATCAACACTACAACAGTCTCAGTTGAGTATGATGCAAATGTATGGAATAAATTCATTTCAAAACAAGACGACTTCCGAAAAAAATCCAAAAACTAGACTTCAAAACTTTATTAATTGATGTATTTTTTTAAATAGACTACCCTTCGTTGTTCAATTCTCAGTAGCAGACCTCTGCAAGATTCAGTTTATCAAATGATAATCCATTTTAATTTCAATTTTCTCATGCAAAATTTTGACTGTTGAATAGACGATCAGTAGACCTTTTCAACGAGGTGTCACATGACCCCTGTTTTCATTTGAAAAAATCGTTCATTACGTCATTACTCCAACATCGGTGACGTAACATCTCTCATATGGATATCATGAGATGAGGCTTCAAAAATGAAACCTCACGTGTTTCTGGAATTTTTTCAAATGTCGCCCATTTCTGAAATAATGAATTTATTCCATACATTTGCATCATACTGTATATTTATAATTTATTGATCTACATTTTCAGGAATAGAAACGATGTTAATTTCAAGTCATATACATATAAAACAAATGAAACTATTGGACAAAGGAATTATGAATATTTAATTCTTTATTTATATGATATAATTCCGAATGATATCGAAAAAATAAAATCACCTAGGTGCTATGAAATTGAAATGAAAAACTGAATATTAAACTCTTCAAGGAATATATTTGATATTCTTATTATTATCCAGTCCCGTTTGATGTTAATCTGTGGTATGTCCGTTTCGCGGCCTTTCACACGCTCCACTACCATGACAAGAGTGGACACCTCATGCTTTTAACCAGTGGTGTCTGGAATCACGTGAGGCTACCTCCACCCCGACGCCGTGAGTACATGGTGGGCCCACGGCCGACGCTTAGGTAGCCAGTCGAGAGTAGACCATTAATGGAATGCCGATGCATCAATCAATAATACGCTCATTAGAACCTCGCGCAGACATGGCGGATGTAAGGTTTTGAGCATGCGCAGTTATATTGAAACCAGGGCCGGTCTTGCCAATGAACGATTATTTCTTGCCCATTGAAGTATGTTGAATTATAATGTGTGTGAATTTACATTCTTCGAAGACTGTCATCAAATGAGGACATTTGAACACAAAATACTTCGGCGTTATTTTGCCGAGTTTTGAATCATAATGTATAATACTATGAGAATTTACGTCTTTTGGAGACTGTCATCACCTTGCTGTCATCAAATATGTTGACATTTAAACACAAAATACTTCAGCGTTAATTTGACAAGCTAAAAATCTAGAGAAGAGAAAATGTAATTTTTTTTGAAACTCTGTCACAATAGTAATTGATTATTGGTGGGAAAATAACACCAATTTTTTCATTTTTTTGTCGAATTGTCAGCCCTTTCATGAACTCAGTTTGTTGTCTCTCAAGGTGATACAACTCTATTTTCAAGTATATCTCTACGATAGGTTTTATAAACCTGAGTTTATAATTTTCTAAAAGTGAATTGTCAAGGACATGATCATAATGGGAGAAACCTTGTTTTCTTTTTCCATTTCGGCACAAGAACATCATGCATCCCTGACCTATATTGTCTAAGTAATAGTCTCTCAAATGAGAAGTCACCAAAATCGCGGTCACAACTCAAAAATATAAACGAACAAAATACCATCCAAATACCAGGACACAAACACGATCGTGAACAATGAAACAATGGAAATAAAAACCATATGGAAACGAACAATAATAGAGGCGTGGCAGATGATGAGCACAAAAATATGTAAGCCTCTCCTGATGGGAGCACACCAAATCAACGACATACGTCTGCGATTGTAAGCAATTTCGATAATCACGTACATTCTTTTCATATCTTGGTTCTACTGCGTCGGCGCAGAACCTTAAAGTCACGATCTCCATGGGAAGCGTAAAATATTCACGAGCAGGTTGCTGTATCAGCATTCCATTTGTAGGGTTATAGTTCAGTGGAGTAGACCTTTCGGATCACGGCGATGCGGTGTTGCATTTCTCTCATCGCGGCTTGTTATAGAGCCGGCTGTGGCATCGCCACGCAACAGTAGTAGGCAAATCTAAATCGCAATAGTGGTTTTCTATCATCGCAACTGAGTTCAAGTGGCCGCGCACCGAATATACAATATTTTGGCCTAGTATAGGCGATGTGACGAAATTCTCACGACAGTTCATCGCGGCCTTATTGTATCGATAGTAAACGAACCTCCACGCACCGTAATAACCGTTCCTCCGCTTTTTCCAGCGCATGTTTGGGTCCCTTGGCTGGGGCCTCGCCATGTTCTTCGTCGGTATCGCACTCGACCACTCGACTGCCTTCCCCCACCACCCATGCGGTCCCGACGAGAAAGAGAAGAACTACACGATCTGCTTTGCCACGTTTTCGGTGCTGATGGGCGCCGCGCTCATCAGCGCCACGCAGATTTCCTTCAAGTACGAAGCGCCCGAGGAGGAGGGAAAGACGGCGGAGGAGGGGAAGATAGCGGGGATGATGACGGAGGAGGACAGAATGCAGGCGCAGCTGGCCGAGCAGCTGGATTTGCCGTCGCTGAAAGATACGCGGGCGTCGGATGTGCACTCGGTTAGCAAGGAGCAGAAGGTGAGTTGTTTGGTTTCAACTTGAAAAGTAGGACACATCAGAAAGAGGATATTCCTTTGAATTTAATCCAACGCTTATTAAAGAGCTGCTTGATTCTTACCTGTGTTTATGTCATTCAGCTATTTTTAATGTTGGACTCTTGACATTCGTATTGAAGACAGCCACGGTCCAAGAGGGCGATAAACGCCTTTAGTGGACCTGCGAGACACACGGTTTGCGTCGGAAGTCAGGTTAAGATAGCTCGACAGGGACTAAGAGGCTTATTCAACTTTTGTAGGGCTAGGCGATAGGAACCTCCTTGGTACTGGTGCAACGCCGACGTGGTGTCCAACGTGGGTTTGACGAAAACTCAGCAGCTTTAGAATCAGGTTTAGCTATCTTCTAGGGGGGTAGGAACCTTGACAGGGATAAGTGTGTAGAACTTGTCCAGCTAAGCGTTAGGATTTACTTCGCAGTTGGCTGTGAAGTGGGTGCGATGTCTGCACCTTCCTTATAGGGTATTCCTGAGTTTGACTTTATTGTCATGGCAAATACTCAGGATTATTTCTGACGGAAAATAATAAACCTAGACAGCCTAGCCAATCAGATTACAGAATACATACTTCGCGCATTGTATATGTGAGCTTTATGAGATTTTTGTATTTGAACTTTGTGGTCCTTAATTGGGCAAGCATCCAAGAAATCATTTATTTCTGAATGTTCAACAATAATCAAGGCTTTTCGAGCCAGTTCAACACTATATTCTTCAATATTGAGGTATGCATATTATTACTTCAGAACTATATTTTCCTAAGTTTATAGAAAAAGGTTGTTGCAATTCGTGCGCGAAATATTTTGGTCATCTCGGCTATTTTTTTGCTCGGCTGCGTCTCGTTAAACAAACAGTTCTCGATCACAAAAGTAACATTTCGAACCCTTGAGAAAAGAATAATTTTTTATTGCTAATAATTGAATTTCATGAATGCCTTACAAATATTGATGACTGAAAAAATGTATGGTATATTTTTTCTGCGTTTATATACTCGAAGAATGAAAGAAAGCAATAATATTCTGAAAATTGCTCCTGAAATGAATCAAAATGCAATTTAGAAATCTCATAAATTTTGATTTTTTTTTGATTTTCAATTATTTTCCCCTCATTAAGCTCCATTGAACTATGATGGACACGAACATTTTCGGAAATTGGAAAGAAATACTGGCTTTCAGTATTGATATTGCTGGTTCACATGACCCCACCCAAAAGTTGCCTGGGCGTGTAGTCTATAACTCTTTCAGCGCCAAGCAGAAACTTAAGATTCGAAAGCATGACAACACCTTTTTTTTCAGTCCAAGATCTTCGCCCAGACGACCAGAGAGATGCCCGAATGGGTGACGGTGATGCGGCACTACAAGAACCTCAAGTGCGCCTCCTTCCTCTTCGTCGCCTGGTTTATGGGCTTTGGCATCGGCATGATCTTCACCTTCCTCTTCTGGCACCTGCAGGATTATGGGGGTTCGCCCACCCTTTTCGGCGTCGCTTCGGTCATCAACCACATCTCCGAGATGTTCGCGTACTTCTTCAGCTTCAGGCTGATCAGGCAGATGGGACACGTGAAGGTGCTTTGTTTGGGGCTAATCGGGAACACGCTGAGGTTCCTGTATATATCGTGGTTGACGAATCCGTGGTGGGTGTTGCCCTTCGAATTCATGCAGGTAAATCATTGCTGTTGGTGTCTAGCAATAACATACGACAATGCTCAGTGGAATGTGCCTACGTCACTAGCTGACTATCACAGACATGTGCAAGGGCTGGTTCATTAGAACAAGTATACCCCATGTCAATCTTATATTATGTGATAGTACTCGTGTTTATTGAATTGTGATCATAAGCTAATAACTAAGAACATTTTTCTTTCTCTAAGTAACCCCTGGCTTCTCTCGACACTCGATGTCTATATATTTTCCCTAACGTTCAGTACTGATCGTGGCATACTATAGTTGCTCCATACTATTGAAGGTTCTGATTCTCTTGCTCGTTGCGAAAAAACTACTAGGGTGACATCTTCGAAGACTTCGCGCTCTTGCAACCATTTTTAGAACACACTATATTCCTTCACATATTGCTCTCTCGATTTATTAGGACTAGAAGATGCAACGAAATCAATGTTGCCTCTTTTGCAAGTTCTTTTGACAGGTTTTCGTCGCTAGAACTCATTTTTAAAGTTTGAAATAAGCAAACCTGCAGGAGTGAACAACGTGAGAGCTTATAACAACTGTTATGTTTTTATAATCGAAGATGTCATAGCACCAGAGCATTGTCAACACCATGGCGACGATGCAACACTTACTTGATGATTTGTGATATAGCCGCATATACTTTCACAACTTTCTGCAGTTGTTCTTATAAGGATGCACGCATTATAATTTTTAGAACATTATGAGAATGACGACCTCAAACATATCATGTTTATTGAAAAAAAGTGGTAATTCTCTGTATATCCTGCGGACTATAGCTACATTGGTCTAGAGAAAAATACTTCTCAAAATTTTGAGAATGAACCTCAAAGTTTTGAAAATAAATCAGAATATTCTGAGGATAAATCTAGAAATTTTTGGGGTTCGTAAACCTCTTCGGAGTCGCCTTCGTCATCAACCACATTTCGGAGATGTTCGTGAACTTCTTCAGCTCCAGGCTGATCAGGCAGATGGAACGCGTGAAGGTGCTTTGTTTAGGGACCGATCGGAAACACGCTGAGGTTCCTGTATATATCGTGGTTGACGAATTCGTGGTGGGTGTTGCCCTTCGAGTTCATGCAAGTGAATGATGAACATTTTTTCTATATACTTGATAGAAACCTACATTTTCGAGCCCCAAAGAATGGAGGAAAACATTTTTATCTACTCACTGAATCTAAAATAGGCGTTTGCTCCTCCATTTAAGGAAACAAAGTTGTCAATTTACTCTCATGGGAGGAAAAAAATATTAACTTCCGAGGAAGGTAGGAAGAATTAGTTTCAGTATTTATCTTTTGGCATCGATATATCTTTATCACTATCATAAAACAAATACCAATAATATCCTTTTTGGATCAGTATATATGATTATCATACGCTTCTTATTCATATTCCGTACGAACTTCTGATCAAAACTTCCAAATGCAGTTACACAATATTAAAATCAATTGATTCATGATGACAGAAGTGTCAAATTAATTTTCGGTCAAATGTCGTCAATTGTCCATGGCATAACTGAACCTTTTGTAATGCATAATGATTTGGATCAAGAGATAGACGCCCCTTCATCGCTATTTCTTGGCAGGTAGTCTTCGCTGGAACTTATTTTAAAAACTGAGAAGAAATTACTTTTGAACTGAATATCAATCGTAAAAGTGTAAAACATTGTTATTTTAATTTTTTCAGATGATTAATAAGTTGGGTAGAAACTTAGATGACTGGGAGTTTCACTACTACTTTATATTTAATTCCATCATAATTTTAAAAAGTACCATTTTCTATTTAAAATTTTGAAAAAAATCCAAGAGAAAGAATGTAGTTTGAAAGAATCACTGAAATGAATCCTGATTGGCGACGAATCAAAATTTTCGCACTATTCAAAGTGCTACGTTTATTTTCCATTCTATAAGGTTGTTTGATGAAAATTCGATCAATTGTATCACAGTGTCGCAAAATTAATTTTCGAAATAATTTCTCCTGCGCCGCCATTTCGCAAACAAATATCCACTTGTGATATGTAATTGAAAAAAGGATTTAAGGCTTCATCGAATGGCTTGATGATATCTATAAAGGGTTTCATTTGATCGAAAATCTCTTAAGGAAATCACATTTTTTTTTATTCAAGAATAAAAACAAATCCTGTTTGAGAATTCATAAAATTTGGAATTTTATTTGAATTCTAGCTGTCCGGCCTGGCTTAGCACGGTTGGTATACGAATTTGCAAAGAAAATTTGAGATTTGTCGCAATCGTTCTGAGCTATGCGCGTATCGACAGTTCATTTTTTTTATTATTTTATTCAATTGTTGTGCTTACCTATAGCTACTTTTATACAGGGTGTCCGGAAAGGTCATGTCGTAAATGATAGAGTGAGCCAAAATAATGTTTATACTTCATAAAAAAAATTTGAATGAACAAAATTAATTTCATGTATAGCTTCAGGATGGGACGAGTTTTTATCGTTTAATAATGTCATATTTGTCAAAGGTGACAAATTTGACACTTTGCTTTCATCGTTTGAACTCTTCATCTTTTTTCTACAAAAATAGTATTTTTCATTTCAGTCGATATATTGTACCGATCTAGAGAAAATCGCTTTTGAGAACATACATCCCAGCCATTTCAAAGGCGATCTATTAGGATCTTGAGAGAAATTGAAAGTTTGTTGATCCGATCCAAATTTGTGACGGTTCGAAAACGATAGATATTTTGGCTTGTCTCACTTCAAATGCGGGGCAGTTTATATTGTCTTGTAGAACTAATTTCAATGTCGACAAACATTCTTGAAAAAATCATGGATTACTATAGTTCAGTTGGAGTATCAATTCAGTTTCAGTTTTGAGAAGAACTGATGACGAACAGTCTTATTCGTATTCACTGTAATGGACGCGGGGAATTCATTATTAGGAGAAGGAATGCACTCAGGGAGGAGAAGGTCGTTTCAAATAAGGACAGTGAACATTTAGGTATATTATATGAACTCGAAAAATCTTCATCAAGTGTTTACGAGGCATAGAAAGAATTTTATTATGAGCAATATCCCTACGTGAATGAACTCCATTAAGAAGTCTGAATATTTTTCTTAGAGAACATGATATGAGAATTGGTTTATTATCAAGTATTTGGCGGCAATTGGAGAACATATCAGAACAGGTTGTTCTATTTTCGATGTCCTCACGGGATATCCAAGGTCCGAGGGGATATCTCAATTATTTTCAAAGATAGAGATGTGCGGTGTTCGCGAACGTTGGCTACTTCCTTGTTCAATTCAGCCTGCTCACTTTTTGACAAACAGGGCGAAATTGAAAATGTTGCATTTTGAGACCTATTTGTATCTCAGCTATCATTTTACTTATAGAAAAAGTATCTTAAAATCTGGTGGCGTTATGTTTTTTTTTAAATGGGACACATAATCTATATTTCAGAAGATTTTTCAATGATGGTCATTTAAATATATGAAAACATTATCCATTCTACAAATTTTCATATTGAGCTTGTTGCTGATAGAGTGTTTCGTCAAACACTACTTTCAATTTTGACAACATTCAACATTCAACAATATTCATATAGCACCATTCATTGACTATAAAAGCTGTGAACAAGATTAGTATATGACTTCATAATCTTTGTCACCTATACCTATCGAATTCACAATTTTTTTATGAAACAGCCAATGATAATCTATAACCATAAACATTTTACACTCGCCTTTTTCCATAGCCACCTACTAATAAGGTCCACAGCTTTTATAGTCGATAAATAGTGCTGAATGAGGGTAAATGGAGCTTTTTGGTAAAATTGAAACTGGCATTGTGCCAGAGATAAGGTTGATATACAAAATTTGTGAGATGAACAATGTTGCCACATATCTACAATGTCCATCGATATGAATCTACTAAAAAACTAGAATATTTTTAAGTTCATGGCTAATGCTCAAAATATCGTATACATTTTATATATTTTTGGAATACGCAAAGCGTCATCAACGTTTTGAATATGGAAAAATATACACGGTGTTCTATTTGAGAAAACATAGCTTTGGGTTATATATGAATTATGACAGCTTATTTCGAAAATCTGACTACGCCACTGGATTCTACATGGATAAAATGTATAAGAGTCAGTTTTCACATTTTCGGTGAGTTGAAATATAACTGAGATACAGGGGAGGTTCCAAAATGCGACATTTTCAATTTCACCTTGTATCTCAAAAACTAAGCAAGGTAGGTATAAAAATTCTGTTTGTTCCACAAGAAGCAACCAACATTCGCGAGAACCGCAGATCTCAAGGTATCTTCAAAAATAAGTGAGATATCCTGTGAGCGCATCGAAAATAGGACAACCTGTACTTCATGAACGAAGTAAGCTCAAAGTTGAGAATCAAATCAAGAGCAGATTAGCCAAATCTCAAGTGAATGCCAGATGGTTGATCAGAGAAATCGATAAGTTTGAAATCATTTCGAATATCCAAGGAATTTTTATTAACACGCTTATACTAGCTTGCTATGTATGTTTATACAGGTTGTCCCGAAATTGCATAGAAAGATTGCAACCACAGATTCTAGGAATGAAAATAGTGAAATAAGTTCATATGAATATGAGCCCAGAAATGCCCCCCTGAGAAGTTATAGCCATCTGAAAGAGGGCCCGAGATGAAAGTTCTTCGAAACCCTCTGTGGTGAGATAACGAAATTTGGTACATGTATATTCCTTATATATATATATATGTATATGGAAGGGAAGTCGTTGCTGACCAGTAGGAAGAAAACTAATGTATTGGGGAATGCAGCAAGTAAAAGCGAAACTCTTTAAAGTTTATCCAAGCTTTCGGAAATGTTTATTTCCTTCTTCAGGGATGCTACAATGATATATCATATTAATGTGCACAAAAATAGATAATATAAATATACATACATCTTTGTTGAGATTAATTACATGGATGTTATAAGATGATAGACATATCATTACACATGGTGCCATCAGTAGGAATAAAAATCTCCACAATAGTCAAGGCAATAAAAAAGGCAAAATACTGACATTTAGAAATTTGTAAAAAGACCAGACGAAATAATTAACATTTTAAAAAATTATTATTCACATCCATGCTGGAAAACCACGGATGGAAAGTCAGGTTATGGTTAACGCGGTTAGGACCAACATAACCTAATCTTCTCTGTCAATTCCAAAACAAAATCACTCAGAGTGCTGTGTGCACTGGATGTACGTTTAGGTTGGAACAGACAAATTCTGGTATTGAAAAAAGAAGAAGAAGTCTTGACTTCAAATTTCTAAATGTCAGTATTTTGCCTTTTTTATTGCCTTGACTATTGTGGAGATTTTTATTCCTACTGATGGCACCATGTGTAATGATATGTCTATCATCTTATAACATCCATGTAATTAATCTCAACAAAGATGTATGTATATTTATATTATCTATTTTTGTGCACATTAATATGATATATCATTGTAGCATCCCTGAAGAAGGAAATAAACATTTCCGAAAGCTTGGATAAACTTTAAAGAGTTTCGCTTTTACTTGCTGCATTCCCCAATACATTAGTTTTCTATATATGTATATATAAAATTTCAAAAGCATTCCTCAGCAGAAAGATATATTAGGGTTATTGTGTTTGTTACCTATCTGCTGTTGATTGTAGTAGTCAGAGGATTTTGAGATATCCATATAGTTGTCTTTTTTTGAAACAAGAAGTCTCGTGGTTATCAGGGAGCCAGTAATACGAGACTTCTATCGTTTGGTTTTGAAATTGTGATTATGCAATCAAGAAACAGTAAACTAAATGGTTGGTTACAATTTTTCGGATATAGTTCATGATGTGGCGTAACCGTTGAAGCTTGATATTACCCGAAACTTGCCGTATTCGCCCATCAGCCACTCACCAAGGATAAGTACCGCATATCGGCTTGTATTATACAACCTTCACACCGTCGTCCTATTTCTTTGTCTTTATCAACGAGCCAATATCTTCATTAAAATAAAAAATTAGGAATACTTTTGGAATACAGTGCTTGAATGGTGTAAATTCACATATTACCCTTTCAGTTACTTTTTCATATATAGGGGACTGGATGGTCTCATGTACATGATTTCTTTATTACGTAACGAAATATATGATTATCATCAATCTCTATCAGCCGGTCTGATGATCACACCAGTAAACATCACAAGTCTTAGTGAGTCGTAAGGTCCACTGGTGGAATGGTTCACAATTGGTCATTCTAAATATGTGAACATTGAGAAAGATCTAAATGAATCCACAATCAATATTTTTTCGCAGTTCGGATGTTGAAGGAATAAAACGCCGATTCTTTGGTTCCAGGACACGCACGCTGCCGTGTGGGCCCTACGTTGCCCACAATACGTCCGTCTAGCTTCACGAACAGACCTTTATTTACTAACATTCACCATTCTACAAGAATTTCCAACTACATGATTTATTATCCCTATTTTTAGTTCAATATGCTCGTCGAGCAGACCTGCGGGCACTTATCCTACCACTCTGCAAACATTTTCAGCTACACGAATTATTTTCGGAATTCTTTGGTCGTTTATTGGCCTTCTTGCAATAAAACGGTCATTCATTGGTTGCAGGGCATCACACACTTAGCCTTGTTGGCGGCCTGCTGCTCCTACATCACCCCTAACACGCCTGTCTAGCTTTACAAATAGATCTATAGGCACTCAACCCTACCATCTTTCAGAAATTTGCAACTACTCGAATCATTTTCCCTATTTTTTTCTCGTTTATTGTCGTCCCGCAATAAAATGCTGACTCTTTGGTTTCAGGGCATCACGCACGCGGCCGTGTGGGCGGCCTGCTGCTTCTACATCGCCCACAACACGCCTGTTCCGCTTTACAAATAGATCTATAGGCACTTATCCCTACCATCTTTCAGAAATTTGCAACTACTCGAATCATTTTTCCTATTTTTTTTCATTTATTGTCGTCCCGCAATAAAACGCTGACTCTTTGGTTCCAGGGCATCACACACGAAACCGTGTGGGCGACCTGCTGCTCCTACATCGCCCACAACACACCTGTCCAGCTTCACAAACAGATCTATAGGCACTCATTCCTACCACCTTTCAGACATTTTCAACTACCCGAATCGTTTTTCCTATTTTTTGTTCATTTATTGGCCTTCTTGCAATAAAACGCCCATTCTTTGGTTGCAGGGCATCACACACGCAGCCTTGTGGGCGGCCTGCTGCTCCTACATCGCCCACAACACGCCTGTCCAGCTTCACAAACTGATCTATAGGCACTCATTCCTACCACCTTTCAGACATTTTCAACTACCCGAATCGTTTTTCCTATTTTTTGTTCATTTATTGGCCTTCTTGCAATAAAACGCCCATTCTTTGGTTGCAGGGCATCACACACGCAGCCTTGTGGGCGGCACACTGCTCCTACATCGCCCACAACACACCTGTCCAGCTTCACAAACAGATCTATAGGCACTCATCCCTACCACCTTTCAGACATTCTCAACTACCCGAATCGTTTTTCCTATTTTTTGTTCATTTATTGGCCTTTTTGCAATAAACGCCCATTCTTTGGTTGCAGGGCATCACACACGCAGCCTTGTGGGCGGCCTGCTGCTCCTACATCGCCCACAACACGCTTGTCCAGCTTTACATATAGATCTATAGGCACTCATCCGTACCACCTTTCAGACATGTTCAACTACCCGAATCGTTTCTCCTATTTTTTGTTCATTTATTGTCGTCTTGCAATGAAACGCTAATTCTTTCCTTCCAGGGCATCACGCACGCGGCCGTGTGGGCAGCCTGCTGCTCCTACATCGCCCACAATACGCCCGTCGAGCTGCGCTCGTCCGCCCAGGGCGTATTGCAGGGCATCCACCACGGTCTGGGCCGAGGGTGCGGCGCCATCGTGGGCGGTATGCTGGTCAACGCTTTCGGGTCCACGACCACCTTCCGGGGGTACGGCATCGCCTGTCTACTGGTAGGTGGATGCATTCGTTTCTATCTCTACCATACTTTGAAGGGAGGAAAGAATGCTGGGAGTAATCTCCACAAATTTCAATAATGTTGTTACATAATCATAAGGGACATGTTTCAGTCCTTTGAAAGACCATCTTCAGCCTAATTGAAAGTTCTACAATACAAAATATTTGTTTATGCTCATTTCTCAACAAAGAAGTTGTATCGATAATGTTCCCATTATTTTTCATAACATTGTCGGTTATGATAGCCATATTCATGTTGGGAATATATCGAAATCAGGCACTGATGGAGGGTTTTCCTACTGCTATCAAAAGTAGTGCCTTTATCATAGCTCTCTTAATCATGAATTTCTCTTACTGTGGGAAATTGTATTCCTCACACGGCACTTTGCCAACACCACGAACATCCATAAGGAAAGAACTTAGTTGGCTGCTGTTCAGCTCTGAATAGTTGTCACAGTCAGTCACAGTTTTTAAATGCTTAAGGTACATTTCATTCGTGCTCTGATGAAAATCGCAATTACCAATGAATATAAAAACATTATAGCTATTCATATTAAATTGAGAAAAATATTTCGAGAAGAAAGTATGAATTGCCGACGAATTTATGGAATGGACAAGAAATTTAAAAATGGAATATTTTTCGGAAAGTAAAAATTCAGCCTTCAGGTTCGTGCCACAATCTTCCATACTCGTGAGAAAAGTTACCTTTTTCTGATGGAACTGTACCGTCATCATGAAATGTAGTTGATTTTGGTTCAAATGCTTTAAAAATATCGGTTCGGAATCGAGAACAAGTACAGAAGTGGAATGAAGTCAACTAACCGACCAGGATTCGCGCCAGGTGGCGGAGGAGAACACCGGATACCCCGTCCATTTCATAACTTCGACGGTTATGACAGCCACATTATTGTAAGAAATAAAGAGATATCGTGCATCAATGAGAGGTTTGTTCTCGTGAGAGCTGCGTACAAAATGGTTGAAAATCATATATTTTATTGATGGAACCGTACCGTCATCATTGATTGCAGTCGATGCTGGTTCAAATTATCGGTTCGGAGTCAAAAACAAGTACAGGAGTGGAGTACAGCTCAAAAACTCATTGACAATGAATAGCACAATTTTCCTCAGTGTAGATTAATTTATGATGCAGGACCTCTAACCAATCTTCATATAATTCACTTGGAGGTATTCAAAACCACTAAAACAACAGGAGTCTGTCAGTTATTGGGTGCAAGCAATTATTTCTTGATTCAATATTATTGAATTTTTATCAGAATATTTTGAGTGATTGGATTTTTCCATTGACCATCCATCACTCATCAAACTACAAAACTATTATCTCAAAACTGATCGCAATCAGACCTCAAATATCATTCATCCCATATCTTGATCAACATAAATAACGTCCAAATGTAGGTGAGTTTACAACTGTGAATTCATACAGCTCCTCTACAATTTTAATCACTACACAGGAGCCTTTTATGGGTGGAAAAATACGCATTGAAACCTGATCGCAACTTCAAATATAAAAAGTCCATTACCGATCCCATTAACTTCCATAACTTTGACGGTTATGATAACCACATTCATGTCAGATATATAGATAAATAAGACATCAATAAGCCGCGTACAGAACGGTTAAAAATCTTACATTTTCTTGATGGAACTGTACGTTATCATAGAATACAATTGGTTCTGGTTCAATTGCTTTGAAAATATCGGTTCGGAATCGGAAACAATTACAGGAGTGGGTAAATGTTGGTCAACATCCCGAAGTAGGGTTTTTGATATTCTCATTGTCATAAATAGCACAATAACCCTGAGTGTAGGTAGTTTATGAAAGAACAAATATCATGCTCTGAGCTCTAAGTGATCTGATAACGTATGACGCAGGTGCTTGCTGCCTTCATCTTCATCAACTTCTACCGAGCCGACCAGGGCTTCGTACGCGACCTGCCACAGACCGAGGACCCGCGCCAGGTGGCAGAGGAGACCTCACACCTGGCGCCCCACGGCGTGCCCAGCAACCCGCTGCCACGAGCCCTCTCCAGCAACAAGCTGCACGAGCTGGCGCAGCAGCAGGAGGGGTACGGCACGTACCAGGCGGGACAGGGAGGAACGCTCGACGTGCCTGGGGCGAATCCGTTCAAGGCGGGGCAGGTAAGAAGTAAGTACTTTTTTCTACGACCTTTTCTGTAAGCAATTAACTCAATATAAACACCTGGAAGGGGGACTGCCGGTTTCTCGAATAGCACAGAGTGTGTCAGGGGCTGCTGCAATATAGATAGCTTGTGTTACGGCTTGTCTCTTCCACACTAGTGTTGTATGTGAAATATCGCTACATTTTTGTTGAAAAGATTTGTGATTTCGAATTAATAAACAATGATTATTTATATTGTGTTGCCTTTGGATGCAAAAAAAGGAAGACAAACAGGAACTGTACTCCATGGGTAAGTTGAACATAACTTGGATTCTAAGGACAATGTTTTTCATATGGACATTGATTCGCTTACAACTTCCAGCTTCCATATTCTATTGCAAAGAAAAGTGAAAACACTGAAACAAAAAGTGAAAAGAAGAATGACAATCTTGATGAGGTACTAAAACAACATTTCGAAGGTGAAAACTATAAGTTCAAATTCTTAAAGTCAAGAGTCACACCATAAAATCGACTTTTCAGATTCACCTTTGGAGCTTCTCCTTCTTCAGAAAGGAAAAAATATAGGTGGACATTCTGGGCAACGCAGATATTCATCTACAATGGAAAAAATCGTCCGAACATTGTACTTAACTTTTTATTCACCTTCCATTCACCTTCTGATAGTGAAATGTTTATGGACAAATAGGTACTCTTAAAACTTAGGCTTAGACCTCAGGTACTCGATACCATTCAAAAACCTCTTTTCAATTTTTTTTATCGTTCTTTTATTCCTTCTAATAGTGCTGAGACATTGATCTTTGCTCACATTGTACAATATATTGTGACATTTGAATGAGAATATATAATTCCAATTTTGTATTCATTTGCCTTCCTGATCCTGTATGAGAATAAAAGTGGAATTTCACTTTCGAGACAATAAAAAATCAATAAATATTTTCAAATAATGATTGATTGCAACATCATCCTTTTTCCTGAATGAATATTCATATTTAATCACATATACTCTTAAATGAAAGCAAAAAACAAGAAAATATTTCAAATAATGCGAGCTCTTTCCATTAGCCAACATAAGATAGAAAGAGATAGGGATCCGTAACCACTCCCTAGGGACTTCCTAGGGACGTCCCTAATTTTATACTAGGACGTCAGAGGGATATCCTTTGTCAGGACATAGTACATACTAGGGACGTCCCAGGGACATCCGCTGGCCGACAAAAAAGGAATCCAAGGGATGTCCTTATGGTACGTCCCTAGGATGTACCAAGTACGAAGAAAGAATATTCCTGGGACATCTCAAGGATATTCCAGATACATCCCTCCGACAAAAAAAATGTAGGTCGAGTAGGGATTGAACCCGAGACCTTTAGCTTATCAGGCACGCACCTTACTCCATTGGCTGATATGCCTTATAAATATTTATGTACAAAACAGGTTTATTACCAGGACTAAACTACAGAAACCTGAATAAATACAATTTTGTTAGGATTTGGGTATAATTATTATCGTTCTTGGGTGTTTGAAAATTGAGGGCATTATGCATTTACGATTTCTGTTTACGAAAAATGGTCATTTCTTAAGAAGTTCTGGGACTATATTCTTTATTTCCATTACAATTATTTTCCGAAAGAAAACCAAACATTTTCAAAAAAATGTTACTCAATATTTTGATGAAATTTAATGACTCTGATGTGAATGAATATCAGATATTCCAAGGACACGGATAGGATAACCTAGGGAAGTACCGGGCAGGATGTCCACTGGACAACAACTGCGGGACACACCCTGGATGCACCAATCATGTCCTTGTACGGCGGGACAAAAAAGGGACGCGCCCAGAACATCCCTGTGTTGTTAGGGCTGTGGGTTGCCTGAACAAAATTTTTGTCTCACTCGCTGTTCACAGAGGATTCCTTTCAGGTGTTTATATTGGCCGTAAGTGATGAATATTGTACACAAAACTCTTCTCACGCACGTGTGCGTAAAGCGGGCGATCGCTTGGTTTTCATAGGTCTGTTGACAGATGACTTTGTTTCGTTGCTTAGGCGATGTGTAAATTTCAGTAAATGACAGTTGCTAACCTATCTATCCATCAATATATCAAGTTATCAAACGAATCCGAAAGCAGGCAAGTAATATTATTTTGATGACGATTATTTGCTGTTGATATTTCAAAATTTCAGTTATAAAATGTCAAGTGATGACGATGAGATCCAAAAATACCAATGAAGGGTCGTTTTGTATTTCGTGCAAGATAATTTATTCAAATTTATTACTCGTAGCAGAGCGACTGTTAAGTCATCATCAGTGCGTACCTGTGAGTAAGTAATCTGCTTTCAGCTATTGAAAAATATTGGAAATTTGAAAAAATTGTTTATTCACTTTTATCAATTTCCAAATTCGTAGTTAACTATTTCCAATTTAAGATTTCATGATAATGTCTGTTTCAAAATCAAGAGTTGATTGAAGATGCATTTCTATCACTGACACAAAAATAGGTATGTTGCTTGGCAACAATTTTAGTTCCTAGGAGTTGAAATTGAATTTTTGACTCCTAGTGCCTGAAAACGATGAACTAGTACTAGGCCATCAAGGTTGAACAACATAGGTTAGTATTTATTGTATTCAACAAAAATGTCAAACACAATTACGTGGTCAATTCTTGATATTTATATTGATTGACACAATTCGAACATCCTTGAAAATTGAATGAACCTGACCTGTAGTCTCTGTTGACATAATGCATGTCAACAAAAATTGAGGCATTAATTCTATCTACTCACTCATATTATTTTGATAATAATCTATCAAGTGAGTTGGTGGTTACTTTGTGGTTACTTCACTTATAATAATTCATTGTTAGGTGTTAATTCCTTCGGCTGCAAGAAGAATAGCATGTTTCATTCGAATCAAAAGTAACTTTGTTCGACAGGAAAATGTTGCCTCTTTTTTATCCTAATGAAACAATCAACTATTTTCTGCAATCGGATCAAAAGTCGTCCACTCTTGTTCCAAAATAAGCCCTTGAAGTTGAAGTTTGTCTTAGATTTCCCGGAATAAATTCCAAAGAAATGCTCCTGTTGAAACACGACCAAAAATCGTCAGCGGTACTGACGCCAGAAGTACTATTACGCGTCGACCGTCTATTGGTAGTTTGGGAAATCGGTATTTCACTATTCTGTGAGATGAGTAGCGTTGCCGTCCTTTCCGATTCTTCAGCTTGTTTGTATATTCTAAAATTCAACACTGTCAAGATTTAACTACATACTACTCGATAAGAAATCATATAATTCACTACATCTTTGAACATCGAATGATCTCGATGATTCACAGAGGGATCAATTCGAAAATTGAGAAATGTTGTTTTTATTATACATATAATAAAACCGTTATTAACACAGGAAAAGAGATAATGACGTAAGTACTGGAAATTCGAGTTTACCGCCAAACGCTACTTTCCATTCTCTCCTGAAATCATAGGGTATTCAAATGGTGTTTACTGAAGAAATTCACGAAATAGTCAGAAGATAACCTTGCATTCGAGGCTCAAAATCGACTTCGAATAGATAGACGTTTTAAATAGATGTTAATTCAACCAAGTTATGAAATGAATTTGTTTTCGGCAAGTCAATTGTGGAGAAACAGATCATAAAATACATTCACGTCACTGTTCTGTCTCTCAGAAACACCTTCAAGATCAATGAATAAGCCACACCCATTCACATTATCCGTCCTACCACCAGCCGCCAAGATTGCCCACCTGCCCGAGAAATGTTCATTTTTGAATAGAATGAAACTTCATAAGAAAAAACATGGGATTTTGGTCCAGAATCCCCATAGCTTATCTACTTACGAACTATTCTGAGTGGATAAATGTGTTCAAGTTTTGAACATGTTTCTATCTACGAACATGAAATATTTCAATAAAATTAAAATCGTTGAAACGAAAAACAATTTTTGCTCAATCATCATAATGGTACAGCGTTTTTCGTCCTAACTGTTGTTATCAAATTCAACAAATGGCATGTGGACATATTCTTCGACTGCGGACTTTGATTTTATATTTTCACCCAATAACTTGAAAGAACTAGGAAGACGAGGTTCATCATATTCTGATTGATTTTCAATAGTGAATCAAAAATATATAACGATGGAAGAGGCATTATTCAAACTTTTAAGAATTGGTTAGCAGTGGTCTCTCAAACCAGCACAAGCAACGATTCTGACAGCACGTTTCTGCAAACGAAAAATTTCTCTAAGTGTTTCCCCTCAACAACGTGCCGTAACTGAGACGGTCGAGAATTTTTGAGATAGTTCTTGAACATTACAAGACCATTTCAGTCTATCATCGATGACCAAACCAAGCAGCTTTACACTATCACTTTGAACAATGGGAAGAGGAGATGTTGTGTTTCATCACTACTGAATTTGAGATTATTGGAAGTAAAACATTTTTTAGCACGAGTCGTAATTACAGAACTATTCACCTTCAATTCTTCAATATCCATGCTATAGCATCAACCAAGGTTGTGTCGTCTGCGAAAGGAACATGTTATGAAACAGATCATTTACATAAAAAATGAATAACAAGAGATGACGTAACACTGAACCTTGTGGTACTCCATGTAAAACTGATCTTTATACAGATGATGAATTATTGATGCTCTCACATTGTTTCCGATTACTCAGATAATATCTGAAGAATACGCGGTACATCAATTATTTATTGCATTGCCTCGTTTGCTCCAGCGGTGAAACCAACGACCCATGAGTCGCAAGCAGAATATGTGGTAAATATTCAACTTGGCATCACTAAGTGAGACTTGTAAATAAAATTCAACATGCTGTTCTTAGTCAATATTTTCTGAACTTCGATGATAACCATTTTCTGTGAATTACAGATATGATGCAGATTCTACTCGTAAACGATGTTGCTATCAATCAAAATGAGCTGGGGTAACTCATATTTTTTGTAAAGAAGATATGAAATTTGATATGCACATACTGGGAAATAATGTTCGACACCGACTGAAATTTTCGAATTATTCTACTGATTCTTCTGATATAAAATGTTTGGTTCAATCTATTGTTCAACCAGTAACAAATTCGAAAATATTTCGAAAACTTATTTTCATCAGTCCACAGTTGATGACGTGTAACTCCCTATATAATTATCATTGTTTGAAGAATCTTCCTCGAATGTATATTCGTGATTATCCAATCTGACATAGTATTGTTGTTTTCCAGATGGAAACTACTAGATCAACACAATCGAGATGTGGAATTCCTGCTAACGGCACAGTATTGATCCAGCAACCCATGACGTCCACAGGCAACATGAATTACAGTTGGTAATCCTGCAAGGAACTTAACTAAATGTCGAGCAATCAGTATTTATTTCGTATTTACAAGTATCGAAATATCTTCCTACGAGATATATTCCAAGATATTTAGGTATATTGTTTATGTTGATGTGCACCAACAGATTGATCGTTCAATAAGAAGTATCGAAAAATCGAACTCCAAAATATGACCACTCACAATATTCGTACTGAATAAATGTATAATGTTAGTATTTTTGATTATCCAGCCATATCAATAAAACTACGTTTTTTATCACTGTAGAAAATCTCCATATTTTGGACATGTAGGTATACAGATATTTCAGATTGAATTTTGGGATTTTGAGAACCCACAAATTATTCATAAATAATGACCTCGGGTTATCTGCTGATTGAAATTTTACCCTAAATTGATAGCAACTAGAAGTTATATAATTTTTTCCACCACTCTAGCTCTAGAACCTCTCATTATTTAATTCTTTCCAAGACGTATGTTTTTACTACCATGGCTACTAGATTTCAATTAGAATTGAAAAGAAGTGTTTCCATAGTGACAATAGGCCCATATTTCAGTATCACAAAACGATAGTGGTTGAAACATATTGCTAGTGGTGGAAAAATATGATATACACCTTGGTAATGAAGAATAATAGCAGCAGGAGACCTTATTCCGCTCGGCTGAAGCCTCGGGATAAAACCTTGGTCCCTGGGTAATACTGATATCCTTTAATACTCCGGTGTATCAATAACTATTATGAAACTTGGGAAAAAGCTGTCACTATTTCTCATGAGTATATGTAAGATGCAAGACTTTGCTGCTAAAATCATTCATATATAATTCAATATTTGAGATTCGAACACGTCAATAGGTACCTTTTACTTCGACGGTCACACACTTAGTTTTGACGATCATTTCAAAAATGATTTTGATAATATGATACTTCACCGATCAACCGGGAAGTAACAACTTCTCGGAGACTTTTCTCTAGAGAAAACAGCCTTTTGACCCAGAGCATGAGGATACTCATAATCAGGGTCAGAAAACTAGTTACTTTCTGGAATTTGCTAAGGATAATGTACTATGAAAAACACTCAGTTTTATATCGGACATGCCGGACTAAAAAGGAGTACTTCTATTTTCTTGACATATGAAGCACTACTTCCAAGCCTGCTTTCAGAAACAGGTCGTAAAAAATGGAATACTCACTACTCAATTTGCCAGCCGTTTCAAAAGAAGAACACGTCCATTCTCCAAATCGAATCATATCTGTGTTATTGATGATGATAAATAATAAAGAAATATCAAATTATCGTATGAGACATCACAGCATCTCTAGATAATTTCAAGATAGATATGTATACATCCCTATGTGTAGGTTTATCTACTGAACATCCCACTTCCTTCCAAGTCATATGCTGTTATTGATTTTACCACATTCGACCCATAGTTCCTCTAGCATAAGGACTACATCAAATACCATCACAGTTACTATTAGTACTGCCACTCATAGTGGTTTGGAAGACCCTTTTCATTCAGTTTCCTGGAAACTACTCTTGCGAACCTTCTTTCAACAAGAAACGAAAAAGTTCTTTTTCTACGAGTAATGGAGGAAGAAGTTGTTTCAGCTCTGTGGTGCCCCCCCTGCACGAGGCTAAGGTTGTTTACTTTGTTCATCATTTAACCTTGGTGCCCTCATCCCTCGTCTAAGGTTCCCACAAGTTGGATTAGGTTGCCAGAACCTCGTTTATCAATCGCTGGTCACATAAGCAGATGTCCACAAATTGCCTCATCCTTGCACACAGATGTCCATGAAACTCTTTCTTCTGAATGATCGAAACGGAGATATCCACAGAATGTTCCTTTCGAGCATCCGCGTTTGTCCTCGAAGATATTGATAGAATCATTTCAGAAGCAACCATTGATGGGTGAAAAGCTAATAGCTTGAAGTTACTGTATCAGCAAAAAAGCAACGTTGCCACACTTCAAAATATGCGGAAAAAACTGTCACACGTGCGTCTCTAGCATCTAAAAAGGTTGATAAAACGTCACTTCTGCGTCTGAGTAGTAAACAGATCGTGATGAAGTAAGGGAAAGAAGCGACATGCGTGTACAATCATCTATGTTTGATAATGTACGCTTGGTCACCATCTTATTCGCATGTGTGACACTTTTTCCACACTATTCAACTTCTTTTTCTATGCTTTAGAGGCGCATACTTGATGCTCTTTTTAGTATTTCCCATGATGTTTTCTTCAAGCTTTTTCATTGGATATATCCAAGCTACCTGTATGATACCGCGCTTGTATATTTGTGCTCCAGAAGCTGTATTGGTACATTACTAAATTCATATCAGTCGTAGAAATTATTTATTTCTTTTTTTTTGTAGAAGCAAGTAAATAAATACTACGAATATCTTTTCCTGTTTGGCCAATATTTTTGTTGTTAAATGATCACTTTTTTGGGTGGTTTTGATTTTATTCTAAGAGACAGTATGATGAATGAAAGCAAACATGTTCATTATTTAATGTTGAAGTTTATGGAATTTTTCAGATATATTACTCATATCAATACCTTTTTCATTTTTATATTGTTATCTGCATTTGTAAGAAATTTTGGAGAAATATATTATTGTTTTATATGAATTTTATGGTGAATCTTCACTTCAACTGATCATATGCGAATGTAAAGAATCTTATTTATCAAAACACACCATTTTCTGACTAAAATCAGTCCGCAAAATCAACGAATGCGACAGATTATGAGGAAATTGGCACTGTCTATACTAGTAGATCTTTTTATTTTCTATGGTGAAAGTTACTCAGATTTACGATATAATTACGTTAATTAGCTTATGTTTCTAGAAAATATGTAGTTATATATCTTTATGATGATTGAGTAGGTACCTAATTGTTATTGTACATAACTAAGAATTATTTTTGAATGTTCAATAATCAGATGTACAATATAAAAATATGGCACTATATTATTTATCTTCAGTAATCCCAATTGATTATAGTCAGCTTCTCTATTTGAGTTCCGGAAAGAGATCATCGGAATATTCTTGTTGTGTTCATTACATGAGTAATATTTCAGCATTCTGTTGAAATATTTCTAGCATTGCTTCCTGATTTTTTCTCGGCAAAAACAGAGAAGTCACCGAAAAAAATCAATGAACAAAGATGTTATAAATTGCAAACTAGTGGATGCTATCTTTCCATCAAAAAATATTCCGGTATTCAGCAAAACCTGAAATTTCACAGGAACTGGTGTTTTTTATTTATATTTAGATGAAAAAAATATTTTCCAAGAAACTTCATCAACACCCGTATCTTGGAAACGAAGCTTATTCAGATCCAAGGTATCCAACCTTGAGATTTTGTGCAATATCAATGAATCACCCTGTAGACTACTAGAAATTCATATTATAAGTTCAAGTTTATTGTTGTTCTTGTAGAGATATCATGTTAGCCCCTGGTGAGTTTTTTTGTGCTTGCATGGATTCTGTTTTTACGAAGGCGTAGACAAGTTTTTTTTTAACCATGCAGCATTTGCCACTCCAAGTGACAATTGTCACTTTATTCTGAGAATTCCAACAAATATCGTGTGATAACGAGATCTATGTGACGTAACAATGTTGCACTAATGCTATGTAGGTATCGTTATCACATCACAACTAGGAAAATAATATGTCACGTGGCATCGACATTCATCTTACTACATCTAATTGACGTTAGCCAATTCGTTCACATTCAGATCCTACCAAGACAAGAACGTCATTCCCTAAAATCAAGTTATATTATTCGTATTATTATTCATTCTGAAATGAATGGTATTTTCTCCATTGTGTTCCTAGGGGCAAATGTCCGCTCGGGAATATTCTTATACTACATAAATACAGGGTGCTACAGATTTTATCGGGAAGATATTATGATTGCCGATATTACTCGCAAAAGAATTTCATAAAAACGTATCAATAGATTTAACAAATATCAATCAAGGAGTTTTTCAGCTATAAACTTTTTTATCAACTTTAACACCTTGAATCCCGAGAAAGAATCTTCAAAATACAAGGTTACATGAACTTCCTTTGTATTTTCACGCTTTCAATCGTCTATTGAATGTTCCCGATTACGATCTAGAACACCCTGTATCATGAGTGATTTTGAATGAATCATTGAAATCTGAAGAAGAGGACATTTTCGGACATTCTCGAACAATCTTTGGTTCATTAAATTGTGATAATTGTCGACTCTTTTTTTTTGACAATTGTAAAAATCTTATTGTAATGCTATTTCGTCATTCTCGCTCCACATATCACCATTATGTATACAGAATATACCAGGGCTCTTTGATCAACAGATATCTGGTTCATCTCACACACAAAAACTGAATTATGCGGATTAGGCCAAAGCTGCGTATTTTTGCTGAAAAATTAGTTGAAAGGAGATTTTATTTGTGATTGTTATTATTTTTTGAACAGTGAACATTCAGATGCATGTGATTATTGCGGTTGTTTGTGGGGTTATGAGTTAATTAATTCCACATTTTTGGAGCACTTTTCTTGTATAATGCAGAAATTGGACAACGTTCATATAAATTCGTACAGTCCAAATTTTGTCTGCATGTTGTTAGGCTGTGTACCAATAGTATAAAATCGAGTTTGCAGCTTTGAAAAACCTGTGCTGAAAGTAAAGTGCTCGAATATTTCGACTGATTTCAGTGTTTAGCACAAAAGTCCTGTGAAGCAGCTTCCTAACGTAAAAGCTATTGAGACTTTTTTTGAAGCTGGATAAATTCCCTACAATTTGAGCCTAATTCTAACCTTCCTGGTCCAATACAGGACCTCAAAAATGATTTTTTTTATCCCAGAAGTTGAAAATTACAGTTTTGGCCATCTTAGCAAAATATCGGCTTTAAGACTCCTTCTACGAGGAAAGTTTTGAAAGTTGTTGTATATTTAGGTAGCTCCAATTCAAGGTCATGGCTAATCGTATAGGCCCAATAGCAACATTGATAACATCAAAAAACCACAGAGGTCAATAGTTTACACCCTGATGGGGCCTCAAGGAGCACATAAACTGCGGAAATAGGTATAGTACGTCAATATGCAGCCACCTCTTGCTCTGACATTACATTTGAAAGCCTCAAGATATACTGCTTCCGGATGAAAACAACAAACGTCGTCTGATTGTCTGATTGACTTCCTCTGTTCTGGGTTCCAACTTGAAGGGATTGAGAGTTGTAACCCATCGAGCCACAGAAGACGCAGACTTCACCATCGTCAGAACAGGTTTGGAAAAGATCTAGAAAAGTTTTTATAATTTTTTTTTTATATTCTGGTTCCCACGGAAAGGGATATCCTGTAATGTTCAGAGAACATCGTGAGAACCAATGAAAATGAGGTAGGAATTGGTGTTCTCCTCGAATTTATGGAGGTTATATGACTCGGGGAACACCTTCGAAAAGAAATGTTCTGCAGGTCTCCAAAGTGACCACGAAGGGGTGCGACGCCTCAACTCGACGGGTTAATCTCGCGGGGACTGCCAAAGGAGGAACAATTGTTAATATTTCAGAAAAGCATCGTCCATGAAAATATCTATGAAATAGAGCCAGGACTTCTCTACGGTATTTTAGAGAAGTGAGTGAGTTTGTGAACGAGGCATCACCCAAAAGACGAATTGCCCTTTTTTGGACAAAATCCAACAGTTTCAGGGTATTTATGGGTACAGCACTCCAAATATGGGAACAGCATTCCAGGACAGGTCCAGGTCTATGTCTTATAGATCAATGAAGTTGACTGGAAGTGAAATAGCTCCTTGCCCGAAACAGAAAACCAATTTTTTGGGATGCACTTTCAGCAATTGTTCTCACGTGATTTTCCCAAGAAAGGTTATTGCTGATAGTAATACCAAGCATCGAATTGAATGCCTTTATAGGTATGGTTACTCCTGACGAGCTTATGTTGGATGTATACTGGATGAGTACACAATCCTCTGAATATTGAACCATTTGTACCGAGTACCATGAAGTTTCGAAGATGGTAGCAACGATTGGATGGAGCATTCACGGTATTCTAAATTACGGAGGAAATACTAGTACCATATCTTCTATACTACATTGAGGCCAATATCTTGCTCTGAAGAGGGTGAATAATGCTATTTTCAATTTCTGAACAATAGAACAATTTCTGAGGTCCTGTTCCTATCTTTGGATGTATTGAACCTAAAAAAATGAAATTCAATTTATTATAGGGAATTCATTCAGCTTCAAAAAATATGGTATTGGATTTTTATTTAGGCAGCCACCTTATAGAACTTTCGAGCTAAAAACCGAAACAAGTCGAAAAATTTCAAGGTTTTTCGAGCACCACACTTTACACTTTTAGCATTGGTCTCTCGAAGCTGCGAACTTGATTCTATACTATTAAGACATAGTCTTACAACATACAGACAAAATTGGAATGTGGAATTTATGAGAACTAGGGTGTCTGGGGTCAGCGACCTAAGTAAAGTAGCAGTGAGAAGATTTCGAAAAAAAGGTGCAATTTCAAGTTATGGCATAAGTGAGCTGCAATTTTTCAAATGGGGATCATAGTTGCCTATGGTTTAGTGAAACGGTTTTTCTTCCTGTTTTCAACCATGTATCAAATATTGTCATGTTTTTTATTTATTCCAATTATCCGTTTGTCAGTGAATCTGAATGAATTTGCTACATGCAAGATTTCTTGTAATTTGCGACATATTTACTGTCGCAATCAATTGGGTTATTCATTTATTATGACTGATGGAAATCGAAACTTTGTCTATAACACTTCCATTTTTTCGTATCTATATATTCTTCGTATCAATGAGGTGCCCTTCATAATATCATGTACGTTTTTATAGCCCCTCGATGAATCCTATCTGGGGTTTTATCGCGCTCACTCCATCTTATACCTGAAACAAATTAGATCACCCTGTATTATGCTGGAATATTTTTCGATTTTTTGTGTGAGATAACCGAAATATTTGTAAGAAATGAGCCCCGGAATATCCCGTACTTAGTATATAAAGTGTGTACGATTTCATCTTGCAACGCCTTCCTAATTTGGAACCCTTATTGACCGATTTTCCAAAACGAAAATTCCATAATTATGATACTCAACGTCATTGAGCTGTTTTCGAAAATGTTGACAAATCTGAAATATCCAAATTCTCAAGGCCTACTAATGTCTGTTTGGGGGTCGAAACTTCAAAAATAACTATTCGGCATTATTATTATCGGCAATTTTTTCCCAAATAGTGGATAGTCTATCCGATTCAGGCTCAGCTGAAATATCCTCATACAAAATTTCAATGCAATACCTCATAATATATAAGATGTTAATTATTCACAATGGCAAATTCTGATATGTATACTTCTTCAATTCACCCGATGTCAAAATCTAGGGAAATGATATGACCGGTGGAATATGAACACATCGAAAACTTAGCAACCAAGTTTCAACGTTGTATAACGTCTACAGAAATGTCTAGATCAACCAGAAATTAATGGATTTCAAGTTAAAAATAATTGTATCATGATCCGTATATTTCTCCCTAAACATATGAATATTAGTACTTAATTATTCCAGGATATATTTGACGATTTTTGAAGTAACTGTTTGGGAAGCTGAGTTTTCCAAATACCTAGTTTCTTGTTGTTCTAAAATTGTTCTAAAATTGTTCTAAAATTGTTCTAAAATTGTTCTAAAATTGTTCTAAAATTGTTCTGAAATTGTTCTAAAATTGTTCTAAAATTGTTCTATCCGTCATTCGGTTGCCCCCTTACGAGCAACCCTCAGAAGTCTTCGAGAGTCTTGTGCGAGCAAGGAATGACGGAGGCCTTACCTTTTAACGTGTGATCCCAAACACTTTCTTGGGCCATCAGAAAAATTTCTGCAGTCGCTGGGAATTGAACCCACGACCGGCAAGCGAATGCGGATTAGAATATTGACATTCTGTCCGCACGACTACCTGGCCCCCTGAACGATAACTTTGTTTTTTTTTTATTTTATTACAAAGATGAAACATCCTATCTAAGGGTTCGATGTGTTCCTTCAATGAATGACTATTTCAGTTATATCAACTCATTAGATTTTGAAACAGGGCAGAGGCGTCCTCAGAAATAATCTAGGGGGAGAAGTCACAATTACAATGTACAGTATACAGTACATATATATCAAAAAACAGTTTTTGCACGACCTATAAGCGATTTCCGAGGCGATTTCCTTCCTAGGCTGAAAAAATTGCCGAAATTTTTCTTGCAGTGGATTTACCACTAGTTTTTTCACACATTTTCGCAATATTGATTGAAAAAATTCAGGAAAGCCATCAGGAAATTATGATAGCACACTTTTCCGATGTTCACTAAAACAATATGGCTACTTTTATAAATCGGTCGTCCTGATAGTCAAATTTCATTTTGTATTTTTTTGTCCAGAATTTTATTTTCTTGAATTAGGAATGTCATAGGTACTTGAAGACAGTTTTTAATTTCATTATCAAATTATTTCAATTAAAATCGTTGGGTCGTGCGAAAAATAGTATATACACCTCGGAAGTGAGTTCCTTCTTTCCTGAGTGCATTGTAGCGCCCTCTAGCTGCAAAACCACCTTGGTAAAAATCATGCACTCTACTCCCTCAATGTATAATCTACTAATATTCTACATTAAACATTAAAAAAAATCATTGAATTGACATCACATTCTGTTTACAGTCAAAATTACAATGAAACATTGCCCGCGAAGATAATCATAATCTTGTTCGAACAAAAATGGCATTTTCCTAGAGTCTTGAGCAAATTTATCAATTATTTCGTTGATAAAATCAACTATATCTCTAGTTATAATATGTCGATGAATACTAAAAACAAATAAGTCTCTGGAAGTCATAAGCGCCAATCAGAATAGAAATTGAATAATGCAAAAGTATCTTGTTTAGAAAGTATCTGAGTAAGACACAGGGGGGTCAGGGGGAGGGGGCAAGCGCTTCTCTCTGATCCCCCTCCCCTCCAGACGCCCCTGATACAGGGTGAATTGAGAAAGCAAATCTATTACAATTTGCTGCTGCATAACAAACACCCTATATGAGGTATTGCGTCAAAATTTTCTATGGGGGTGTTTCAGCTATGCTTATGAGTCCAATAAATTATCCACTTTTATGAAAAAATGGCTTTTGAAATATTGTCTCCTTCAACAAAAAATAGTAGACCATGAGAATATAAATTGTTCAGATTCGTCCACATGCATTATTTTCGAAAAAAGCTCGAAGTTGGTCAAATGGTTCCAAATCACACTCTGTACATATGGATTCGTTAATATTTATATTTATATTCATATTCAAATGATATAAATGATCAAGTCACTGTGGATGAATCGTGAATATATGTAAAGTGCTAGCCTTAGAAAATACATATCTTTAAGGAAATAATAGTATGAATATAACTCACAAATCCTGTATGTAAATTGCACTATAGCATAATTATTGTTATGATATCGAATAAAACAATGTTGTGAAAATGAGTGGTATCTCAAGAGTATTTATTCTCCCAACACAGTCCTTTCCTAGCCACTAAGCAATTCGATTCAATTCGAAAATAATCTCACAATACACATATTACAGCAATATTCTTTTTACCTTGTTACAGTCTCACTATTGAGATCAATTGAGTTAGAAGGAGGTGAGACGGATCTGAGTTGTCGATTGAATAAAAAGAACACGTTTTCATCTGTCACTGTCAGGAAGGGCAAGGGAAGAAAACATAACCCAACATGATTCAACCGAAATGTGAAATGGCTGGAAATAATAGTAGATTGTTTTATTAGGATCAAAAGTGACACTTTGTGAGACAAGCGAATTTTGCATTTGCGAGGCGGAGCGTTTAGCGAAGCCGAGCGAAAGCAAAATTTGCGAGTCGAACAAAGTCACTTTTGATCCGAATGAAACATGCTATTTTTTCTGCAACCGGAACAATTAATTCGAATGAACATGTGAAGTAATCACCAATGTCGTGCCATATGTAGGTATGCAATGCAACAGATATTGACAAATAATCCATGTGGTGAGAATATTCTACCTGCATTAACAGCAGGTTAGGTTTTCTAGGATGTTAATCGAATTGTAGTTTCAATATAAATACAACCACAGAGTGACATATTTGTGTATGGACCAGGTGCTCTAATGGCAAATACCGCGCCAGTGCCAGCTATAGGAACAAGACGTGGAAAATGTTAGGTTAGTGAGCATATCAACAATGATAATAGTGATTATTTTTATTCCTATCCATACTATACTGTGTTTGACTTGATAATCAAATGAAGCTCAACAATATCGTTGTTTGAGACAAAAAAACTATTGCTTGCCGTGATTATTTTTCTATTATATATATATAACGAATGAAATACAGATCAAGTATTTGAATCTTGAAGGCTCCCCTGATCAAAACAAAAATACTTAACTGAGATGTTTATAATTCCAATACTAAACTATAATAAGGTGTATTTATATCTCCAGCATGGGTATGAAATGCCAAATCTGCTGAAATCGGAAACAAATCAGGTATGCGTCTCAACCCAAATAACCAACCGTCACAATGTTGTTCATCCTTGATGACGTCCAGTACATCCTTTTTAGTTCCTAGGAACTAAATATGTTGCCTAGTAACATACCAATTTTTGTGTCAGTAATAGAAACGTCAATTTAAGAGCTAATTTTGGTATCAAAATGGACGACTTTTGTGTCGGTTGCAGAAAATAATATTGTAGTGAGTATTCAACAGATTTGACCTGTGGACTGAAACTTCAAAGCTGAAAGCATGTCAAAATGGAAATATAACCTCACAATTTTCAGCACAGAACCACAGAATTACTAGAATTAATCCAGTCTCACCTTTTTCTCACTACAACACCAGATGAATAGCAATCTCAGTTGGGGTGAGGGGGAAGAAATAGTCTCAATAAGTTCTTAAGACAACTCACATCAGACTAAGATAAATGAAACATGTAATACAACTGAGCTATTGAGCTGCACTGAGAATCTTGGTTAATCTCAGTCAAAGTTGGTAAATAGAATATTACTATTTTTAGATGAAATTAGATTTTGGAACGGTTTGAATACGTCTGAATATATCATTACCGCCAAGTTGGGTGACTTGAGACTGCCTGGTGACTTGAGACAAAACTTTAGGTATTTCTGAGAAGGGTTGCAACGCCGCAGATTGTACTGGAATTCAGTTTTTCTAATTTCGACATATAATTTGACACTTTTCAAAACTGACGGAAGTTTTGAAACGTCTTACTTTACGTAACCAGTTGCGTAAAGTAAAATTTTACATAACTGGTGATGTAATGTTCATTTCAACACCAGTTACGAAATAAGAATATGGATGGACGAAGAGAAATTGATTCAAATCTGTAGCTATACAAATAAACAAACAAGAATTCAATTAGAATAAGCATTTATAACACAATTAGTACAATTAGAAATATTAATTCCCGATGTAAGAGAAGTTGAACTCGTGGAACTGGTTGTGATTTGATTATTAGTTTGGCCAAGAATATCCGTGGCTGTCTTTTTCTTGTTTTGTAAGGAATTTTCCACATATCCTTCAGCTACTGAACTGGACTTCCAACCTCCGTGTCTTTCAATTCTCGTCAAATTGGCACCTGAATCTGCAAGCAAAGTTGCCGAAGATCTTCGAAAGCAGTGACCAGTGAATAAGACAGAATTTGGCAACCCAATAAATCGAGCAATCGTCTTAGGAAGATTACCGAAAGTGTTGATCCCAACCGGCTGAACACCACATTTTCCACTATTATATTTGACAAAAAATCTGTTATGTTTTACATTTTGTGGACGTAACTTCATATATTTTCTCAATATCTCGACCAAATTCAATCCATCAATGTCGCCCATTGTGATGATAAACTCTCGTACAACTTTGATCTTGGTCATCGGAATATTGACTCGAAAATATGAATGTTCATCTACAACATCTTCAATTCTCAAAAAGGTCAATTCAGACTTCCTACATGCACCATATATTCCGATTATCATTGCAACCTTGAAAGAGAAAATTATGTATAAAAGAACATAATATTATATAAAAACTATAGCTACAAACGCTCACCTTTGCCATCAAAAATGTTTTATCATCAGCTTTCATCAAAAACTGAGAGATATGCTCTTTTGACAAGACATTTGACTTCTTTGCTTGGTATCCATCGGACTGCCTCTTCAGAAATGCCAATAAATTGGTGTATTTTTTTATGTCGATGTTTTTTTTCAACGAAATTTCACATCGCAACATTGAGTAACGTGACCAGAGAGTGGAAGCTTTCAGACTTTTATGTCCTTCAAAATATGCCAGCATTACTTTTTCATTGATACGCTTAACCTTTTTTTCTTCACACCAATTTTCAAATTTTCTATAAGCAATATCATATCGTTCTTTTGATTTTTCCGGAATCATGGTTAATAGTGCATTTTGTGCTGCTTCCTCAATATCACTTGGTAAATCAGAACTTGAATCGGACATTTTTCACCAATAAAAACATCAAACGATTCTATTTCGTCGCTAGTTTGTGACCGTATTGTTGTTTGACGGATACTTCAAAGTGGCAGGCGAAGTCAACTAGCCTACTAAATTTTGTGAAGAGTCGGCAGAACTCATGTGAAACTGGTCATTATTTTTGTTCATGCGAAATGTTTCGTCAAAATTAGAAAAAATATTGTACGTGACACGTTAGGAAACGCCATTTTGTGTAACTCTGTGATGTTGCAAAATCCCATTGTTACACAAAACAATGCGTTTCCTAACTGATTACGTAAATATCTATTCCACGCGGTATTCATTCACGACAAGTCTATGCAAGTTGTTTTCATAGTTTTCGCTGGTTAATTAAGAAGGTAAGTGCGGTTCTAGTATTTTATTGTAAGAATAGAGTTTGTGGGATTTATAGGTATGTTAAAAAACTTTATGTATGTAGTCCAAACTGACAAATTCATGGGAATGGTCATATTTTACATTTATGTTAGTGTATATGGGAAGTATTTATTGCTATATACATTTTTGTTGACATAAACAGTTTTTTTGTTTTATATAAGAAAATAAAAAATGTGATTTATATAGGGGCGAGATGAGACAGTGACAGTAATGATTCCTTTTCCACGCAATCGTCATATGATAGCCCTGAAGATTTTGAAGAAGACGTGGATATGGTTGATCCTTCGGATTTAAAAGTTGATGACTTTATTTTGGTGCAATTTTCATATGAGGCCAGTTATTTTGAAGAAATTCGTTAGACAAATTATTGAACTAAAGTCGGATAAAGTTTTGTGTAAATTTATGCGCAAATCACCACAATGAAAAAATATTTACGTATTTCCAGATATTGAGGACGTCACAGATATTAATAAAAATCAATTTCTGTCAAAGCTGGTTCCTGTGTTTGTTCTACGAGGAAGATTCACTTTTTCTATTGACCTTTAAAAATCTGGCACAATTGTTTAAAACATTTTTTTTCGTTAAAATGAGTTTTTTATTTGTTTTTTAAGAGTTATGCTTTATTTAGATTAGTTTCTACCAAAGTTTTTGAAGTTCGCTACTTATTTCTTTAAGAATTAAAACTTCAGTTTTGTTTCAAAAATGTAAAATGTTTAAAATAAATATATTTTTCCAAATAAGAGTTGTGTTGATGAAACAATATGTTCTATTACGTTTTTAAAAAGACTATTAATCAAATCAAATCAAAATATGCTTTATTGTCACTTAAGAATGTAATCCTTGTAGACAAAGCTGAATAGGTTATAAAAATAAAATAATAAAATAATGTATACAACAATTATCAACATAAATACAATTTTTCACAAACATGTGCACACATAAAAGGCTTCGTCTAAAATACTTGTTCATAAAAATCATTAACATTATAAAACACATAAGGGACTAACAAGTTTTTCAATTCCTTCCTGAATTTTTTGATATCCGAGATAGATTTAACAATAGTTGGGAGGTGATTGTACATTTTCAGGCCATTATATAATATGGAATCTTTTATTAGTGAACTGCAGGGCCGGGGAAGCTTCACCATCTCTGACTGGCGTGTGTTGTAACATGAGTTCACGACTTCGTAATTATCTCTGGTTTTGTGAATCAAACACACCGACTCTATGATAAACAAGGATACTACTGTTGACACTCTGTACTCTCTGAATAATTCTTTACAAGAGGTTCTTGAATTAACTTTGCATACATATCTTAATGCCCTTTTTTGTATGATGAATGTAGACTGTAAATTATGGTTGTTACAAGTTCCCCAAAATGCAATTCCGTACCTCAAATGGGATCCTATTAGAGCGTAATATGCCGTCATAGCAGCAGAATAACCCAACTCGTTTGATATCAATCTGATAGCATATAGCATCCTGATGCAAGCTTATTGCATAAGTGTGAAACATGCAGATCAAATTTCAGTTTTTTGTCCACAAAAAGACCAAGAAACTTTGCGTTCAATTTATTCTCTATAATTTGATGATCCAGAGATAAAAGAGGCAACTCACATCGGAATGTTATCAGGTTCGTTTTCTGAATATTGAAAGAAAGTAGGTTCGATTTGCTCCATTGATGGATAATTTCGACGTCTTTGGTTATTTTAATCAGTAGGGTCTCCACAGATCTATCACTCCATAATATGGTAGTGCAATCAGCGAAGAGTGTTATTTTCCCGGATATATTCAATTTAGTCATATCATTGATATATAGCAAGAACAGCAACGGCCCAAGTACCGAACCTTGAGGTACTCCATGATGAATATTTGAGGTATCCGAGGTGACATTATTGATACGTACCAGTTGTTTTCTATTATTCAAGTATGAGTTCATCCATTGCAAGCTTGAATCACTAAACCCATAGTAATGAAGCTTCCGAAGCAGTATTCCATGATTAACACAATCAAAGGCTTTTGAAAAGTCACAAAACACTGCAGCGGCAACCTCACCACTATTGATGTTTTCATAAACCTTGTACATGAAGGAGAAAAGGGCATCATTTGTGCTTTTCCCATGTTGAAATCCGAATTGTTCTGATGCCAATATATTATTGGAATCCAGAAATTTAATAATTCATATTTTTACTATTTTCTCTATAATCTTAGCGAGTGTCGGAATAATGTCTCCGTTTTGAGTTTATAATGAAAACAAATTACTGTCTCAAGTCACCGCCCATGTGAAGGTGACTTGAGACACCCAAAAAAACAAAAAAAAATATTTTCTGATAAATTTTAGCTCATTTTCATTATTCAATTTTGAAGAATGTATGTAGACTCAAAAATGTGTCCTTGTTTCATAATTTTAATTTGCTGGAATACCATTTTACAGTCCTTTGAATTTTGAAACTGTCTCAAGTCACCCAACTTGACGGTAGTCATCAGGACTGTCTATTCTCATCAACACTTATGAATTCTGACTCGAACTTTACTTATAAGATACGTTCCATTTCTGATCAGGACATTGCCTTGATTCTCTGAGAGCCTCAGAAAATATATACATCTCATACAAACTTATATCAGATACATTTCAGGTGACCAATTTTGTCTGAAAATAACCTGTGAATTCTCAACATCTAGCCTCAAATTGACAAAAAAAAATGTTTTTTTGAAGATCATGCAGTAGGTATAGTTTTCTCAAAATTATCAATTCTTAGAACGTAGGTATATAGTCGGAGCTTGTTCTGCGAAAAGCCAAATCCTAGAAGCATTTCATGTACCAATTATATAAATGACGTTTACCCCCTAATTCGACCCCTCTGGATCCGAAAATACCGTTTATCGAGTCAAAGTTTCAACCGGAAGTGAAATATTGAAGATGGCGTCCAAAATACCACTAAAATCAAATTATTTTCTACTTTTGGTCAGCTATAGGACTGAGTTGCCGAAATCTATGTTTTCGGGAGTGTAGAATACGAACGATAAAATCAGTGGTCTTCTTCATCTTTTTTTACTCCATTCATGCACTTTGCCCGAGACTTTGCCTTGCACTTCTTGGTGCACGGCACCCTCAGCGGCTCCCTGCAGCCACATTTGTGCTGCAGAGCCCCTTGCAGCCACAAGCTCCAAATTCGAGACATGACTTGGGAATAGGTGGCAAAGTCATCTAGATCAGGACATACCGTCCATCAACAATTTTCCAGCCACAATTAATCGGGTCTGGTGAATCAGGATACTGATCATGGGCGTTAATTCCCACTAGTATCGAAAAGGAAAACAGAATAAAATCAAAATCCCTCGATTCATTTTATTTTCTTGTTTTCTTTTGTTAATTTTACTTGGAAGTGGCACCAAAGAATGTGTTGACGGAGGGCATCAGTGGTAGGTGGCAAAAACTCTAACATTCCCACTGTCCCAAAAATTGCAACACGGGCTGCGTCTGATGTTGTAATGTCCGGTCCAACCCAACCCAAAATAAAAATGGTATTAGTATGAAAACGGCTAACAGTTTTTATTCACCATGTGTCTTAGAAAAAGAAAGCAACAAACCTTGTATGAAGCTAGCACAACAAACTGTTCAACCAAACGGAGATCCTCGGGGGCTAGATCAGGAGTATTTCCAAGCTGACTGAGGAGTTTACAGTAGTTTTCTTCTATGTACTGCTTCCACTGTCCTGTTTTTGTGACTGACGCTAACTCAGATGTAGTATCACATCCGGCGCTTTCGTGGAAAGCCATCAGGTCTTTGATCTGTTGTGGTGTGAGCTCCTTACATAGTTCTAGAATTGGAATATACATTCTGTCTCGGGAAGTACCACACATCACCCAGCATTTCTTGCATTCCATTTTTCCAAAGTGATAGATGAATAATAAAGTTACATCGGTGTCTCTAACTCTCTTTCGGTTTTTACCGCATGGAGCACCATCCTGCTATCAGCCTCTTCATGGTTTGAAAATAAGTGTGTAAGGTGTCTTTACTTGTTTGACTCGACTTGCGTCTCATCCACAAAACCACCAGCTACAATGACTTCTTAAAAAATAAAAAATAAGAAAAAATAAAAAAAAACTAAATAAAAAAAAAAAAATAAAAAAAAAAAAGAAATAAATTAAAAAAAAATAAAAAAAAATAAAAAATAAAAAAAATAAATAAAAATCAAAAAAAGATAAAAAAAAAAAAATAAAAGAAAAAAAATATTAAAAAAAAAATTAATACTAAAAAAAAAAAAAAAATAAAATAAAAATAAAAAAATAAAAAAAATAAATAAAAAAAAAAAAAAAAAAAAAAAATAAAAAATATAAAAAAAAAAAAAAATATAATAAAAAAAAAAATAAAAAAAATAACTAAAAATATCTATTGTTCATCTATCACTTTGAAGAAATGAAATGCAAGGAATGCTGGGTGATGTGTGGTACTTCCCGAGACAGAAAGTATATTCCAATTTTCAAACTATGTAAGAAGCTCACACCACAACATATCAAAAACCTGATGGCCTTCCACGCCGGATGTGATATTACATCTAAGTTTGCGTCAATCACAAAAACAGAACCGTGGAAGCAGTACATAGAACAAAACTACTGTAAACTGCTCAGTCAGCTTGGAAAGACTTCTGATCTAGCCCCCGAGGATGTCCGTTTGGTTGAACAGTTTGTGGTGCAAGCTGTAGTGTGCATATTTGATACGCCACTGGTGAGTGACGTTGTTGTTGCGGTGTGCGCAGGCGCGGGTGTTTTGAGAAAAGCGCGCTTTAGGGGATGGACTGGAATGGTGTACGTGACAAAGGGCACAGACGCTGCGGCTGCGCGGAGAGTGAGAATTCATTTTGAGTAGGAAAGTGGTAGACTTCGTCAGTCTGCGCTGTTTATTTTATTTATTCTTTGCCATGTTGAAATTGTTGAAGCGAATGTAAAATCCTGCTTCAGGTTCATTTTTATGTTAACATTGTTCGAATAGGCAATAAATTCCAGTTCCATTGAGTATGGATGTATCCTAATTTGGTGAACCCTAGACCAGGTCTTTTTATTGAAATAAAAAGCAACGTTACAAAGCTTTTATACAAGTTTTGTTGCGTCCCTTTTCTAAGACACATGGCGAATAAAAACTGTTAGCCGTTTTGATACTGAAACCATTTTCATTTTAGGTTGAACCGGACATTACAATGGCAGACGTAGCCCGTGTTGCAATTTTTGGGACAGTGCGAATGCTAAAGTTTTTGCCACCTACCACTGATGCCCTCCGTCAACACATTCTTCTGTGCCATTTCCAGATAAAATTAACAAAAAAAAAAAAAATAGAAAATAGAAAAAATCAGGGGATTTCAATTCCATTCTGTTTTCTTTTTAGGTAATAGTGTTTTTAAATGCTTTTTTGAGCTCATACACGTATTGAGCGCCCTCGAAAACGTATGCAAGCAAGCATATACACACGTTTTCACAAGTTTTTTGAATTTTGGCCCATTTCGTGAAAATATGATCATTTGATGAACTTTTAATGCTCCAATTCATTTTTTGAGTGTCTCATCGTGTTCTACACTCCCGAAAATATAGACATCGGCACCTCAGTCGTATACGAGGTCGTATAGCTGACCAAAAGTAGAAAATAATTTGATTTTAGGGGTATTTTTGACGCCATTTTGAATATCTCACTACCGGTTGGAATTTCGACCTGATAAACGGTATTTTCGGATTCAGCGGGGTCGAAATAGGGGGTTCACGTCATTTATCCAATTGTTACATGAAATGCTTCTAGGATTGTAACGAAGGGCTTTTTTTGGAATTTAGCCCCGACTAATATCTCTTACACAAATTTGTCTGATTCATTTCATTCATCACAGGCATGTTGTCCAATCGAAACTCGTGAATCCACATGGAGAAATTCCACATAAATCCATTTGGAACACCATATACATCATTCCAGAATTACGTCATTTGACAGGTCGTTGGAGGGCAAACATTTTATTTTGTCATATGAAACCAGAAGTAGTGGAATCGTTTTTCCTTGGAACCCGAGTTGGAACCCAAAAGAATTTCAAGATTTAGTTTGGTGAATCTGTGGAAACACATTTCTTCCAAAATAAAAATAAATATTTACTTGAGAGACATCATCATTTATTCATCAGTCTACAAACTCGAAGAAAGTACCATTCAAATGTGATTCTTTTCAAAACAATCAATAACTTATTCGATTTCCATTATTTGACGCAAAAAATTCAATTTCATGTTCCAAGAATGGCGTCCAGAGTGAATCAAACCTTTTTCTTGCCAACTCCACGCACGAACATATGAGAATTATGGTTTGAATTAAACAATTCGGATACCGGATACATAGTAACAGTGATGGCAAAAACAGCAAGCATTCCTTGTTGTAACAATAAAATACAATATAATATGGACTTGATGACCATATATTAAGAATCTTTCAGGAACTGGATTTCAGCAATTTTGAGAAAATTCTTCGATAATCATTTCATAATGATTTCATATATACTTGTGCGTGAGTTTTACAATGGAATATTGGTTCATTTCATGACTCATGATAATGAAAATCTCATTATACCGTTGGATTTCGATTATATCCGGATAATTCTATAATTGAAATTCAAATCATTGAGAACATTTCAACAAACCGTCATGAAGCAGCGATAATATCCGGAAATATTATTCATAACAGCCATTCGATCCTTTTTTTCAAGAAATATACAGGGTGTTCCAGAACAACGTGAATTAAATTCAACAGGGTGAACTAGAGTTCAAAATAGGTCGATTGGGACCATCTTACCTCTGTACCAAAATGCACCGTTGGGCCGTGAGAGGGCGATGAATGGAATTTTTTTTCAGATTTCATTGAATATTTCAAAATCCTTGAAAGGTAATGCTCTGAAATTTGTAAGGCAGTCAACTATAAGAAGTGTGCATAGATAACAGGTCTCATCAGTTCAATCGATATACAGGAAGATACAAGTTTAGCATTCTGATTGGAGAAAATCCATAGAGCTTTTTTTGAGTACGCCACTGACAATATTTCAATATCTACTTGAATAACAAAATCAATTGTCTATCTTTTTTCTCACTACATTTCTTTCTAAATTTTGCTTGGTTTACGAGATATCTGAAAAAATTCTTTCGGATTCCCTCCATATCATCCATAGGTCCAAGATATCAGAGTTATCGTGTTCTGCAGATTTCTTCCTCCTTCATGTTGATATGTTGGTCACGTATTCATGTTAATTATTTAATAACCTTTTCATCATACAGAATGGCTCATTTTCAACTTGACAGGCATATTTTGAGTGATTATTGCGTAGATACGAAAAAATGCTCAGATCGGTCGATTTTATAGTGTGCACCTCCTGCTAACAATCAAAGTCGTTTGCAGTTTTTTTTCTGTTGAGAGTTCGGGGGCACAATACAATTCATTACCGAATGAGTTGAAAAATATACATGATGCAAGAAGGTTCAAAATCAATCTTAAAAAATACTTGCTCAGGACAATTTGAATGGAAAATATGAGGCATTATTTGATTACTTAGAAATGAAATATAACTTTAATCTTAAGAAACAATATTAATTCGTTTCCACTGAGTGGAATACATCCCTTATAGCACACAACGTCCTAGGGACGTCCCTATTTGGTACAATTCACGTCCGAATGTCCCGACCCAAAAATAAGTGTCCTTGGGACGTCCCATCCCGTACATCTCATACAATGTCCGAGCAAGGACGTCCACGGGATGTCCTAGCTGGTACATCATTTCAAATGCCTTAGAAATAGCATCCTTTAGACGTCCCACGTGGTACATATTGTAGAATGTCCATGCAAGGACGTCCTTGGCATGTCCCTGATGGGATATGATTTTAAACGTTCATTTAGGGACATCCATCGGATGTCCCGAGTAGTACAAATTCTGGCATGACTTCAGATCTTATATAATGTCCCTTCTAACCAACCATGAAATGTCCCCTGAGGGTACATTCCTTCAAATATCTCTGCACAGACGCCCTTGATATTTCCAGGATCGTATAACAATCGAAATGTTCCTTAGAGACATCCTTCGAATGTCCCTTAGAAATATCCGTCGGATGTCCCAATTGATACATGTACTGTACTCTTCCAATGTCCTAGAAATAACGTCCTATGGACGTCCCAGTCGGTACTTTCAATATGCTGTCCCTGCGATGACGTTAACTAACAGCTCGCCGACGGATGATCGCTCGTAGGCTATAAGTACTCCTCGTCAATGTCCTTCACGTAAGTCCATTGGACATCCTTGGGAAACTTTTTGGGGACCTTCTACGGACCATCAACTCTACTGGATGTCCTAATCAGTTATGCAAGAACTGGTCCTAGAGGGACCCAGAAAAATTCAAATTCAAGAATAATTCGTACGTCTCTGGGACATCCTATGGACATCCAATTGATATCCCTCAGCGTTGCTGATAGGTTGTCCTATGGATGTCCCCTGTAGTGCATGATGAGAAATACTGTAGGATTTAGGTATTAGATAGTCGTCTCAGGGACATCCCTCAAGGACGTCCCTAGTTGGTCCTCAAGTGGGACATTTGTGCGTCCCACAGACGTCCAATGAACGTCCACGGTACCAAATCCGAACGTCCTATGGACGTCCTGAATGTCCCGACAGGACGTCCTAAGGATATCCATGGGACATTAGTGTGTTATCAGGGATTAGATAACCCTTTATTATTATTTTCTCATATGTCTTTATGTATCCCTATCATGAACCGAAATGTTTCTTGGGGTAATAAAGACAATCAATCAATCAAGCAATATGTTCAATTTTTGATGTGTAATGTATTTCTTCTGTTCCTTTCACGTTTAACACCATGCAATTCCATACCATTCAACAATATTTTTGATACTTCTCGTATTTCTTGATCTCATGTATCTCAGGAACCAAATCGCTGTAGACAAAAAATGAAAGAACCATTTTTATAGGAAGTGTTAATATGATGTTCAATTTCGCAAACCAAATTTTTTGCGTTGTAGCCTGATTTTCGAATTATTCAAGATAACTTGACCTTCATTCTAACACGAGTATCAAAATTCAATTAGTTTGAGGTAGTAATATGGGAATTAAATAATAGTATGCACCAGTAATATTCTTACTTTAATTGTCATCAATTATAAATATAATTATTCAGTTAGGTATATGGTATATAATATAACTTTAACATATAATGGCAAAACTATTATCCTAATAACTTATACTATATCAGTCTTTTATTGACCTAACATTTAAAATTTGGCTAATAAAAATCTGAACCTATATATACAACGAGGTATTCGATAAATTATTTATAAAACAAAAATGTCATTATTTCGAAATATTGTCGTTAATTATTGAGCTAGTCGAAATTCGCATTATATAGGTACGTCATTTTTTTCTATTTACAAAATATTCATTAAAAATGTCGAGGTGAGAAATGGATATTTGAATAATATAACAATTATTATTCACGATATGTTCATGTTACATTGACATCAATATCGAATATCTGCATAAGATGTTGAAATTATGCAGCGATTCAAAAATTACAAGAAGAATGTAATTAAAAAATCAAAAATCATACGACCGGTTCTAAATATTCGATTTACATCACAATGATGTTTAGGTCACAATATCACATTGCTGTGACATTGTTACAGTAAGGTTTAATCTCTGCCGAATAGATATATCGTATGATTATCTAGTATCAATATCATAATATCACAATGATGTGTCATTCTGACATTGACTAGTACATCAGCACCAGGAATAGCAGTAATTGCTCTTGTCCGACTGAAACCAAAATAAATATTACTAGGTACTTTGTAAAATTTAGTCAATGTTGCAATGAATTAGCGATATCGACTTCATTCATTCGGTTCCTTGCTAAATATTATATACGATACATCACAGTCATGTAAAATCGTAACATTAAATCTAACATCAATATGGCATTGTTGTAACATTGATTTGATAAATAGGTATCATTGATTAAAACATTGATGTAAGGTTGATGTAACATTAGTGTAACATTGATGTAACATTGATGAAATAATTATGTAACATTGATGTCACATTGATGTAACGTTGATGTAACATTGATGTCACATTGATGTAACATTGATGTGACATTGATGTAACATTATTTAACATTATCACCAGTGTGTGGACGTATCCTGATTATTTACGCTGAGCGCTCCTCTCGGGTCCTGATCTCGTTCCTTTTCTTCTCTCGCCTGTTCACCCAGTTCAGAGGATAACACATGACGGCAGAGAGGAAAATCATGCCACCGGACAAGTAGAAACACGCGTTGTGACTTCCGGTGGCCTGCATGAAGGCGCCTGCTAATGGGGCGCCGATTATTGCGGCGATGCCTTGGAACAGAAGAAGGAGACCGAAGGCGTTTGTCAAATTTTCCAAGCCCAATAGATCGACGACGATGATGGATCTTAGAGATGCGAAACATGCTGAAAATATAAAAGAGGATTTTATTTTATAGGTCGTAAATATGTTTGGATTGACTATCTATTCGATTATTGATGTCAAAAATGTCTGTTCTTAATATGTTATTTCAAACCCTCAGTTGATCAATAGACCATAAGTACAGTATTCACAAACAAATCAGAGAAACGTTTTCATTGACATGAAAATTTAATATATTGGGAATGAAAAATTGAAACCAAGTTTTGTATCAACAAGAAACTATTTAAAATTATTGATCATTAAAATGAGATACCATAAATTATTTCACCTTCTGCTCCATTCGAATATAATAAATTACTCGAAAATATAACAGGTTGCATAAATATATCTAAATTCCAAAATGAATTGAAAAAAACTCATCATATCTACCTGGATGAAATAAAAAAATTAATTTGTATTTGTATTATATTTTCTATTAATATTGATATTGAGTTCAACGATATGAAATGAATTTTTACACATTTGATATTCAATGAATTCGAATAATATAACACTGTTTATGAATTATTCTCAAAAATTTGCAATTAATGTATTATTTTTATTGTTTTGTTAACTATACTTCCTGGTAAAAGAACTTGTTTGAGTCTCCAAATAATCATCATCTTCTTGGTCTGAATGAACAGAATCATATACAGAGTGATTCTGTTGTACCGGCAACACACGATTTTTACGATTGGGTGAAATCTACTGGCAACATACACTCAGTTCCAAGAAAAATGACGCACTTGATATTTGACCTACCTACCTTCTTAAAAAAAAAATTGTATGCCGATTTTAATTTTTTTTATTTGTTGGTAGTTAATGCATTTGTCTTTAAAAAAAATAAAGGGGTGGCAATTTTTTCAAAGCCTACTTGATGGTGGTGGAATAACTCGAACCATGATATATTCTTAATTTTTGACTCACCTTGTGTGTTAATTGAGTAATGGCATAGAAAGTGCTTACACCCTATACGAAAGAGGCTTCTTTTGCGAGCATTTTGTTTATATTCATTGATTTATCTCTGAATCCCGAATTACAGCTTTTTTTGCTGAATCCTTGCAGAGTACCAACTTTTTGAATTTATCGAGAAACAATTTTTTAATGAAATAAACTGGTACCAATAATTTCAAAAAACATTTTTATTTAGCACAAAATTATAAATTGGGATGACTGCTTAATACTGTGTATTGCCTCCTCTAGCAACTCTAAGAACTTCTAATCTACGAGGCATACTGGAAATTTAGTTGCTTATCGTTTCCATTGGTATACGATCCCGTTCTTCCACTAACGCATCTGCCATTTCTGCGAGACTTTCCGGAGACCTCTCGCGAGAACGTACCCTTCTCCCTAATTTATCCCACAAATATTCTATAGGATTCATATCGGGGCTTCTTGCAGGCCATTGTAATGTGGTAATACCAGTAGCTTCTAAGAAGTTTCGCACTATCGCTGCGGTGTGTGGTCGGGCATTATCCTGCATCAATATATAATTATTGCCCACTAAGTCTGCATGAGGTAAGACATACTGCACTAAAATGTCAATGTATTGTAATTTGGGCATTCATCGACTGCCTCACCGAAAAACATGAAGGGGTGTCTTTCCATTCATTGAAATCCCTCCCCACACCATAACGGACCAACCATTAAAACTTTCGCATTCTGTTATAGAATTTTGAGTACTCTGATCCTTCAATAAATTCAATTTGTGGGATAAGCGTAAGGTATCAGCAAAAAAGCTGTAATTCGGAAAATTTTAGAGATGAATCAATGAATGAAAAAACAAAATGCTTGCAAAAGAAGCCTTTTTTGTATAGGGTGTAAGCACTTTCTATGCCATTACTCGATTAACACACAGGGTGAGTCAAAAATTAAGAATAAATCATGTTTCGAGTTATTCCACCACCATCAAGGAGGCTTTGAACAAATTTTCAACTCTTTGTTTTTTTTTAAGACAAATGCATTACCTACCGACGATTAAAAAAAAATTAAAATAGGCCTACTATTTTTTGTTTTTTTTAAGAAGATAGGTCAAATATCAAGTGCGTCACTTTTTTTGGAACTTAGTGTATTATTGCAATGATATTTTCATATATCAATCAATCAACTCCATTATTCCCAAGAATCAACATTTGTGAATAGCAGGGAACATGGTGAATATATTCGACATAATGAAGAAGACATAGTGAAATAAGAATCACACTCGGATGCGGTTCGTTTATTTTGAAGATCAATCCATTGGTTAAAGGACAGATGGACCACTGATGAGAATACATGGTGACATATCTGACTATACAGGGTGACAAATAAACTTCTGCAAAATATTGACAAATTTTCCAAGCTCCCAATTTGATGGAACATTTTCGGGACTCATTCCATTCTTATTTCCATAACGCTCAAGCATATTCCTTGGAATGGTTTTGAAATTTTTCGTTCACCTCTTTAAGTATTCAGAATTTTGTTTTTCGGACCAGAAATATTCTTTTTTGAAGCTCTTGGATCGGAGATTTGTTCCTGGATAGGTTTTTGTGACCTATTCTCATATGAAATCTCATTTTGCTTATATACACAGTGCTTGGTAATAATAATGGACAGATATTATTACAGGAATACTATTTATTCAACTCGGCTGCGCTTCTTCAAAAAAATCAGATCTCGATCACCAAACACTAGATACAAAAATAACTATTTTTCGATATAACTGAAAAACCTAGAACAATTTTGAAATTCTTCGAAGGCCGTTGGAATGACCCTCTGAATATGCAACTGTTCTCCTATTCAACCGAATTCGTATCTCCTTTCGTTTCCGAGATCCCCATGCTGTCCAATCTCATCTTGTTCACACTGTATATGACCCTACTAGCTGCCCGGCTTTGCAAGGTTGGTGTACCCATTTGAAAAAAATGAGACATTTGTTGTAGTCGTTCTCAGCTATGCGCGTATATCAACAGTAAGTACATATTTTTTTGTTATTCTTCAAATTTTCGAGCTCACCTGAAGATATTATCAAACACTAACACCTATTTCATTCTCTCGATATATTTCGTTTTTTTTTGTTGTTTCACGTACATTAAAATTGTCAACCCGATCGATAAAGTCGTTTAGTAGTTGACGTACCTACCGACAATAGCGCCTCCTACAGCGTCTAATTGGTTTTTTAGAATCATCAAGGAAACCATCGAAATACCCAATCGGTCCGATTCTCTAAGACGTGTTTAACAGTGTGGCTAAATTAGTAATGTTCTTATTTAGAACGTTCTCAACCACTCCACATTTTCCAATATTCATATTTGGTGTTCTATTAAAACAACATATTTTATCGATGTGGTTAGTTTTTTACTTCCACTCAGTGGTATAAATGAAGCTGTGAAGTTAGTCTGCCTTTTACGTCAATTCAACCTAACAATTGATTTACTCTACAAGCTACAAGCACTTGGTTGAGACACTGATACATTAGAATCAGTTCCCTGATAGGATCCTCGTGCAAGTAATGTAGCAAGTTAGTTATAAATATTCTCTAAGTACTCTCTATATAACGATATATCACAAAAACTCAACTGAGATTTACTTTTACATGTAGTAAAATAAAAGTAGCCAACCAACGTCTTGTTGAATTCCTCAAAATTCTATTGTTTGGTGCTATCCTTCTAGTGATATAGGTATTTTTGTGTTATCACAAATAATTAGGTGGAAATTTCATATTTTCTTGATAATTACCTCTTGTGCAACATCTACCATATACAGATATTTTCTTGAAATAGTACCACATTTTTTATTGAAAACCTCCACAAATCACCAGATAATGCTGGTGGATATCTGCCTACAATAAAAAGTGGAAAAAAACATGACAAGTTGTTAATTTATGATCCATCTATGCCTTAGAGAATCAAAAAACCTGTAAGTGGTTTTAAAGTAACCACTTCATATCAACCACCCAAATGACATTTGTTAAAATAACCACGCTCTCAGTGAATCGGACCCATTAGGTGAAAAAGATAAGTACGGAAGGACAATTCATACTACCCGTTGTCCTATTACCCGTTTTGCCGTGAGAATGAAGCATTTTCACGCAGTAAAAAGTAGCCTATGTTCATCAATGAGTATGTCTGGTTCTAATGGTGGGAATTTGTTTGGAATCGGTCTAGTACTTTCGAAGCCTATTCGATACAAATAAACAATCAAATCTGTCCACTTTATAATATTAGTATAGACAACAAGACGAACTCGAGATACTCACATATGCAAAGTCCGAACACCACGCAGTACGCAAACTGGTACTCCACGCTCATCGACAGCCCGCTGAACATCGTAGCCAACCCTCCAATGGTCAACGCCACATTATTAACGAACAGCGCATCAACGCAAGGAAACGAAGTGATCACCCCGTACATGATCCTCCCCACGGTATTAGCGATCCCGATAGTAGCCACCAGCCAAACGGCCGTCATATTGTCTATCCCGCTCTTCCCCGCTCTGTCCACCAAGTACATGTAAGGCACGAAGAACCCCATCATGGTGAAGAAGCCCCCGACTGCCAGGATCAGGAAGGAGTGGGACTTCATCAGGCTGACGTCCAGCATGGTGCCCAGGACCCGTCTGAAGGCCTCGGGGCACAGCTGGCACGCTGGCCCGACCTCTTCCTCCACGTCGTTTTTCGTCGGCAGCCTCGTTATCGCCAGGTTGTACTCCACGGAGGTCCTGGAGGTGTACTGGGGCAGCCTGGCGAGGCTGGCGCCGAAGAAGATGTCGTCTCTGTAGAGGGGCCTCACTACTTCGCGGGGGTCTTTGGTCTCCGAGGTGGTTCGTGATCGTTTCGGGAGGACGAGCGGCTTGGTTCGGTCTATGTCGAGCAGGGGTATTTTCTTCTGGAACCTGTGATGAACAGGAGTTTTGACCAAAGTTATTACGTGAAGTCGTATTAGGGAGTGGAAATTGTGTCAAAATGTATAAATCAGTTTAGCAACTCACTGTATCGAAAGTGTGCGTATGCTACCTCGTTTGAAGTCAAGAACCTGTCAATCTACTCCCACGGGAGGAAAAAAAGATTACCTCCCGTGGGACATCAAATGAATTGGCTGATTCACGATGAATGGTACATTAGACGTTTCTGGAGAACGAAACGTAGGATTAATTTGGAAATTTGGTTCCTCGAATAATTTGTTGTGTTCTATCGACCTGAAATATGCTCAGAGCTGCGACGTTGCCGCTCATATTAAAGAGATGCATCAACTTTGATTTTTTTAATGGGACACCTTCTATATCATTCAATTTTACGATTTTCCAGGAGAGCTGATTTCATCAATGTATCACACTTGGGGTCTAGCGGAGATGATAACAAAGATATTATAGGGTGTGAAAAATCGAGATTTTTCAAATCTAAGAATTTTTTGTGTCGAGAGTGTTCATAATTGGTCAAAACGGTTTCTATGTCCCTATCAATTGATATTTATTTGAAATAGATACAGGGTGGTCGAAAATCCTAATTCTGTTACCACCCTGTATCTATTGCAATTAAATATCAATTGAAAGTGAATAAAATGTTGGAATAGGGACCGTTTGGACTAATTATGGTTACATAAGCAAGACACACTAAGTCATCTCCACAAATTTATCAAATTATCAGTGTCTGAACATGTTTCGGACTATCAATAGTCCATCATCAGCAAAAGCATATGTTTCAAAGACAATTTGTGGAAGTGAAAAAAAGAGGCAACAATAATACTATACAATCGAATTCACATATTGTTACAAATAATGAAGCTCAAAATGCCCATGGCCCAAAGGGCTTTATGGAGGGTACCAACACTTGTTCATCCAAGTTATTAGTATTCACTTCAACAAATTGTCTTTTAAACATATGCTTCTGCTGATGATGGACTATTGATAGTCCGAAACATGTTTAGACACTGATAATTTGATAAATTTGTGGAGATGACTTAGTGTGTCTTGCTTATGAATCTATTCACTCCACTTTGGGATACCATGGACTTTTACCATCAATTATGAATAGTTTCGACAGAAAAAATTCCTAATGTTGAAAAATCTCGATTTTTCACATCTTATAACTCTGTGACTATTATTACTACTAGACCCTAAGTGTTATAGTTCAATAGAATCAGCTCTCCAGGAAGAATCTGGAAATGAAATAATATACAGGGAGTCCCATTTTCAAAATCAAAGTTGTTACTACTTTTCAATATAAGCGGAAACGTCGCAACGCTGTGAATATTTTAGGTCGATGACACAACTAATTATCCAAGGCACCAACTTTTCAGAATAATCTTGAGTTTCGTTCTCCAGAAACGTCTAATGTGCCATCCACCGTGAATCACCCTGTATATACAGTGTCATTCATAAAGTCGGCATCATATGGGAAAAACTTTTATTATTGACTTATTTTGGAATTCGAGTTGGACGTTAAGTTTTGCTTCAAAAAAGATGAAAAATGGCCTACTCAATCTTGGTCACGTGACTTTCGCTACATGTCAAAAGTGACATTTTTTCAAATTAATCGCTGAAAGTAGGCTTATTTGTTCGAATATCGTGAAAGTTTACTTGAAAAAGTTGTTTCTATTTCAATTTTACACATGCTTCCCGAATTTGATCCTCCTATTGCAACTTTTAGATTTTGTTTTTTTTTTTAAATTTTTCGAAATTTCTGTAATATTTGAAGAATTGTTAATTCCACGAAACTACTTCATACCAGTAGCTTTTTCATGCTAGTTACTTTCAATTACTTATTATCACTGATTATGGACAAAAATAAGATTTTTTTCAGAAAATGATAATACCCGCTTCCAAATTCTGTTATGTTTGATGCAAAGTTGATATATCGTCAAGCATTTAGAAACGAAATTCATTTAAACTGATCTTTTCAGTACTGAGAAAATGAATTCAAATGGATTTCGTTTCTAAATGCTTGACTCAAACATACCAGAATTTTGATGTTATGTTTGCATCAAACATAACAGAATTTTGAAGAGGAGATTATCATTTTCTGAAGAAAATCATATTTTTGTCGATAATTAGTGATAATTAGTAATTGAAAGTTAGTAACATGATGAAGCTACTGGTATGAAGTAGTTTTATCGAATTTACAATTTTTTTAATATTACAGAAATTTCGAAAATTTCTAAAAATATCGAAATCTAGAAAATGTAATAGAAAGATAAAATCCGAGTCACATATGTAAAATTTCAATAGAAACAACTTGTTCAAGTGAACTTTTTCGATATTCGAACAAATAAGCCTAATTTCAGCGATTAATTTGAAAAAAATGTCACTTTTGACATGTAGCGAAAATCACGTGACCCCGATTGAGTAGGCCATTTTTTATCTTTTTTGAAGCAAAACTTGACGTCCAACTCGAATTTCAAAATAAGTCATTAATAAAAGTTTTTCCCATATGATGCCGACTTTATGAATGACACTGTATATCATAGATGAAGAAACCCAAAGTCATCTACAGAACATTTATTTGACGATCAGTACATGTTTCGGGCTCTTATGAGCCCATCATCAGCCGAATATAATATTTTTGTTATGGAAATGAAAAAGTTTAAATATTTGAAAATTTAGACAATAAAATGGGGCAAGACACAGACGTATGCACCATTATTTGGTATATTTTCTTCGGAGGAGGCGCTTGTAGAAATTGACCCAAGTTGCCCCACTGGCAGTGTTTAATCTTTGGAATAAGTCCATACTAACTCAAAGTAGAGTGGTATAATTCATAGATGAAAAAACCCAAAGTCATCTTCACAACATTTATTTGACGATCAGAGATATCAATCACAAAGGGGTACATGTTTTGGGCTTATATTATATAAGCCCATTATCACATGAAAGATTCCAGTTATGAAAATGGAAAAGTTGAAGAATTTGATAATTTACAATTCAACAATCGTCACCTCCTCCGAAGAAAATATAACTAGTCATGGTTCACGCGTCTGTGTCTTGCCCCATTTTATTGTCTAAATTATCAAATTTTTCAACTTTTCCATTTCCATTACGAACATCTTGTATTCGGCTGACGATGGCTCTATGGTTTTTCATTCACGTCAATATCTTCATTTCAAGAGAAGATACAAGTCAGTGTTTTAGGAAAGTATGGATTTTTTTTATTTTCCACCAACAATAAGAACTCCAAAACCATTCTCCAACCTTCAGCTCCATCATGATTTGAATCGAGGTGTGGTCCTTTTTCGTCCCTTCTCAACACATCAGTTCTTGATTCACGTCGATTTCTTATTTTTGAGAAAAGATACAAAGTGTTTTAAAAAAGTTTGGATTTTTCAAAATCTTCATTAACAATAATTCATAATCTATAGAGCATCTTTGAAATGACTGCTTGAGAAATTCGTTCATCTCGATGCTACGACGGCGGTTGAATACTGTAATTCAACCTCGAGGAGGGCATACTTGTTATTGAATAAGTATGTACATCTAGGAGGTCTGCTTTTCATTAGTTTTTAGTAATCAAGGTTTCTTTTTGCTGGTGAGTGCTGAAATGACGGGGTGGAATTAAGTTATGTCAATTGTTCAAGTTCTTAATTCATAATATGTGGGTTCTGCAAATTTTAAATATCCATACTTTCCTGAAACACAATATCTTCTTGTGAATAAAAGATATTGACGTGAATCGACAACCTTCGTATTGGGAAGGAATCATACTTCAATTCAAGACATGATGAATCAAAGTTTCATCGCTCACTTTTGCCACAGGGCGTTAAGAAGTTAAGCTTGAAAATGTAACTTTTGTCTTTTCCTGTATAATGTTAGCTAACTGGAAATTGATATTAAGGTTAATATTTTGACGATTTCGACAAAATTTCAATAAAATCGGACAGAAATTAAAAAAGTTACATGACGATAATTTTGGCTACATTTTTTGCTGGCCGGTTTTGTTTGAAGGTGAGTGAAGAAGTTGTTTTTTTCTTGTTGAAGATGACGTAGTAATTTATTCGAGGAAGTGAATTCATTTCATTCAAGGAAACAGATCATTCTGAAATGACAGCTGTCAAATTCAATGATTGCTGTATACGTGACCTGAAATTTCTAATTCTCGGAATAAACGATTATCTGTGAGGAGTGTGAAACAAAATTACAATAACTGTAACGACAAGTGGAGGAGAAACTCCCAAATTAGCTTCTTACTGGGAATAAACACTTCCGTATTTCAAGCGGAAATGTACGCAATCTTGCACTGTGCAAGAATAAGCAATATAAGGGAAGTGCGCAATGCACAAATCAAAATATGCACCGATAGTCAGGCGTCACTGAAAGCTCTCACGAACCCGAAGGTGACATCCAGGCTGGTACGGGAATGCAGAGAAGAACTCAATGTCCTGTCAGAACATAACAAAATTACCCTGCCATGGGGGACATTGCGGCATCGCAGGGAACGAAAAAGCTGATGAACTTGCAAGAACCGGCTCATCAACTCCATACATTGGCCCAGAGCCCGTACTCGGTGTACAAAAACAGCTTTCCGAGGCTATTCATACGGGGTTGGTTCAAGCGAAAACATAAGGAGCGATCGATGGACTGAAGCCCCTCACATGCACCACGGGAAAGTATTCATTAAAGATCCTTCGAAAAATAAATCTGAAGAACTACTCGAGAAGAGTAGGAACCAAGTCAGAATGATAACAGGACTTCTCACTTCTCACATACCAACAAGAGGACATCTGAATGAAATGGGACTGTTAAATGGAGAACTTCTCTGCGGTAAAGGGACAGAAACGGCAAACACTTTCTAATCGAAAGACAAGAAATATTCGGGCAGCCTAGGCTGACTCCCGAAGAATACAACAGCCTACCGGTGAAGAACCTGTACAGACTGGTGCAGGGAATAAGATTTACGGAATGGGTACTGTAAAATAAACTGGAATCCACAAAGAGCCCAGGAGGCTGAGGTGTAGCCGATGACAGGAACAGCATCCAAGGAAAAAAAAGGGCAAGTGGAATTTTCAACTTTTCTTGACAAACTCCTCCACTCGTAATCGTGATTCGAAGTGTTCATTTAGAAGTTTTTCGACCAAAATGAACTATATTACTTGGTAACGTCATAACTCAGACAAGAAAATTCTTGATTCCAAATCGTTTGGAACACGATTCAACAAGAGAAAACAACTTAGATGGCGAGCAAGCGACAAGATCTCTTAGAAGTTGAAAAATGACCGAGTGAGCCATCTACATACATAGTTTACTGCTGTAGTTTATGGCTTTACAAACCTTTGGGCTTCTGGGATGAAGGGTACGCTTAGCCTCTTCACTTTGTCAGCTGTCTGTCTGTTGGGGATGCTGATGGTGTGGTATACGTCGGAGATGGTGGGGTAGTCGGAGTTGTTTTTGACTCCGAAGAGTCTGGGGATGGAGTGTTGGTGGTCGTTGTCCAGGGAACCTTTCCTCATCAGCTTCATCGCCTCTTCCATTTTCAGCCGGGTGGCCAATGGCAGTTTGGAGGGGTCCATTATTTTTTCCGAATTCTCAGTGTCTGGCTCTATGTCTTTCAGTTTGGTTGCTTTGAGGGGCCTGGAAATGATTATTGCTACAGTTAATTTTGTTCCAAATGGTACTTGTCACTAAGATTCTGTTGAAAATTACCTCTTCACCAATGTACAACAGTTCGTATGTATATGTAAAATTTGTTGAGCCTTATGTGATGTCTCATCATTAAGGACTGAAAGTAAAGTTGTCTAATATCTAAGACTTGCGCTTCTTCAAAAAGTTGTTTGCTAGGGTGTCTGTATGGTTTTTTGAAAATTATTTTTAGCAGCCATTTTTGGGTGACTTCCAATTTCTTCAGATGATTATTTTTTATTCCTCCCCGCGTGAGTATACCATAAGTGATGTGTTTGTAATAGAGAGGAATATAGTATTTTCATAAATCTCATATCAAATATTTTTCTGTGAAATCTGAATCTGTATAGAAGTCCTCTAAGCTTTTTCGTCACGAATGCAGCTTGATGGTCCCATCTCAGATGACAATCAATGATTATACCTAGATATTTAGTTTTTTGTTCCATCGATATAGCAATTGTTTTGTTATGAGAGATGATGTAATCTCTCAAATTCAGGTATTTTATTTGCTGTGCTACAGAAGGGAACTATTACGTTTTTTTAAAACTAACGCTGAGTAGCATGGAATTGAACCAATTTATTATATTAATGAAATCATATTCCACTATAGTTTTCAACTCTTCCCAAAAGGAACTTTTGTAGAAGATAACCGTATCGTCAGCAAAGCTGACAATTTCGCCTTGAATCTCGAGACTAAACAATTGATTGAGGTATATGTTGAAGAGAAGTGGACCTAGTACTGTACCTTGAGGTACTTTATATTTTACTATGTATTCACTACTCAATAAATCTCCAATTCTCACCGACTGTTTCCTGTTCGACAAAAAGCTTGTGATGTGATAGCAATTCAAATGCTTTACCTCGAATTCCAAAGTATTCTCCAGTAGTCGTAGCAATTTTTCATAAGAAACAGTGTCGAACGCTTTTGCCAGATCAACGAAGATACATAAGGATCGAGTACCTTCATCCATTGCTTGATATATTTTTGAAATTATGTGTGTCATTGCATAAGCAAGACCAGTAGTGAATTGCTGCTGAAAATACCCACAAAGTTCTATATTTGTAAATTCCAAGAATACCTTATGTAAATAATCATGAATCAGACCGAATTTTATATGGTGTATGTGACTAACCAAAATATTGGATTTGATGGTAAATGATCCCTGACACACATCTAATAACAAACTGGACTAGAAATTAATTGAAAAGCAAATTACATAATAACATCAATTATGAGAGGTATAATTATGATCGAGATGAATTGATTTGCATTCAGATATATCCGAATCCGATGATAAACAAGAAACAGTTCAGAAATGGATTCGATATACATTCAATTTGGTTTATATCCATGATAAACTTCGATGTTGGCTATGAAAATAAATAACATGGTAGTCAGTAACACCTTATTCGAGATGTCTTTCAAGTATTTCAGTCTCAGCAAAATTGAGAGAATCATATTATTTAATTAAAGATAGTTCTACTTCGACAGTTTTGGGATAGAGAACTTTTATAGATACCAACAGAGAGTTGAAGATAAAAAAAAGATCCTAGGTTGAGATTCAAAACATCATCATCCGCCATCTTGTTTTGGATGAAGATTTTTATCTGAAATTCTGGTAGATATGTATGTATTGTTGAACATTGGTGAATGATTTTTTGTTGTTTACTCGATGGAAGACCATAAAGTTTAAATCGAGGGGTAAATCTCCTTGGAAGTCTGGTGTACACTCCGTTGGAAGTCTTTGGAATTCTTTGGATGTCTTTGGAAGTCTTTGGATGTTTTTAGATGTCTTTGGATGTCTTTGGATGTCTTTGGAAGTCTTTGGATGTCTTTGGGAGTCTTTGGGAGTCTTTGAAAGTCTTTGGGAGTCTTTGGAAGTCTTTGGAAGTCTCTGGTCATTGGAAGTCTGGTGTACACATTTTTCCTGGAGATTTACCCCTCGGTTTAAATACAAAAATCTCATATAGTTTATACATACAACAGGGTCATTCCGTATATTCAAACAGCTTCTAGAGGGTTCATCATTGAAGTTAGAGAGAAATTTTGAATGCAAAAGTTGTAGGGTTTGTTTTGAACATCCAGAAAATCATACCAAATGGAACAAATGAATATCGCTGATATAAGAAAAGGGTACCAATTTTTCGAAAAAATTCAAGATCTCATCTTCCTGATTACAAAAATATATTGGTAATTGATATTTGGTTCAGCAGTTTTCGAGATATTCAAGGTTGAACATTTTAGATTTTACCAAATCACAACTGCCATGGAAGAAAAAAATCGCACTTTTATAACTGAAGGAGATGCAATTTCAAAGATGTTCGATGTGACCACCGTTGTTTTGTATACATTTTCTGTAGTCTTCATCAAATTTATTCATCGAATTGCAAAGGAAGTTGTTCAATATGTTAATGCATTCCGAAATTCTTCCTCCTTATTCAGCCAAATTTCCACTTCTTCCCTTATACACTTCATTCTTCAAATAGCCCCATAGAAAGTTATCTAAAGGTGTTAAATCTGGACTGTTCGGCGGCCATTCCATTGTTCCACGGGCATAACTTGATGAGGTGGCGCGCCATCCTGATGCCTGATCAATTCATTAAACTACCATTTTACCTACCTATTCAACACGATTTTCAACAGACATTTCAATTTATCAATAATTGCAGTGATATCACCAATTTTTTTTTCGTATTGATTCACCCTAGAGGACATTTTGTGGTCACGAAAACGTGAGGAAAGAAGGAAAGAAGGAAAGAAGGAAAGAAGGAAAGAAGGAAAGAAGGAAAGAAGGAAAGAAGGAAAGAAGGAAAGAAGGAAAGAAGGAAAGAAGGAAAGAAGGAAAGAAGGAAAGAAGGAAAGAAGGAAAGAAGGAAAGAAGGAAAGAAGGAAAGAAGGAAAGAAGGAAAGAAGGAAAGAAGGAAAGAAGGAAAGAAGGAAAGAAGGAAAGAAGGAAAGAAGGAAAGAAGGAAAGAAGGAAAGAAGGAAAGAAGGAAAGAAGGAAAGAAGGAAAGAAGGAAAGAAGGAAAGAAGGAAAGAAGGAAAGAAGGAAAGAAGGAAAGAAGGAAAGAAGGAAAGAAGGAAAGAAGGAAAGAAGGAAAGAAGGAAAGAAGGAAAGAAGGAAAGAAGGAAAGAAGGAAAGAAGGAAAGAAGGAAAGAAGGAAAGAAGGAAAGAAGGAAAGAAGGAAAGAAGGAAAGAAGGAAAGAAGGAAAGAAGGAAAGAAGGAAAGAAGGAAAGAAGGAAAGAAGGAAAGAAGGAAAGAAGGAAAGAAGGAAAGAAGGAAAGAAGGAAAGAAGGAAAGAAGGAAAGAAGGAAAGAAGGAAAGAAGGAAAGAAGGAAAGAAGGAAAGAAGGAAAGAAGGAAAGAAGGAAAGAAGGAAAGAAGGAAAGAAGGAAAGAAGGAAAGAAGGAAAGAAGGAAAGAAGGAAAGAAGGAAAGAAGGAAAGAAGGAAAGAAGGAAAGAAGGAAAGAAGGAAAGAAGGAAAGAAGGAAAGAAGGAAAGAAGGAAAGAAGGAAAGAAGGAAAGAAGGAAAGAAGGAAAGAAGGAAAGAAGGAAAGAAGGAAAGAAGGAAAGAAGGAAAGAAGGAAAGAAGGAAAGAAGGAAAGAAGGAAAGAAGGAAAGAAGGAAAGAAGGAAAGAAGGAAAGAAGGAAAGAAGGAAAGAAGGAAAGAAGGAAAGAAGGAAAGAAGGAAAGAAGGAAAGAAGGAAAGAAGGAAAGAAGGAAAGAAGGAAAGAAGGAAAGAAGGAAAGAAGGAAAGAAGGAAAGAAGGAAAGAAGGAAAGAAGGAAAGAAGGAAAGAAGGAAAGAAGGAAAGAAGGAAAGAAGGAAAGAAGGAAAGAAGGAAAGAAGGAAAGAAGGAAAGAAGGAAAGAAGGAAAGAAGGAAAGAAGGAAAGAAGGAAAGAAGGATAGAAGGAAAGGCGGAAAGGCGAAAATGACTGGAAGGGAATGAATCGATGATTCAATCGATAAATCGATAATAGTGAAGTGAACAAACATTAATTCACCTGAAGAGAGCGCCGAAGAGGGCGCAAGTGAGGGTGATGGCCGCCTGGCACAGCAGCGCCCCCCTCCAGCCGAAGTGCGTGATGAGAAGTTTGCCAATGGGCGCGAAGGCGAACGTGCCGATGCCCGAGCCGCACACCGCGATGCCTGTCGCGATTTGCCGCCATTTCTCGAAGTAGAAGCCGATGGTGATGATGGACGGGGCGTAGATGAAGCCGAAGCCGATTCCTGCGAGAGAAAAAATCGTGGATGAAAATTATACAGTGAACAAAGTTTTAGTTGTAGTTGATTCGAGAAAATATGTTTTTATGACAAATATTCATTTTGCGTGGTCTCACAATAAGATTTCAAGATTTTTTGGTAGTTTCTGTCTTTGTTTCCATAAATGGAAATATGATCATTAGTTCAATATATTGTATTACATTATTTCACATGTCGAAAATCATTTGGATTCATTAGAAATAAACAAACGCGAAAATGTCACTCGATGATCAATTATTAGACCTCAACAATTTACTATTTTCAAATGTTCTTCCCCTCTTACTATACTGTGTGAAATGAGGAATTAACTAGCCTGCGTGAAGGTGATCCCAATAATACTTAGGGTGTCCGGTAAATCATGGATCATACTATAGCTGGTGGTTTGCGAGATATCGGAACGTTTATTGAAATAAAATTGAGTTTGAAACTCCGTTGCTGTTATCAACAAAACGAATCCGATGATAGCCAAAACTGCCGATTACGGTAACTACTCTGAAACCGTACCGATTGGCTATGGTACTACCGAAAATTATCGATATCAGATACAATCCAAACATCAGAAGCGAAACAGTCAACATCAAAGAGAGAGATGTGACAATTTGATCAATTCGAATGAAGAAGCTAGCAGATATCAACTATAATATGTATCTTGTTATATTTAACTATATATGTATCTTGTTATATTTTTGCAGATATTGTGATCTATTGGAAGTACGACGAAGTTCTGCATCAACCAGAATTTTGTCTATCGACTTATTCAGACAGATGTGACATCAATTCAATCCATCAGAATCAAAAAGCTAGCTTCCATCAACTATGTAGTTTTATCGTAACAAATATATCATATTTTGTGATTTCAGCGGAATTCTGCATCAATCAAACCTTCGCCTGCTGGATTGCTGTAGGAATTTGGTATTCTTTAATATAACAATGTGAATAACTTCTGGAATTCCGTGAGTGAAACACAAGAACGGAATGCTGGTAGCAAAGTTCGATAAGACGAACCCAATAGCAGCCGATACTGCCCCGACCACGGTAACCCGGACATCAAAGCGGGACATTTAACAACTATTGATTTATTAAAAAGCTAGCATATTTGATGCAACTATGTATAGTTTTATCTCAGCAGATGTCGGCGAATTTCTGCATTCATTGGAACTTCGCCTGCTGAACTGTCGTAAACATGTATTTTTCATAAAACAATGTAAGATCAACCCAATGACAGTCAAAACTCCTCCAAAAATAGTTTAAATACTCTAAAACCGTACCGATAGGCTATGACACTAATTAAAAGTACCGCTGTCAGATAGAACCCAGATATCAGACCTTGCCAGCAAAACAGTAAACATAAATTGAGTAATTGGGACAGATGAAGAAGCTCAACTGTGTAGTCTTATTTTTGAAGATATTGAAATCTATTAGGATGTCGGCAAAATTCTGCAATAACAAATATTTCGCCGGATGAATCACCATTGAATTTTTGTATTTCTCAATAAGAAATGCAACCATCCCCGAAAATGCCATAGGTGAAGCACAAAAGCGGTACGCTAGTAGCAAAGTTCGACAAGACGAACCCGATAGCAGTAAAAACAACCCCGACCACAGTAACCACTCTGAACCGGTATCGATTCGCTATGACGCTAACAAAAAATCCCTCTATCAGATAGGACCCAGACATCAGAGACACTACTAGCGAAACATTCAACATCTATTGAGGTTTTGAGACAGATGTGACATCAGTTCAATAAACTCGAATAAAAAGCTAGCATCTTCAATGCAACTATGTAGTTTTATATCAGCAGATATTGAGATCTTCTGGAATATCGGCTGAATTCTGCATTCATCAAATTTTCAACTGCTAAATTGCCGTGAATATTTGATATTTTTCAATATAACAATGTAATTACCTCCTAGAACTCCATAGGTGAAACACAGAAACGGTACGCTGGTAGCAAAGTTCGATAAGACGAACCCGATAGCAGCCAAAACAGCCCCGACCACGGTAACCACTCTGAACCCGTACCGATTGGCTATGGCGCTAACGAACGGTCCCGCTATCAGATAGAACCCGGACATCAGAGACCCCACCAGCGAAACATTGGGGTTGGTCACCTCGAATTCCTCGGCAATCGGCTCTATCATGGTACCGAAGGAGAATATGACGCCATCGACCACCAGGTTGCACATGAAGGAGCCGAACACCACCATCCACCCCCATCCGCCGTCTGGGGGGATGACCACCTCGGCAGCAGTGGGGGAAGCTCTGGAGGAATCCTCGTCTTCGTCTAATCGGTCGACCAGGTTTTCGCATTCGGCTGTCTCGCCGTCGTATCGGCAGTCCATTTCGGTTTCTTGAATGGTTGTGGCTGCGGTGGCCTCTGGGGAATCTCTGTTCGATATCACCATTTTTCACACGATCTGTAAAGAAAATCGATCGATTAGGGAACCAGTTAGGCAATGCGTAATTCAAATTATCGAATATTGAGTAACCATCATAAATAAGTTCAGTTTGAAATAAATAACAACACTTTATAAGATGGTACATTTCCCGATTTTCTGAAAATATCTGTAGTAATTCTTCTGCATAGAGGTGGTGACCTTAATGATCCATCAAACTACTCACAGATATCTCTCTTATTTCTACATTAACGAAAATTATTGAGAGATTAGTTAAGATCAGATTATCGGCATACTTAGTTAAAAATAAGGTCACCACCAATGCTCAGTTGGAAAAGATACAAATGATGCAATTTTTTCTTCTTTGTTTGACGTATATTGTTACTGATAAATAATAAAGATACTCTGTATTCATATGATGGTATCAGATACTCTATATATGATGGTATCCAAGATAATAGTAGTGATCAATCTGATGTTTTCTATCTGAACTGAGTCTTGTTGAGTTTTGTGAATATATCGTTTTTATATCGAAAATAGTATTCAATTCATTGTAATTGATAAAGTGGTTTACGAATGGTGATGGACATAGAAATTCCACGATGTTATTCACTCCAGTTGAAAGAAGCCCAAGACATCGAACTACATACATTTTCAGATGCTAGTGAAGATGCCTATTCATCAGCTGTATATCTCCGGATGAAGTATGAGCAGAATCATATACAAATTGTACTTGTTACTTCAAAGGCACGAGTTGCACCTCTGAAATCACTATCTATCCCAAAACTGAAGTTACTTTCTGCCGTAATAGGAGTTAGATTATCTACTGAGGCCATGAAACACCTGAAATTCGACATCCGACAAAAATTCTACTGGACGGATTCGAGAACCGTTCTACATTGGATCAACAGTGAGAATAAACTCCAATCCTACGTATCTACCAGAGTAGGAGAAATTTTGGAATTTACTGAAGTTGATCTGTGGAGATGGGTTCCGACTCTTGATGATGTTGCCGATGACTGCACGAGAGAAACATCCAAAGGAAGTATTCATGCTAATCATGGTTCAGAGGACCTGCGTTTCTCTATGGAACTGAAAACAACTGGCCTCAAATTCAGTTGAAGACAGGAGAAAATACTCTCCAGGAGACCGTGGAAAGCACCTTACAAAATGTGTTGGTGGAAGAAAATTGCTTCGCTCTAACCGTTCCACAAATAAGAAACCATTATACATGGGTCAAACTTATGAGAATCACAGCAAGAGTCCGTCAATTCATACGTCACCTCAAAAGGACGGAAGAAAAAAGAAATATATTTCTGAGCTGCGACGATATGGTATAGTGGAAAACAGTGCAATGTTCAAAATTTTCCATTGATCTCAAGAACTTACGCAAAAATGATTCCAACAGAAATGGTCGTCTACATCAAATGTCGCTTTTTCTTGACAAAGATAATGTGATGAGGGTTTGCAGCAGAATCACAAGAATAGAGGACATTCCGGCGGGAATTGAAAAAGAACCTATTGTTCTAGATGGTGATCATCCCTATACCCAGAAAATGATCATGCATTATCATGCAAATTATTGCCATCAGGGTATATAGACAGTCGAAAATGAAATGCGAAGAAAATTTTGGATTCCACGTCTCCGAACAATAACAGTGAAAAAAGTTATCAAACAATGTCACTACTGTAGTCGTAGAACTGCAAAAAGTGCTCAGCCTGTAATGGGTCAATTACCTCAGGAGAGACTTTTCAAATACTAAAAACCATTCTGCGCCACAGGATTGGATTTCTTTGGACAGTTCATTGTTAAAGTTGGCAGGCGACACGAAAAACGCTACGGTGTTCTATTCAATTGTCTTACTATTAGAGCAATCCATGTGGAAGTCGCTAATATAGTCTCAATACAGACTCGTGCATTATGGCAGTGAGAAGATTCTTGGCAAGAATAGGAGCTGTACGTGTCATCTGGTCAGATAATGGCACAAATATAAAAGGCGCTAGTCGAGAACTTCTAGAAGCAATGGACGAACTAGAGATGAGTCTGGTGGATGATGAATTGACGAATAGAGGTATTTCTTTCAAGAGAATACCTCCAATATCACCGTTTATGGGAGGTAGCTGGGAAAGGATGATCGGATGTTTTAAACGAGCCCTGAACGCTATACTGAGAGATAGGTACCCAACCGATGAATACATAGTTAATAGTCGACCATTAACTCAAAAAGTCTATGAGGGAAATGATGGAGTTGTGAGGGTGGCGGATGCCCGCACTACCCAAGGTGTTTTCAAGAGACCTGCAAGAAGACTCTGTATTGACGAAAGACAAGTCAATACCGGGGGGAACAATGTTACTGATAAATAATAAAAAAAATACTCTGTATTCATATGATGGTATCAGATACTCTATATATGATGGTATCCAAGATAATAGTAGTGATCGATCTGATGTTTTCTATCTGAACTGAGTCTTGTTAAGTTTTGTGAATATATCGTTTTTATATCGAAAATAGTATTCAATCCATTGTAATTGATATATATACAGAAATAAATCGTGGTGAAGTTACTAAGGCAGTATTATCTGACTTCTAAGGCGTCCGACTGTGTGAAGCACGGAATACTGTTGCTTTACCACCATAGATTCAAGGATGTCTCTCAGAAATGGATAAAGTCATATCTATCAGGTCGAAGCCAAATTGTGAATACGGTAACATTCTCCGATGAGTCGACTGTAGAATGTGGTGTGTCTCAGCGGGTCTATACTTGGACCAATGCTTTTTTCAATCTACTTGAATGATTTGGCCAGATCATATCAGAAAAAATAACGCTATAGGTCAGGACGAAATTCTTTCAGTCTACCCTACCAAAACTATACTATATAGTTATCATATCACGAGACATATTTTAACAACAAAAATACAATTATTTTTTACAAATACATAGTTGACAAAATAAAATAGAGGGACTTCATGGTGCAATATCCAATAAAAATCGAATTGAAAATTCAACGACCAACTGAAGAATTATAAAGATATTTCATATATTTCGGAAAATATGAAAACAACTATTTCAGAAGATTTTGTTTTCAAATTCTTAGCGTGTGCGTTCAAAATATATAATTCAATGTTCGTCGTGGCATTTAGCCAGGAAAGTAGTTGTTTTCTGTTGAATAAACCAAGGAAGAATCGATATTTTCATCATATGGGGAATGCAAATTCTCAATGTATTTCCTTATATGTATATATATATATATATATATATAATAATAATAATAAATGCTTTTATTGTCTCAATGAAACAAAAGGCAGAGTTCAACTCGCCGATGAATCGACAGCTGCTCTTCCACTCAACCCTAATACTGGGCGATCTTAACCTACAGGCACAAACCCGGGAATCGACAGCCCATGGCCAATCATGACCAGTTTGATGCAAAAAAAAACGAACAAAATGTATTCAAAGAGATAATCTAGATGAATAGGCAAATATTTTTCAATATATATATCGAAAACGCATCCATCATATAACTATTACATTGATATCTTGAAAACTAATGAAAAAAAACCTTCCACCAAACTTGAAATGCGCATCACTAGTCCCCATATATCATGGGCCACAATCGTGCCTACAGGTCATTATATATATATCCATTTTTTTAAGTTTATAATTACATTTGAGAATATTCCTTCTCAATATTTTCACCCAATCAAGGGGTTCAAAGTTGAGCGATGAAAACATGTTATTTTTATAGACCTTCAATCGCAGATTTGTGATTGGGTTTCCTCAATTCAGAATTTCTTTCCTCGTCCTGTATAATGAATATCAATATATCATACATCCAAAAACGAATGTATGTTTGTTTGGGTGGAATCTTTTAACTCCATTTTGAAGTAGATATCTTCAATCAATTGAGCACGTTTAGTTTGGATGACAATGCACGATAACGTGTGTGACGTCATTCTAAATCCAATAGGGGGACCATCCAAGATGGCGGAATAGTTATTTTCAATGCACTTCTACAATTTGGGTATCAAATGAAGTGGCTTGTTGAGAGTTACTCGAAATATAATGTGACATCAGTATGAATTCAATATGGCGAATCATCCAAGATGGCGGAATAGTTATATTTTTAATCTACTTCTACAATATGGGCATCAAATGAACAGGCTCGTTGAGAGTAATTCGAAAAATAATGTGACGTTATTCTAAATTCAATATGGCGGACCATACAAGATGGCGGAATAGTTATTATTTATACACTTCTTCAATGAGGGTTTCAAATGAAAGGGCTTGCCAAGAATAATTAGAAATAATGTGGCATCACTATTGTGCTTTCCGATAAAATGAAAGGGTTTGCTGGGAATAAAGATGCAGGTATAAATATTGATTTTTGAGCCTGTAACATCGATTGATTAACTTGTGTAATTTGGCAAGATAGGCGTCATCAGCATTGGTCTGAAATCTGTCTAGGAGAACGACAACTCCAAAATCAAACTCGAAACTGTGTTTTGTCAGGCACAAAGCCAGCGATAACTAAAAAGTAAGAAATGAATTGAAAGTAAAAAAAAGCTTGAACGCTAGAATTTAAACTATCAACTATATCAACCTCATTATACACAATTTATATGATCATGAAAGTTTGTTGCGATGATCTAAATTAAATAGAAATTTGAAAGATTTCAACTAAGCAGATTTCACATAATTAAATTAGTACTAGTTCATATACAAAATTAAATCGCTAAGTTCAAATTATAGAAATATCAATTTAATTAAATATTGATCATCGCTACAAGCTTTTTATGATAATATGAATTGTGAATAATGAGTATATAAGTTGGTAGTTGAAATTAATATGGAACCTTTTATTTTCTTCTTTTTAGAGCGTTCAAATGAAAGCTTCTTTTCAAAGGTTTTTTTTCTTTTTATTTATTGTAGTTTGGGTGTACGAAAGAACATGGAAATTAGAGGTGCCTACTTAATCAGGTAGGCGTACTCTCAATTTTTCCACAAAAATTTACTGATGTATTGAAATCAACTTAAAACATTAAATAGCTAGGTATGGCCTACTGCCTATGCTGTCAACTTGAATACTTCAAAAACTATGGTACTTAGTCAAAGTTGATTGAGTCTGACTATCATATATTATTACAAACCATGATTATCAAAGATGGTCCTGGAACAAACAATTTGGGTGTTATTATACCTACCGGAGCGTTCTTTCTTGAACAATAACACGATAGTTCGTTGGAAGGTCACAGTTCAATCGATTAACTATTGATTGTTTCACACTAAACATTCGTTATTTACGGTGAGAAAAACAGTGACATGGAGATATGAGACCGAGTATGAGACTGATGTATAGTTGAATTCGAATCATCTGCAATTCCAATTCTTATCAACTCGGAATATTCCTATCTGATTTGGAATGAGTTAATGTTCTACCAAATACCTAATTATAAATGAACAATTTGATTTATTAGACTGAATTTGAAGCGCAATGGTCATAGTCCTCTGCTTCTGTTAAAAAATTGATCTATTTTGATTATCATACTTCCTGTTTCTTTGTTTCTTCGAATGAAGCAATCTATCTATCTATGTGTTTGAACAAAAATTTATCAAAACAACATAATTATATGATTACAGAATCCGAACTTGAATGTGTAGCTACTATGAAATGGACAAACATTTAGTTCAAATTCAATCTTATTGAATTTCGTCACTTTCTTCGATTTTTCAAAGAATGCTCTGACACATTTGCAATTGCCCTTATTTTATTGACACTTATGTTTGAGTAACAGTGCGATATCACAAACGTTACATCACTGCGATGCTACTGCCACATGATATTTCTGAGCAGTCGCGATGAGGCAACACTGTCATATTACGAATGATCCATCGCTGAGATATATAGAAGCAAACACATCTGCGGCATGACATCTCTAAGATGTCATGATGAGGCAACTTCGGAGGCAACAATGCTATATCAGGAATGATGCATCGCTACGATGTACAGAAGCAAACTCATATGCGAGAATTTGAAAAAAATATATTCAGATTATTGTTCTGTGAAAAAAAAACATAAATATATACGTTATTTAACAAAGTGAAGCTAAATTCGCAAATATTCGTTACATTGATATAAAATTATTCTTAGTTTGCTTACAATTCGTTTCCTTTGTATCGATTTGAATATTACGATGAATACTCATAAAGGCTAAACTTGTTGTACGATCATCAGTCGAATGATTTCTCAGATAAGTTTTATTAGTGTGAAACCAGCTACTACTTCCAGCAACGACTTCGCCAAATATTACAGGCGCGCGCCATACCACCAATTGTCGTTAATTACTAAATTCGTGGCTGGGCATTTTTTTATCGCTTGGAGCGCACGGAAGGAAATCACTATAATGTTCAAAGAACATCGTGCGTTCCTAGGGAAGATAAGGACAGGAGGTAGGTATTGGAATTTGTTTTGAACTTCTGGAGATCATATGTTGTTGGGAATACTTCCTCAGGCAATGAATTCCAGAGCCTAGCTGTTCTACGGATGAAGGAGTTTTGATAAAGTGCTGTTCGACATCTTTCGAGGTTGACAACGAAAGGATGTGCTGACTGGGCTTGTCTAGTTCATCTGACTGGTATTGCTAGTGAAGGGATGATAGCAGAGATTTCCGAAGAACATTTTCCGTGGAAGTATCGATAGAAAAGTGAAAGATTGCGGTCGCCGACCTTTCTACGGTGTTCCAATGATGTTAAAGAGTGAGTGAGTGCGGCGTCACCCACCAGGCCAATGGCTCTTCTCTGGATGGAATCTAAGAGCATCAGCTGTTGAGGTGTGAAGTGTGAAGTAGCTTTTCGCACGGAACAAGAATCCGAGTTTTTGTGAAGCAGCTTTTGCGATGGATCTGACATGATTATCCCATGAAAGAGTGTTGCTGATGAAAATACCGAGCATAGATATGGTGGGCTTGGTGGGGATAGTGGTGCCAGACATTACAATATCGGGCATACTGAGTTTTGCCTTTCTAGAAAAAATACAGGCTTGAGTTTTGGTGGCGTTGATTTCAACTAGGTTGTTGGTTCCCTAGGCTGTGATTTCAGCAAGGTCTCCATTGACAGCATTGACCTGCCTGCGCCGTGAGTTATTAGTTTCCTGGGAAGAAATGGAAATTCTGGAAGAGAAAAGTCCCATTCACGTGTATTTTGGAAAAGTTACGTCAAGATTTATTCTCGAAATTCCAAAAAAGGGGGCATGTGGGGTTGATTCTTGGCCGACAAAATACTGTGAGATATACGCATCATCAAGAACCATTAGAGGGACACGTTTATAATAAAAACTCTCATCCACGTGTATTTTGCAAAAGTTATGATTTTTTTTCAAAATTCCTAAAATGGGAGCGTGTGGGTTCAATTCTTGCTCATCAAAATATTGTGAGAAATACACATTATCAAGTTCCATTAGAGGAATAACGATCATGAAAAGAAATTCCATCCACGTGTATTTTGAAAAAGTTTTAATTTTTTCTGTAAATTCTGAAAGAGGGGGCCTGTGGGGTTAATTCTTGCCTATCAAAATATTGTGTGATATACACATCATCAAGTACCATCAGAGGAACACATTTATAGAAAAAAACTGCCATCCACTTGTATTTTGAGGAAGTTAATTCTTGCCCGACAAATTATTGTGAGATATACACATTATCAAGTACCATCAGAGGAACACATTCATAAAACAAAATTTCTATTCACGTGTATTTCGAAAAAGTTGAGTTTTTTTCAATTTCAAAAAAACACGGGCCTGTGGGGTTAATTCTTGCCCCAGATTGTTCTATTGTGACTCCCTTAGAGGAATACATTGATGGAGAATAGTTCCATCCACGGACATATTTTGAAGATTTTAGTAATTTCATGGCCAGCCACGAATATAAATTAGTAATAAACGACCATTGGTGGTATGACGCGCACCTGGAATATTTGGCGAAGTCGTGGCTGGAACTCGCGCCTGGTTTCACATTTGGTCTCGAATTTACTACACTAACTGATATAAGTGTTTATCAGTGCTTCGCGAGATCAAGAGTCCAGACTTGGTCTTGTCTTGGTCTCTTGATACGAGACCAAGACCAATAAGGCTTAACTTTCGAGACCAAGACCAAAGCTCTCTCCTGAGAGTCTTGGTCTTGGTCTTTGAAGAAAAATAATGAACTTGAATGTACTCAATATTAAGAAAAATCTGATGGAAAATTTAATGGCATTTTATTTCAGTTATTTTTTGTCATATGGTAGGTTTTTAATTTTTGTTCACTGAAAATCCGAAATACAATTTTCGAATTCAGTATTGCAGTTTTGAAGTTTACAACAAATAGGTGTATGTTGTAAGGTCACAGTGTTTCATACTTCCTCCTATTGAAGATAGGAACAAATTTGATACAGAAGTTACTTGGTTTGAATTCAAAATCATTTGAAATATTTTGATAATGCGTCGGTCAGTTCCGACCCTTTTGAACCTTTTTTCTGGCCTGTTTGCTGTTGGGTCTCATTTGATGTTTATTTAAGGTTTCTTGAAAATCTTATTCTTATGGTAGAAGGAGAAATTTATTTCGCTAACTTTATACTCACAAATTGACAATTTCAGAGACTGAGAAATACGGAATACCTATTAAATGCATATAATTTGTTGGATATTTGAATTGAATAATTCAAATCTCTAGTCGCATTTTGATCCAAAGCCAAGACTATCAAGACCAAGACCAAGACCAAAACTGAGCCAGTCTCGTCCTGGTTTTGAAACATCAAGACCAATACCAAGACCAAGAATACATTTATTTTTCGAGACCAAGACCAGGACTGATGATCAGTCTTGGTCTTAGTCTTCGTCTCGCGAAGCCCTAGTTTAGTCTCTTCAAAGTTGAAAAACTCTCCCTTCGTACTTCTAATTTAGGACGTTGTGCAATTATCGCCGCTGGTTGTATAAATCTCCCAATGTGCGTACGTACAATTTGGAAAACTTTTGTCACTTAGGTTGCTTTCTTATAAAATGAGATTTGGGGGGCAAGACTGGGCCTGGAAATACTTCCTTTGGCAGAGATTCCAAAGCTTTGCCGTTCTATAAGGTTCATTCGGGTTCGAACTATTACTGTTCTAGAACTGTTAGGAGTATGCGGAACTGTTCTAGGACTCACCCTTTACGCGTTCGGGTTTTTCCAGAATCGTCTTGGGGTCCTAGAACTATACGAAACTATATAGTATACCTATTCTCGAGCATGAACCGTTCTAGGATTATTTTTGACGCATGCTCATTTCATTTAGTTTTCGATCCTGTCTGTTGTAGCGTAACGTCATTAATATATTTCTGTTTATTCAAGTGTTTATTGCTCTTTTCACTATTTCCTCAATATTATGGAGTCAGTACATTCATTTGATAGTAGTAGATCTTCATCTTCAGGAAGCAGTGGTGAAGAAGTCCCTTGCTGAAGTTGCTGAAAATATTGTGTCTAATGTGATAATTCTCGAATTTCCGATAGATGATCCAGAAAATGGAGGATTATGTTGGATATACTATGCCATTACATTCAGATACACGATTCATTGAACATTCCAGGTGGGTGTCGAAATTCATGTAGGTACAAGGGACAAAACATATTGAAAATCTTGCTACGAATGCCATGATGGAACATATTCACCATTCCTCCACAGAGGTCTTCCAGAGATATTGTGAAATGACTCAAAGGAGAGTTTGAAGCTTCAGAATATTATTCGAATAGAGATACAGGTTCCAAACTATCGTTTTTTTTTTTCGCAAATTCTGAATAGAGGTTATGTTCGCAGAAGTTCTCTTTTGCCGCGTTCGGGTTTTCATATTTTGTGAACCGTTCTGAAACAGTCCTAGGATTCGAAACGACTGCGCACTAGTTCTACGCAGTTCGAGAACGATTCTTGAACAGTTCGGAAATCTCAAACCGAATGAACCTATAGGCGAATGAGTTTTGATAGAGTTGTTCGAGATATCTCGACCTTGATGAGGAAAGGATGTTCTGGCCTGATTGTGCTTTTTGAGTGGGACTGACTGCGTATTGCTAGTTATGGCATTATTTTTGAAGAACATGATATACCATAACTCAATGAGTGTTGATAGAGTTCATATAGTCTAGCCAAAATAATTATGGAATTCTCATAAATAATCATAAAAAATATACATTTAGATAGGGTGTTAATAGGTTATATGAAGGTTAATGCGTAAATCACCTGAACCTAATTAAGTTAATGTCTCTGTGTGTTGTTTGAAAAATATTCTGTCTAGTCATCACCAATTTACATAACTTTATATCGGAATGCGACATTTTATCGATCAATTTATAGAGTTTTAGATGTTTGAATGTTTGAATGACTTACTAAAATTATTTTATAATAACATGTTTTATTTAATTCATGTTTATCCAAGTAATATTCAACATACCGTTTCCAAGAAATTGTTGAAAACAATCGGAATAATAAAACATACGTTTCATAACAGAAAACAGTAACGAAACAATCTTTGATGTGAGTTTATCAGCAATTATAAAAATAAATATCATAATTCAATATGAATGAGGATTGCCAAATTTTCACTGAACCTGTGTAGGTTCATCTATATTTCATAATTATACAACAATTATTATATATCGCGAAATACAGCTGATAATTTTTTTTGTATGGAATTCATAGAAGCCATACAGGGTGAATGCAGAGATATATGCGAGGAGATATGTATAGGATGGATCGTCTCCATTTGAAAAAAAAAATCGTTTGTAAAATATTCTTCTCAACTCAGATTATGAAACAGAATTGTATATCGTTCACTCACAAGTATCTGAACAAATACAAGGTGGTTTCAATTGAATGTTGGTAGATAATGAATCAAAAGTTGAGATAGGGGCATGAAAACCGTTTTGGCAAATAATGGACACGAAAAATTCCATAAGTCGAAGAATCCTGATTTTTCACACCCCATATCTCTGTAATCATTTCTGCTAGACCCCGAGTGTGATAGATCGATGAAATAAGTTATTCAGGAAGAATCTGGAAATGCAGTAAAATATGGGGTGTTCAATTGAAAAAAATCAAATAAGTTTGTCTGTTAACATATTTGAAATATACATGGAAAATAAGAGACCGTTTTTCAACAAGAAAAAATGACCAATGAAAAGAGTCAGAAAGAGGATTCTTATAGGAAACTGAATTCTAAATCATAATCAACAATCATGATGGAGAGAAAATATCTAGAATCTTCTTGTATATGAAATTGAATAATAATGATTTGATTTATGGCATTCCTTCTATTTCACTGATTATGAATAAATATAATATTTGAATTGCAGAGTCCCTAGGCGAGGATGCAAAGAAAATTGTTAAATGTCAAGTGATTGAATCAGTAAAGGTTCTTTCAGAACCATCAGGCCGTTCTTCCAAGCATTCTGTACAGGCTGATTCGAATTGATTTTTCGCATTATGGTATTTTAAATGATATTCACAATAAAAAATTAATAAATCAAATTAACACACACATATACATCCCCGTCTTCTTATTTTTGACAATATTCGAATTGCAACTATAAGTAGGTAACAATGTGTTTCATCGTTCCTTTATTTCAGCGTCACAACAGACTTATCAAGCCTTCTTCCAATCTGACAAAAATTGAAAAGTAGGCTATATAAGCCAAAACAAATGAAAAATGTTGACGAATTAACTACCTCCACAATTATTGTCTAAAAAAATGATGTAACGAAGTGTATCCGTTGTTTCGTCATTGCCTCGGTCATTGCGCAGATATCATCATAGATATCTACAGGGTGTTTCACAGGTAAAGGGAAATATTTCAATGGTAGATAGGGGTTACCAAGGTGGTTCTGAAAATACCATATTTGATAGGTCTTAGATCTTAGAGTCTTCATAACGGAGATACAGGGCGATTTATCGATTTCGAATAATTATTCATTCGTCTATATGTATTGACCTACCCTGTATATTTTTCTCAAATTTGGTGAGGAGCTTATACTTGGGACGTTAAATTCATTCACCTATCGGGCGGAGTGAAAATCCAGGTTCGGCTTCAGGAAAAATTTACATGTATTCGAAATATTAAAATAACACACTGTATTTAATAATCAACACAGTACATCAAAAGAGTTGTGAAGAGGAGGAAAAACTTTATTGGATTTTATGCTTTTTGTTTTCCCGCCACCAATTCTCATTGTAACAATCATAAACATAAAGTTGAAAGTATGTCAATTTGAAGACTATTTAAATTATGGAATCAGTGTCAATTATGATCAATCGATATATTTCAGTCAAAAAATCGCGCTAAAGAACTTACTAAGTCTCACAGTCTTTATAACTGAGATACAGGGTGAATCGAATTATCGTTCACTCGTCCATAAGTATAGTTCATTAACCTATCAGGCGGAATGGAAATAATACCAAATAATTATAATTCGATAATTCACCCTGTATCTCTGTTATAAAGACTATGAGACTTTTCCTGAAGCTGAACCTGTATTTCCATTCTGCCTGATAGGTCAATATGAATCCATCGTCCCAAGTAAGCTCGATACCAAATTTGAGAAAATATTACTGCGATGAGTAGTTCAATACTTATGGACGAGTGAATAATTATTCGAAACCGATAGTTCACCCTGTATCTCTGTTATGAAGACTGTGAGCTTAATAAGTTCTTTCGAACGATCATTTAACAAGAATATATCAAATAATCAGAATTGGAAGTGGTTTCATAATTTTCATACTCTTCAAATTGACATACTTTTAGCTTTCTGTTTATGATTGTTACGACGAGAATTGGTGGCGGGAAAACAGAAATCATCAAATCCAGTTCAGTTTTTCCTCCTCTTCACGATTCCTTTGATGAACTCTGTCAATTATCACATACAGTGCTGTGTTATTTTAAAATTTCGAATAAATGTGAATTTTTCCTGAAGCCGAACCTGGATTTTTGCTCCGCACGATAGATGACTAAATTCAACGTGCCAAGTTTAAGATCCATACCAAACTTGAGGAAAATATACCGGGTAGTTCAATACTTATAGACAAATGAATAATTACTCGAAATCGATAAATCGCCCTGTATCTCCGTTATGAAGACTCTAAGACCTATCAAATATGGTATTTTCAGAACCACCTTGGTGATCCCTATGTACCACTGAAATATTTCCCTTTACCTGTGGAACACCCTGTATATCCTATACGATTACAACCAATTTGAATCACTCTATACAGCATCAAATCGGAAGTCAGGTTCGGTTATGTTATAATCCACGCAAATGTAGATACACTACACCACACGCACACACTGAAATCTGAAAAAGAAGAAACATAGATTCGTAGATCATTCTCGAAGACCAAGGTTTTCGATTGAAAATCGCCAACCCCGAGTAGGCATCAACATCGGCTGGTCATGAATGATTGCATCGACATCGAACTCAGGTGTGGATTTGTATAGCGCATGCGCTCCTCAACAAATTAAATAGGCTAGCAATTAGTGCTGAGTTGGTGCATATTTACCACAACAAGGTTAATAAGTGAGAAATTGATAACAATCCTAGACCGAATAGACAATCTATTCAATTCTTAATAGGTGCGTTCTTAGTCAACTTGTTTACGGTAGATGGATTGCTATTTGTTTCGAATGGAATAGTATTATTGGAACCAATTTATGCAAATGAATTTTTAGGAACATATCGATATATTGCTATAGTCTAGAAAAATAACTCTATGTGTATTTGTTCGCTCATAGTTTCAGGGCAAATAATTATTCATCTTTCAGAAGGACAATCGAAGCGTCTGAAAAATTTTGGTTTCTATTCATAATAAGAAATATTGTACCCACTTTTGACACACCCTGTATAGCTGAAGGACTCAAAATATTTCAGGTAAATTGGAAATGATGATTCAATGGCAAGTTGAAAATTTCCTAGTGTGTGGACCTCGGTGTGGACTAAGGGAATCACTCTGTATTTAGTGGTTTGCACGAAAGTCTCAATTTCGAGTCTCGCACGATCTGGTCTTGCTATCGAGACGAGACTCGAGACAGTACTCGGACAAGACGAGACGAGACTTTCATTGGCCTGGTGGTCTCGTCTAGAGTCTTGTGCGAGAGGTCACGCGTCTCATACGAGAGTCTCGCAAGTGATGAATATTTCTACGTGTGGACTTGAAAACTGAAACTTGAAATATGCCTAACAGGAACACGTTTTTATAGTATTTTCAAAATGATCTAAAAACTATTGAAATCATTTTTTTTATTGGAGATATTGCCACTACTCTGATTTGTTTTGATGAAAAGTTTATACAACTCCAAGAATTGTTTTTGAAAACCGCTATATCAGCGTTATCGGTTGACGGTCATCACCATGATTATTTTGCTTTGCTTTGTCTATCCGCCACCTTCTTTGGGCCATACTCCGACTGTCATAAAAAATTAAAGCTTTCAATGCTTACATTGTTATTATGCATGACGACTATGACGAGGTTTCGATACTTTTACTAGATTGTCGCACGAGAAGCGAGACGAGACGAGAGTGGAGGCTGCGAGACGAGACTTAAGCGGCGTTCACAACCAAACTTTTTACGTTTTGCTTTTTACGTTTCGTCGTTGATTGATATATTACTTTCGTATTCTTATTGGTGAAGCAAAATCTGTAATAGAAATGACGCAAAAAGCTGAAAATATTCAGCTTTTTGCGTTGCGAGAAGCCATCGTCTGTGAAAATAGTAAAAATAGACGAATAATATGGAACATCCTGTGATAATATGGAAGTTATGATGATTTTTTCGTGAATCCACAGAATAGTAGATAGGTATATTGTTCAATTCATTATTTTCTTGTTGAAGATTGTTTTTTCCCTTCAAGTATCGAATAAGGATCAAATTTCGTCACCGCCAGTTCTATCAATTCAATATTATTAATTATCTGATCAATATTATTGTTATAATTATTTACTTCATTTCAGGATGAAAAACAAGTAACAAAACCAAGGCAACTGAGCCATAAAAAGTCACGTTGATTTTTTGTTGTTGTGAATGACATTTGCATTGGTTTAGTTCACGTTCAATATCAGAATACGAAACAACGTAAAAAGCAAAACGTAAAAAGTTTGGTTGCGAACGCCGCTTTATTGAGACGAGACTTATTATTTCATAGGCGAACCGAATATTTCGCGATCTAGAGTTATTCAGGATATAAAGCGACATACACAATATACAGTGTCATTCATAAAGTCGGCATCATATGGGAAACACTTTTAATAATAATTTATTACGAAATTCGATTTCGGCATCAAGTTTGCTTCAAGAAGATTGAAGATGGCCTAGAAAAGTTGTTTCTATTCCAATTTTGAACATGTGTGTCTCAAATTGGACATTTTATAAAAACTTTCAGTTTTTTATATTTTTTCAATATCGACCAAATGTCTGTATTTTAAAAATAATTAACACAGTCAAAACTATTTCATTCTAGTATCTTCATCATGCTAGGAACTCTCAATCACTAATTATCAACAGGAATATGATTTTTTCAGAAAATAACAGTTCCGCCTGTGACAAATTTCTGTTATGTTTCATGCAAAGTTGATGTATCACTCGAGGTTACGCAATAGAACGTTAAAATTCGAGAAAATTTGTAACATTGGAAGAAAAACAATCAGTGAACCTTTTTGAAAATATAACATATAAGTCTATTTTGTGACTTTTGACATGTAGCGAATCACGTGACTCCGGCCGAGTAGGCCATTTTTCATCTTTTTGGAAGCAAAACTTAACGCTCAAACCGAATTTCAAAATAACTTGTTACTAAAAGTTTTTCCCATTAGATACAAATTGCAAACTTCATGAATGACGCTGTATAGATTAACTCGTTATTCGATACAGATAAATTGACTGTGATGAGAACACAATGATTTGTTAGCCGACTATCTGGCTAATAAGTCCTATCATTGAGTATTCAAATAATCAAGGGTCCTATACACAACATAAGCCAGCGATTTGCCAAATCCCCTTCAATCACATTCATATTTTTCTTAGCATTACAAAATAATGATTTTATACTGATTTTATGCCGAATTATTGTTAACAACTATGTCAATGAAGTAAATGAAAAATTTCAAAATAAAACTACCATAATCAATTCACCTGTCCCTTAGCACTTTTGACAGCGAATTTTATCAGTTCACGTGTGGGAACAGAATGAGGAAATCGAAATATTGAAAAGAACTTATATTTTGATTCTCCCTTACCGGCTAGAGCTTTTATTATAGATAGAGTAAAAGAAACCTATACATATTTCTTATTATGATATGGTATCAGAATCTTATCTTTTTGATTTTTAGTGCAATCATCAGTTTCAGAACGTTTTGTAATGAAACAAAATTTCATAAATCTCGTTTGACATTACATCTATGGCTGCGTCAAATTCATCACCACGTTACTCTACTGTGGTTATATTCAAGTTGCAATTAAGTTGCGAATGATTCAGATAGGTAGTTATTTGGCTGCTCAGTCTAATTGACTAAGTTTTTGGTGAATCAACTACTCAGTTCTCAGTTGAAAACTAACACAGTTCAATTTAACGAGTTTTCTAATGCTAACTCTTATCTATTTGATATTTCCTATTTGTTGGCTACATATTTCGAAATTCAGAAAAAAAAACAGTCGCGTCGATAAAACAACCGCACTTGGCATATCTATTTCCGTCACCACAAATAAGCATAAGCGGGTATACTTCAAAAAAATTTGTTTACCCTAGTATTTGTAGTTACAACTACTATCACACTTTTCGTTCCTCACTGCAACAATTAATCATTAATAATTCAAGAACTCCCGTGTTATACACTTAAAATTGATCAGGTATACTAGAAGCAGTTGGTGAGTACACTAATAAATAACGCGAACCATTTCACTTGTTCACTGACACTGACCGACTCGGTGGTACCATTACGGAACGATAAATGCAGACAACCGCTGGTACGACAGATTTTTTTTTTGGGTTTTTAACCATAACTGACTTTGCGATGGGGTCTTAGAAATTCCCCGAAGCAGACAATGCGCTATATTTAGAAAAACCTGTCGCCACTGCTAAATTATACAACCATTTTGCCAGGACCGCATCTGGGGAGGTTTCCATTTACCCGACTATATCTACAGGGTGATCACCATCAAGTACGTGATGGAAATTTGGTAGATGATTCCTTGATTTATTTCATGGAGAAACGCTTCCCTACCAAGATACATGTATTGGAAATTCTGGAAATACGTGTCTTCAATTACATAATTATGAATAATGTAGAATTTAGTGGTATTTTAAGAAAATTCAATGCTAATGCCATGAGTATAGTTGGTTGAATACATGGTGACCACACTACATACTAATTTATCACTAACCAAATCGATTTGTAACTATATAAGAATCTTCACGAGGAAATTAAAACTGAATATCCCAGTCTAGAATGCCTGCTTATATCCAATAGCTATGTCCACCTGAATAAATCACCGATAATTCTGCAAGAAAGCGTGTAATCTAAAAATTGCAAGGTTTTTTTTATATTTTCAAAAGAGCTCGAGTCTGAAGGAGGAGGTCTTTTTTGAACAATATGAAAATAACCGAATGCAATCTGCATATGAGATAACACGCTAGAAATGCAAAATTATCTGGTAAATTTTGTGCACGAATGTAAGTCATTCGTATGGAGTACTTACCAAAGTCGCGATGTTTTTTCACTTTTCGGAGATTATCTAGCGACACGGTTTCAAATAATATATGTTTTCGCAGTGCAATCCTCGCTTTGCAGTGCAATTATCGTTGTAATTTTTCGATGATTGCTTTGCGCTCTTATGAGACATTCTATATATGAGGAAAATATTCGTTCAAGTAGACTTATATAGATGACGACACTTGTGCGGTACGGGAACTACTATTGGGTGTCGGCATGCGCAGCAAATGTGTTGAAACACGTTTTATGATACCCATTACATAGAATGGGCGCACACATATCATAGTTATTTATGTATCGAGGGCGTAAAGTAGGCGTTTATGGCCTGTGGCGTGAATAATGGCCCCATGGCGCTAGCGGAAGGCCATTATACGCTGAAGGCCATAAACGCATTTCACGCACGTGATACATACCAAATGTTATGCAGAAGTGGAATTTAATTTGTTACGTTTGAATTCAGTAATCAAGAGAAGCGTAATGTTCATGGATGATTTACTTATGAAAATTATCGTACGAATATTGCAATTATCGTAATAGTAAAACTATTTGATCTCTAGAAGATATTCATTCATCAGAATTTTACAATATGCATACCCAGTATATATATATACCTACCTAATTTTGACGTTGTCAAGCAAACTGATGGTTGTTGTATATATCAATACATCCAGTAAACAAGCTGAATTGTCATTCTCTGACTGAAAAGTAAAAATTAGTGATAATAATAATAGCGAGACTGTGGAATCGGATAAAGAAGAAGTTTATGATATACCGCTGGATATATTAGAATCTAGGAAAATGATCATAGTTTTTTGATTAATTGATTTGTGGATATAAGGTAACTGAGAACAGTGGGCGGTAAAGTGCAACTTAACTCCCGCGAAACAGGGCGGTTAAGTGCACTTTACGGCCCGCTAGTGCATGAAATATATTTTGTTACTGTAAAATGCCAAATGACAAGTAATGGAAACAGCGGGCATACAAACTTCTCAAGAACGATTATTAAAAAGCAAAGTAGTCTCCATAGACCGAACACCAACAACAATAGGATGGCTGCTAGATCTGACAAAATCTACAACAATACATACAAGACTCCAAAACAGAGATCCGCGACATGCAGTGCTGACGTAGATACATACTGCGCAGATGCCTCAACCAATTTTGATGATCGTTCGTTGGTCGTGAAAGATCTTTGCGTATCCTTATGTATTGTCATTCTATTTTTGGTCAGTGGTGCACCCAAATTCCACAGACCTCTTTTATGGATTTCATTCAAATATGTTGCGAAATGGAGAAGTTATAACGATGTCAAACTGTGAAAGTCATTTTGCGTTACCAAGAAGAATAACAATCTCGTTCAATGTACGAAAGGACTTGATAAAGTTTCCAGAAACTCATAGGTTTAGAAAGCGTTTATCATCAGTCTGGGTCGAAATTAGGCAATCTATTATCAGGTTATTTGGAAAATAAAATGGACACACTTGAAAAATCATGAATTTATGAAATTGGTTGTAATCATTGTGATAAAACATATATTGGCTGAACTAGGCGACCCATAAAAACAAGGTTGAAAGAACACTTAGTACATTTGAAATATTGTAGATTAGATAAATCGAGTGTAACGGAACACATTTCTAATCGCAATCATTACACACACTTTTATAACCATAAATTAGTCAAACAAGTTCAATGTTTCAAAATTGGATGCATATGGATGCCTTGAAATATTCAAGAATAGTATAATAGAGTTATGAATAAGGATAAAATGATATGTTAGTAATCTAGGAAAAGGACATGAGAATCCAATCATGACAGACACGGACTGCGCGGTTAGTGTCATTTACTATCGATAAGATCGATACTATCGATTATCGATAAAATGTTCGATGATTTTCGATAATTTTTTTTATCGCTTGGAGCGCACGAAAGGTAATCCCTATAATGTTCAAAGAACATCGTGCGTTCCTAGGGAGGATAGGAACAAGAGGTAGGTACGTATTGGAATTTTTTTGAACTTCTGGAGATTATATGTTGTTGGGAATATAAAAGAATAAAAGAATAAAAGAATAAAAGAATAAAAGAATAAAAGAATAAAAGAATAAAAGAATAAAAGAATAAAAGAATAAAAGAATAAAAGAATAAAAGAATAAAAGAATAAAAGAATAAAAGAATAAAAGAATAAAAGAATAAAAGAATAAAAGAATAAAAGAATAAAAGAATAAAAGAATAAAAGAATAAAAGAATAAAAGAATAAAAGAATAAAAGAATAAAAGAATAAAAGAATAAAAGAATAAAAGAATAAAAGAATAAAAGAATAAAAGAATAAAAGAATAAAAGAATAAAAGAATAAAAGAATAAAAGAATAAAAGAATAAAAGAATAAAGAATAAAAGAATAAAAGAATAAAAGAATAAAAGAATAAAAGAATAAAAGAATAAAAGAATAAAAGAATAAAAGAATAAAAGAATAAAAGAATAAAAGAATAAAAGAATAAAAGAATAAAAGAATAAAAGAATAAAAGAATAAAAGAATAAAAGAATAAAAGAATAAAAGAATAAAAGAATAAAAGAATAAAAGAATAAAAGAATAAAAGAATAAAAGAATAAAAGAATAAAAGAATAAAAGAATAAAAGAATAAAAGAATAAAAGAATAAAAGAATAAAAGAATAAAAGAATAAAAGAATAAAAGAATAAAAGAATAAAAGAATAAAGAATAAAAGAATAAAAGAATAAAAGAATAAAAGAATAAAAGAATAAAAGAATAAAAGAATAAAAGAATAAAAGAATAAAAGAATAAAAGAATAAAAGAATAAAAGAATAAAAGAATAAAAGAATAAAAGAATAAAAGAATAAAAGAATAAAAGAATAAAAGAATAAAAGAATAAAAGAATAAAAGAATAAAAGAATAAAAGAATAAAAGAATAAAAGAATAAAAGAATAAAAGAATAAAAGAATAAAAGAATAAAAGAATAAAAGAATAAAAGAATAAAAGAATAAAAGAATAAAAGAATAAAAGAATAAAAGAATAAAAGAATAAAAGAATAAAAGAATAAAAGAATAAAAGAATAAAAGAATAAAAGAATAAAAGAATAAAAGAATAAAAGAATAAAAGAATAAAAGAATAAAAGAATAAAAGAATAAAAGAATAAAAGAATAAAAGAATAAAAGAATAAAAGAATAAAAGAATAAAAGAATAAAAGAATAAAAGAATAAAAGAATAAAAGAATAAAAGAATAAAAGAATAAAAGAATAAAAGAATAAAAGAATAAAAGAATAAAAGAATAAAAGAATAAAAGAATAAAAGAATAAAAGAATAAAAGAATAAAAGAATAAAAGAATAAAAGAATAAAAGAATAAAAGAATAAAAGAATAAAAGAATAAAAGAATAAAAGAATAAAAGAATAAAAGAATAAAAGAATAAAAGAATAAAAGAATAAAAGAATAAAAGAATAAAAGAATAAAAGAATAAAAGAATAAAAGAATAAAAGAATAAAAGAATAAAAGAATAAAAGAATAAAAGAATAAAAGAATAAAAGAATAAAAGAATAAAAGAATAAAAGAATAAAAGAATAAAAGAATAAAAGAATAAAAGAATAAAAGAATAAAAGAATAAAAGAATAAAAGAATAAAAGAATAAAAGAATAAAAGAATAAAAGAATAAAAGAATAAAAGAATAAAAGAATAAAAGAATAAAAGAATAAAAGAATAAAAGAATAAAAGAATAAAAGAATAAAAGAATAAAAGAATAAAAGAATAAAAGAATAAAAGAATAAAAGAATAAAAGAATAAAAGAATAAAAGAATAAAAGAATAAAAGAATAAAAGAATAAAAGAATAAAAGAATAAAAGAATAAAAGAATAAAAGAATAAAAGAATAAAAGAATAAAAGAATAAAAGAATAAAAGAATAAAAGAATAAAAGAATAAAAGAATAAAAGAATAAAAGAATAAAAGAATAAAAGAATAAAAGAATAAAAGAATAAAAGAATAAAAGAATAAAAGAATAAAAGAATAAAAGAATAAAAGAATAAAAGAATAAAAGAATAAAAGAATAAAAGAATAAAAGAATAAAAGAATAAAAGAATAAAAGAATAAAAGAATAAAAGAATAAAAGAATAAAAGAATAAAAGAATAAAAGAATAAAAGAATAAAAGAATAAAAGAATAAAAGAATAAAAGAATAAAAGAATAAAAGAATAAAAGAATAAAAGAATAAAAGAATAAAAGAATAAAAGAATAAAAGAATAAAAGAATAAAAGAATAAAAGAATAAAAGAATAAAAGAATAAAAGAATAAAAGAATAAAAGAATAAAAGAATAAAAGAATAAAAGAATAAAAGAATAAAAGAATAAAAGAATAAAAGAATAAAAGAATAAAAGAATAAAAGAATAAAAGAATAAAAGAATAAAAGAATAAAAGAATAAAAGAATAAAAGAATAAAAGAATAAAAGAATAAAAGAATAAAAGAATAAAAGAATAAAAGAATAAAAGAATAAAAGAATAAAAGAATAAAAGAATAAAAGAATAAAAGAATAAAAGAATAAAAGAATAAAAGAATAAAAGAATAAAAGAATAAAAGAATAAAAGAATAAAAGAATAAAAGAATAAAAGAATAAAAGAATAAAAGAATAAAAGAATAAAAGAATAAAAGAATAAAAGAATAAAAGAATAAAAGAATAAAAGAATAAAAGAATAAAAGAATAAAAGAATAAAAGAATAAAAGAATAAAAGAATAAAAGAATAAAAGAATAAAAGAATAAAAGAATAAAAGAATAAAAGAATAAAAGAATAAAAGAATAAAAGAATAAAAGAATAAAAGAATAAAAGAATAAAAGAATAAAAGAATAAAAGAATAAAAGAATAAAAGAATAAAAGAATAAAAGAATAAAAGAATAAAAGAATAAAAGAATAAAAGAATAAAAGAATAAAAGAATAAAAGAATAAAAGAATAAAAGAATAAAAGAATAAAAGAATAAAAGAATAAAAGAATAAAAGAATAAAAGAATAAAAGAATAAAAGAATAAAAGAATAAAAGAATAAAAGAATAAAAGAATAAAAGAATAAAAGAATAAAAGAATAAAAGAATAAAAGAATAAAAGAATAAAAGAATAAAAGAATAAAAGAATAAAAGAATAAAAGAATAAAAGAATAAAAGAATAAAAGAATAAAAGAATAAAAGAATAAAAGAATAAAAGAATAAAAGAATAAAAGAATAAAAGAATAAAAGAATAAAAGAATAAAAGAATAAAAGAATAAAAGAATAAAAGAATAAAAGAATAAAAGAATAAAAGAATAAAAGAATAAAAGAATAAAAGAATAAAAGAATAAAAGAATAAAAGAATAAAAGAATAAAAGAATAAAAGAATAAAAGAATAAAAGAATAAAAGAATAAAAGAATAAAAGAATAAAAGAATAAAAGAATAAAAGAATAAAAGAATAAAAGAATAAAAGAATAAAAGAATAAAAGAATAAAAGAATAAAAGAATAAAAGAATAAAGAATAAAAGAATAAAAGAATAAAAGAATAAAAGAATAAAAGAATAAAAGAATAAAAGAATAAAAGAATAAAAGAATAAAAGAATAAAAGAATAAAAGAATAAAAGAATAAAAGAATAAAAGAATAAAAGAATAAAAGAATAAAAGAATAAAAGAATAAAAGAATAAAAGAATAAAAGAATAAAAGAATAAAAGAATAAAAGAATAAAAGAATAAAAGAATAAAAGAATAAAAGAATAAAAGAATAAAAGAATAAAAGAATAAAAGAATAAAAGAATAAAAGAATAAAAGAATAAAAGAATAAAAGAATAAAAGAATAAAAGAATAAAAGAATAAAAGAATAAAAGAATAAAAGAATAAAAGAATAAAAGAATAAAAGAATAAAAGAATAAAAGAATAAAAGAATAAAAGAATAAAAGAATAAAAGAATAAAAGAATAAAAGAATAAAAGAATAAAAGAATAAAAGAATAAAAGAATAAAAGAATAAAAGAATAAAAGAATAAAAGAATAAAAGAATAAAAGAATAAAAGAATAAAAGAATAAAAGAATAAAAGAATAAAAGAATAAAAGAATAAAAGAATAAAAGAATAAAGAATAAAAGAATAAAAGAATAAAAGAATAAAAGAATAAAAGAATAAAAGAATAAAAGAATAAAAGAATAAAAGAATAAAAGAATAAAAGAATAAAAGAATAAAAGAATAAAAGAATAAAAGAATAAAAGAATAAAAGAATAAAAGAATAAAAGAATAAAAGAATAAAAGAATGAAAGAATAAAAGAATAAAAGAATAAAAGAATAAAAGAATAAAAGAATAAAAGAATAAAAGAATAAAAGAATAAAAGAATAAAAGAATAAAAGAATAAAAGAATAAAAGAATAAAAGAATAAAAGAATAAAAGAATAAAAGAATAAAAGAATAAAAGAATAAAAGAATAAAAGAATAAAAGAATAAAAGAATAAAAGAATAAAAGAATAAAAGAATAAAAGAATTATAGAAATATTACCAATTTCTATATTATTTGAAATGACAATACACGAGTATTTAATGACAATTTATTGAATGATCAACTTGGGCGAGTTACATGGCAACGTTACAAAATATTAAATTTAATTTATATACCAGGCTGCTACATAATAAAAGAATAAAAGAATAAAAGAATAAAAGAATAAAAGAATAAAAGAATAAAAGAATAAAAGAATAAAAGAATAAAAGAATAAAAGAATAAAAGAATAAAAGAATAAAAGAATAAAAGAATAAAAGAATAAAAGAATAAAAGAATAAAAGAATAAAAGAATAAAAGAATAAAAGAATAAAAGAATAAAAGAATAAAAGAATAAAAGAATAAAAGAATAAAAGAATAAAAGAATAAAAGAATAAAAGAATAAAAGAATAAAAGAATAAAAGAATAAAAGAATAAAAGAATAAAAGAATAAAAGAATAAAAGAATAAAAGAATAAAAGAATAAAAGAATAAAAGAATAAAAGAATAAAAGAACAAAAGAACAAAAGAAGAAAAGAATAAAAGAATAAAAGAATAAAAGAATAAAAGAATAAAAGAATAAAAGAATAAAAGAATAAAAGAATAAAAGAATAAAAGAATAAAAGAATAAAAGAATAAAAGAATAAAAGAATAAAAGAATAAAAGAATAAAAGAATAAAAGAATAAAAGAATAAAAGAATAAAAGAATAAAAGAATAAAAGAATAAAAGAATAAAAGAATAAAAGAATAAAAGAATAAAAGAATAAAAGAATAAAAGAATAAAAGAATAAAAGAATAAAAGAATAAAAGAATAAAAGAATAAAAGAATGCCACAGGCAATGAATTCCAGAGCATAGCCGTTCTATGGATGAAGGAGTCTTGATAAAGTGCTGTTCGACATCTTTCGAGGTTGACAACAAAAGGATGTGCTGACTGGGCTTGTCTAGTTCGTCTGATTGGTATTTCTAGTGAAGGGATGATAGAAGAGATTTCCGAAGAACATTTCCCGTGGAAGTATCGATAGAAAAGTGAAAGGTCGCCGACCTTTCTACGGTGTTCCAATGATGTCATAGAGTGAGTGAGTGTGGCATCACCCACCAGGCGAATGGCTCTTCTCTGGATGGAATCTGAGAGCATCAGCGTATGTTTTGGTGCTGAACCCCATATGTGGGAACAGTATTCTAGAACAGGCCATATCTGCGCTTTGAAGATCATGAGAAGCTGCTGAGGTGAAAAGTAGCTTTTCGATAATGTCCGAAATATCCGTTGATTGTTAATTGTAATCGCCTACTCCTATTGTCCATTCCAACTGAGAAGCGTTGACGTTCGCTTTCATTGGTTAATATCGGAGGCAATATTACACTTGCCTGATATTATGACTTACGACGTGGCGTAACGGTTGACGTTTTCTTTATGGAAAGATGTCTACATCATTAAATTTCGATTATTTTCCGTACATTGAAATTTAACCATAATTTTGGATTATATACAAGGTGTTTTTGAAATAAGTGCACATTTTAGTCCATGGAATATCCCCATGATATCAGATTTTTTTTAATTCTCCTAATTAACGTGAAATTTCATCCCAAAAATTGAACAAAGTATACGAGAAAAACATCAAGTACGCCACGATAAAACAATTTGAATGATTGAACCGCGTGATTGTGCCTACCGTGTTGAAATTTTAACAGAGGTGACGTCAGATTTTCTATAGTGTACAACTTTGGGTGGAAAAAGGGGTCTAACCTCAAATTTCATTTTAATCCCAAAATTGTTTTTATTAGTGCCATTCGATAGTACACGTCGAGCTTTCTTTGTGTTTGAAATATTTGCACTTATTTCAATGCCACCCTGTAGGCATCAAATATTCATTTTGTCAGTTTGAACATTCCTTTCCATATCCATTTCGAATACTTGATGCAAAAAATATCGACAATTCATAAAACAATTTAAATTTTTCGATAATATAGGTACATAATATCCATAATATCGATAATATCGATAATATCGATAATATCGATAAACCGATGATATGCATCTTCACTGCTATGCTCTAATTAAGCTGTGATTATCGATAATCCAAAATCACTATCGCCCATCCCTATCCATAACTTGGTAATGTTAATCGGTAATTTCTGTTTTATTTTTGGTATTTGCAAAAAAATTCATTATACATGGAATAAATCTCGCTGAAACCAATATTCCTAGCAAATTGAAATGTTGGGGTGGGCACTGGTGAAACAATTACCATATACCTGAGCAGTCAACCTGTTAACATCCCGTGAGTAAATTATTTTGCCTATTTAGCAGGTCATTTACACGCTTCCGAATAGCGATTACTATATCAAATATTTGTTTTCGCGAGTGAGTATTTACTGTAAGTTACTATGTGAAACAGTTTTTTCTTCAATGAAGATTTATTTATGGGGCAGATTCATAAATAGTATCTAGGGGAAGATTCGTACGTGATATCTAGTTCATGGACATTATTTGTGTTACCGAATCTTACAAATTAATCTACAGTTTAGATAGCAGATCCAGATGTGGTCTTGATATTATACCAAATCCTATAGTACTTCATCTGCTACAGCTAGAACGTATTAGGGTGAAGAAACCTAAGACTTCTCACAATGTACAGTAATATTTTTTTACTCCGCAATTTTCATTTCATAACATTACTTGCTGTGGTTTTTTATTTCGGTAGAGAATGAAAATATTCGGTACGGTAATTTACGTTGAGCTCATGTCCGAATTTGTCATATACGTATGAAAATACCCCCTTCAAGGGGTACATTCGTATACATTCATTCAATGAAAATTTCGAATGATTTATACTAATTAAAATCGTAAATTATACTCTCTTCGAATACTTTAGAATCCCTCTCCGCAAGAAATTGGACTGAAGAGTAAAAAATTTACGAAAACGGTGCCAACTTCCCCCTGATTAATAAAAAAATTATATATTTTCTTTGCATCAGTATGACGCAGCCTGACGAATATTTCCAAAAATGTTGGATTGTTCCTTATTGGTCTCCTAGTCAATAAGAAATTGAGTCATGGAAGCAAAAAAAGGTAAAATCGAATACCTAAACGTCACTTCAAGACATGTCATCGACTCGCTTATGCTGGCCCACTGAATTACACACACAACAACACAACCTGTAGCTAAAATCTACTACTTTATTCCCTTGTATAATGAATAACTATTCCTGTTGAATTTTCTATATGAAAATGTGTCATTGAAGTACATCATGAGTACAGGAAGTGTTCAATGACAAAATAAGCAGAGTAAATAACTGTAAATGCATCCAACACAATGGGAAGAAAGGCAAAATTTCGAACTTTTTCTTGAAATATCTCGATAAATAGTGGTTTGTTCACATTTTCATTATGTAAGTATCAAACAATATTTTCGAAAAAAAAAAAAACCATTGCATGATAAACATGTCGTGTGATTGTGAATTTTGTGGAAATCTTATCGTTTGTGAGGTTTTTACAATCACCCTGTATATGTTCACCTTTACCGTGCCCATCCGGTCCTGCATTTCGGATTTCATCAGCCGATAGATAGAAGCGAGGATATAGAAGGCACCGCATCCAAGAATACTATAGAGATCAAATTCCCCGCTAGAAAATGATGCAACATCTGAGCCGCAGTCATCATCCTGAATCCGCCGATTCATCGATAATTCTCGAATAATTAATCGTATTTCCACGCACGTTTGTTCGTTTTTTGTGTCGCCAACGATTCGATTAATTACATTTTTCGCTAGGTACACGTAAATTTCAAGACTAAACGCATACATTTTGCTTCGCTTTCAAGGAGAGTGCCCTGAACCAACTAAAAAATATACCAATGTTGTGGACTAGCTCATAGAAATATCAATATGTCGGCACGAAGAAAAAACACTTATACACTGACTGGTATTTTTATTGCTAATATCATTGAATGAGTTCGATCCCAACAAAAACATCTCGTTAAATATAGGACGATTTGTTTTGGTTTTGTCATTATGCAAATAGAAATACTAATTGTCAACTACGAGTTGATTGTTGAACCTAAACAAAGAAACACACACGGTTGTGTTGTCTCTCTTGGAGATACGACTCAAAGTTATGATTTTTTAAATGGAACACCCTGTATTTTACAGGCTCGTTGAATTCCTCATTTTTTTTCTTCAAAATGATACATAATGTATGAATATAAGATTTTCAATAATGCTCCAAAATCGCTAAAACATTTAATTTTAATAGTGGGCGATAGATTTTTCACATCAAAATGTTCCAATTGAAGGAATATTTCTAGATTTTTCCATGAAGAGGACAAAAACAATACCAACACTAATTCGCTAAGGAAACACAAAAATTGGGTAGGTAGGTACTTAATAATAATAATCTTTATTGGAAATAGGAAACCCTAATATACAAACATAAATATTATATCGACAATTACAAAATTATAATATTAACATAATATTGCAATGATTTAAAATTAAGTTATTTATACAAACATAGGAAGTCAAATTATCATTGTATGAGAAGATATATCAAATTACAATATATCCAAATAATGTGTATCATTTATCATATACTATAATATTGTTAATATATTATAATATTGACACCAGCATAACAATGTTTTAATATACATAAATATAAATAAATAGATTAGAATCTTTCAAGAGAGTTTATATATTCAATTATATTCTTCTTAAATATAACAAGGGACTGTGAGTTTTTTATTTTGTTGGGCAATTTATTGAACTGATTAAATCCTTTATAAAATAATGAATTCATTGACTTTTTCTTATTTGTTTTTTTAAGATGAATGTTGCTAATAGATCTAGTATTGTATTCATGAATATCTGAATTGAAGCAAATGAATTCCTGAAAATATATTGGTGCTAAGTTATTGACAATTTTGAATATAAAAATCATAGCTAAATAGAGCCATCTCTGTGAAACAGACATCCATTGTAGGGCATCCAACATGAATGATATAGGAGTGACTTTATTACAATATAAAATGATTCTCATGCCCCTATTTTGAAGTTTTTGTAGTTGATCAGTTTGATTCAAATTGAATAAATAAAGAACAGATGCACAGTAATCAAAGTGTGGTTGTATTATGGTCCTATACACTGTTATTTTTGACTGCATTGATAGACATGACGAAATACGTGAGAAAAAGTAGAGTTTTTTCGATATCTTCTTTACAATGTATTCACAATGACTATTGAACGATAAACAGTTATCTAGTTGAAAACCTAGATATTTCGAAGTAGTGACAATATCTATTCTTTCGTTGTCTATATTGATATTGAGTTCATTCATGTTTAACCTATTGAAGTTATATTTTGTCGTAATGATCATTGCCTTAGTTTTGGTCACATTTAGTTTGAGTTTATTGATTTTTAAATATTGACTTACTTTCATTAAAACAGAATTCATTTTATGTATTGCAATGTTGATATCCTCATCGTAACATGCTAGTAAGGTATCATCAGCATACACATTAAGAAAGTCACATTCAACAAAGAGGTTTATATCATTAAGATATAAAATGAAGAGTAGCGGACCTAACACACTACCCTGAGGGACACCAACATTGTTAGATATTTCATCCGAAAAAATATCATTAATTCTAACTCTTTGCTTACGTTCAGACAAGTAATTAGATATCCAATCATATACCGAGCCTCTTATTCCATACCCTTTCAACTTAATTAACAATATGTGTCTGTCAATTGTTTCAAAGGCCCTCTTTAGATCAAGGAAGACGGCAACTATGTACCTATTTTTATCAATAGCGACTTTGAATTCTTCTAAGGACAGTTGTAGAGCTGCTTCACATGAGTGTTTTTTACGAAAACCTGATTGATGATTAATTAAAATATTATTTTTTTCAATATAATCTGATATTTGGTTGTAGGCAGCCACTTCTAAAACTTTTTCCAAAGGTGGAAGTGTATTAATGGGACGAAATTCATTTGCTCTAATTGTATTATTTATTTTTGGAATGGGGATTATAGTACTAACTTTTAAATCATTTGGAACTACACCTGTCTTCAATGATGTATTAACAAAGTTCAATATTACATGTCCAATCGATTCGAAGATGTGTTTTACCATTTTGCAATTCAGAATCTCAAATATGTTTCCACTATTATCTAATGAATTAATAATTTTACGTAAGTCTTGCATTGACAGTACAGAGAATTGTGAGAAATTGGGATATAAGTTATAATTACAATAGTTCCATACCTTATCTTCTGGTATACTTTCAATAATGTCAGTAATGCTATTGACAAAGTAACTATTCATCTTATTTGCAATTTCATTATAGTCATGTATAATATTTTTACCATCCTCCGTATCAAATTCAATGGAATTAGGAAATTTATTATAATTAACATTTACTAATTTTTTAAGCGTTCTCCACATAAGCTCCGAGTTATTAGAATATTTGTCTATTTTATTGAAGTAATATTGTTTCTTTTTTATTTTCAACAGATTGACTACGTCATTTCTGTATTTTTTATATATTTCCCATTTTTCGTGTCTGTCTCCGTCTATGCAAGATTTAAAAGTTTTATAGCTCCTATCTCTCTCTTTTATTTTATTGTTAATATCGTTATCAAACCAGGGAACATTATTTTTATATTTAGTAGTGAGTATTGGTGATATGTTATTGATTATTGAACTACATTGTGACTGTAACTCATTGTAAATAAAGTTAACATCTGTGCAATTGAGTGACCATTCATAGTACATAAATGCCAATCTCATTTGATCAAGGTTCTCAACTGACATATTTCTGTATTTTTTTATAGAAGAATTGAAGTGATCTTGGTTTCTCACTATATTTGTTACTATTAAAGAATGATCAGATATCTTAGGAGTGTCATGGACTTTAGATGTACATAGATCATGGTTAACTAACACATAATCAATCAGAGTTTCACTTACATCAGTTATTCTGGTGGGTTCATTAACCAGTTGCTTAACTCCATACTGTAGAAACATTTTTTTAATCTTACATGAGTAATAGTTATCACTAAATAAATTAATGTTAAAATCTCCTATAAAAATACATTTCTTATCTGTAGCAAAAAGAGTGTCACAAATATTCTCAAATTCATCTAGAAACAATGCATCTGAACTTGAAGGTGATCGATATAAGCATCCAATAAATATTTGACCAAATCCAAATTGAACTTTAACTACTTTACACCAGAACTCTCCTTCATTTACAAATGTCTTATGAACCGAGAACTTAAGTCCATCTTTTAGAAAAATTGTAACACCACCAGTATGACGATTTAGTGAATCACATCTCACAATATTGTATCCATCAATATGTATTTCGTTATTATTAATTTCTTTGGTTAACCGAGATTCTGTGATCAATATAATTTTTGGACTATAGCACATAATAGAACCTCGTATCTGGTCCATTTTAGCAACAAATAAATAGTAATAGAAAGTTCATAATGTAGAATAAGCACCAGATTAAGTATTTACAAAAACAATTGAATTTCGAAATAATTCAGTAACTTATTCGATGAATTGTTCAAATTGATGTCCATTTTCCCTAACACACAATTGACACATTTTATCAATACATCTCAATTCAGTGAGAGGCCCAACAATCTTGAAGAACTTCGTGCAACATCAAAGGCAATTTTCTGAGTTTTCCAGGAATTACAAAGGAGTCCATTAATGATTTTGAATGCATTAAGACGTATTGAGAAAGTGTGTGAGGGAAAATGGACATCAATTTGAACAATTCAATGAATAAGTTACTGATTATTTCTAAATTCAATTGTCTTAGTGAATATTTAATCAGGTGCTTATTCTATATTTTGAACTTTTTATAACTATTTATTTGTTCATTATTCCAAATTTTTTGGGATTTTCTCTCCTCGTTTCTATAAAATAAAAATATGAATATTATTTCAATATACGTGTAGTAAGGACAAATCAGATGATTTGCCCCAAAATGTCACTGCGTTTAAAGAATTTTCCTATCAGAGAGCCTAAAAGAAAAATTCACTAGCTTGTCAGTGACAATTTGTATTGAAAAAATTTTTGGAGAAGGGAAATAAAGGTATATAGAAAAAATATCAAATTTTCACTTATCTTTGGACGTTTCGGGACCGGTTCTGCTCCCGTTTTCAACATGAGAAAAGATTATTTCAATAGCGAAGTCGTATAATGTCTTGAAGCTTTTCAGTTTTCAATGACAATTGGTGACGTTGGCAATCAAATGAGTTACAGGATGTTTTCATTAATTGATCTTGAATTTACCATTTTCATGTTCAGATTTTAGTAGTGAATACCATGTTCTGTCTATATCAACTGAACAAGAAGCAATGCTATTGTCTCCGTTCAGAAGAATGCAAGCAGATTCCTTGATTTTTCTCTTCTGGTTGTTATCTTCTTTTCCAATAATTTTAATATTATTCCACTCTGCCATATGTTGTCCGTCTTCAGTAAGGATATGTTCAGCTAGTTTCGATTTATCGATGTTTCTTTTCTTTATATTTATAAATCGAAACTAGCTGAACATATCCTTACTGAAGACGGACAACATATGGCAGAGTGGAATAATATTAAAATTATTGGAAAAGAAGATAACAACCAGAAGAGAAAAATCAAGGAATCTGCTTGCATTCTTCTGAACGGAGACAATAGCATTGCTTCTTGTTCAGTTGATATAGACAGAACATGGTATTCACTACTAAAATCTGAACATGAAAATGGTAAATTCAAGATCAATTAATGAAAACATCCTGTAACTCATTTGATTGCCAACGTCACCAATTGTCATTGAAAACTGAAAAGCTTCAAAACATTATACGACTTCGCTATTGAAATAATCTTTTCTCATGTTGAAAACGGGAGCAGAACCGGTCCCGAAACGTCCAAAGATAAGTGAAAATTTGATATTTTTTCGGTATACCTTTATTTCCCTTCTCCAAAAATTTTTTCAATACAAATTGTCACTGACAAGCTAGTGAATTTTTCTTTTAGGCTCTCTGATAGGAAAATTCTTTAAACGCAGTGACATTTTGGGGCAAATCATCTGATTTGTCCTTACTACACGTATATTGAAATAATATTCATATTTTTATTTTATAGAAACGAGGAGAGAAAATCCCAAAAAATTTGGAATAATGAATATACCACCTCCTCGATTAACCTACAGACAGTATTTATTTATTTGTTGCTATCAGGTACCAAATTTTTGTGTTTTCTTAGTTGATTAGTAATGGTATTTTTGCTGTCCTCTTCATGGAAAAATCAATATAAATATTCCTTGGAACAACTTTTTTGATTTGAAAAATCCATAGCCCACTATTGAAATTCAATGTTTTAGTGATTTTGGAGCATTTTGGAAAATTTTATATCTATACATTATATTTCATTCTGATGGGAAAAAAATAAGGATTTCAATGAGCTCACGAAATACAGGGTCTTCCTTTTGAAAAATCATAAGCTTGAGTCGTATCTTCAAAATCATACCCCAAAAAAAAAATTTGAGTGCGCCATTGGGTTCTGCGTGGAATTATCTATGGGATGAGACTTCAGTTTGACAATTTCGCTGAGACACTTCGTAGATATTGATGGGGTCCAGAAAGTATAAATTTTCAAAATCGCCCTGTATCTCATAAACGAAAACAGTAATGCAGAATCTGATAAGGTCATCTTGAGTTTCACAAAAAAGTGGCACAGGACCGCGAAAACCGCAAGGTTCTATCTCGAAAGTTGACTGAGATACCACGTAAAAGCATCGAAAACTATTTTGACAAGTATTTAACTAAGTACAACATCATATTCAGTTGATTCAACAATCATTTCATTGTGCAACCAATCGAAGGTTTTTTTTCTATTCGACAAAATTGAATTGATTATGACAACATTAGATTTTGTTGATTCAACACATCATTATCAAGAAATATGTTGTTATTTCAAACAGATTATTTTGTTGAACAGAACCCACAGATACATTACCTATGTCAAACAAATATTTTGTTGAATGATTATCTAGTTGCATTTTCCTACCTAAAACCACAGTTAAAAGAATATTAACTGTGCTAAAACATCCGTCTATATTATATAGAATATTAAGCTGTCCAAGGATTTCTAATGACGCTTTCGAATCAACTAAGGAAATTAATCTTGTATTTCTCTTAGTTTTGAAATTCAGTTGCTTAATTTTTTCAAAAATACTATTCAAAAAAACATTTTGTCAATTCTAAATACAATTTTGTTGATCGAATGAATTGTTCCATTGAATGAAAAAATTATTTTCTTATATTCAGAATAAATATTGTTATTTAAACATATTCACTTTCTGAGAAATTGAAAATTTTGTCACTTGAATGAAATGATATGATCATTTCAATCAACAGAATCTGTTCGTTAGAGCAGATATCGTATTATAGGAACAAAGTATTCTATGTTTATTCAACCAATTCCTGCTGTCAATGTAAATCATTAATGAGTTAAATCAAATAAATTTTGACTTGAAAACTGACAAAAAAAATTGTTGCGGTGACAAAATATTTGGTCGTGGATATATGACATTCTGATTTTGTTGAATTCACAAAAAAATTGTAGTTTATAACAATTTTTTTTCTGTGCATGTGTGTTCTGTGTAAACTTCGTTGCTCACTCCATAGGACACCTCAGGAGCGGAACACGACAACGAATCATCATCAAAAAAAATCTATGTTCTGGCGAAGACCGAAACAACGAGCGCCAAGGTGAATAAATTGTAATTAGAAGTGCAAAAATACTGAAAAAAAAAAACAATTAGTTTACTTTTTATTATCCCCTCTACAAATACATCAGGCATATAATTTTGCGTGACCAAACTATAGGTATGTTTGTATATATAGTTAAAAAATGATTGAGCTAATGGTTACTGATGCAATATCGAACTTCCAGACATCATGTCAATCTGTTCGTTTTTTCCTACTTCAATTATTTGTACTTAACGATAATTTGCGGGAGGTCAACTTTGAATGCAATAATATACCAAGGATAAAGTATTGAGCCATCTAATTTCACGTTCACTAAGAATCATTTTTTTCTACGGAAATGGACAAATGCAACAGGCTTGTTATTGTTTCTTCAGTGAAGAAAAATTCGCACTTTTATCTTCTGATTTCGACTTTCATGTCGAAAGTTCGACTTTCATGTCGAAAGTTCGACTTTCATTTCGAAATTTTCCCTTTTATATCGAAATATCAACTTCAAACTCGAAATGTTGACATTTATAACGAAATTTCAAACGTTTTCTCAAAATCTAGTTTCCATCAACTTTGTTCTCGTTTACTTCGCTATAAACACGAAAAAATACGTTCCGTTGTTGATGGATCACTCAAATTATTCATTGAATCCCGAAGATTCTTGAACTCCATCGACCTTGGTGTGTTCATTTTTTCGGTTTTTGTGGAATCCCAAGAAAATTCTGGTCATGCGCTTGGCCTTTCTATAATAATAGCAAAAAACCTCTGGAAATATGAAGACGGTGAGAGAAAATCTCAGAAATATTTATCTGCAGACATGAAAAGTACAGGAAGATTGTTTATATTTCACACAATATAAAAACTCCGGAAAGATAAAGATGGTGAGAGAAAATTCCAGAAATAAATTGGACGTAGTTATGCAAAATGGAACCAAGCGACATGATCGTCGAAAGTACTATGCATAAATCGATGGCTAAATATCCATTCTAATTTCAGCAAAAAAAAACCAAGCGAATTTCGAATATATGGGCATTTATTCTCGATAAAAGAACAATTTGAAATCATGGGAATCAATTGATTTGTTATGCGGAAAAGCACCACGCGTAATGGTTCTTTTTTGTATACCTCTGATAATTTCTCAATAGATATACGATTCAGATGGATCCTCTACATTTCAGGTTTTTACCAAAATCCCATGACAATTCAAAATGCAAGAAGAAATCAACGCACTTTCTCTTCAATTATTTTTGTTTGAGGTAATTGAAACTGAGATTTTTCCATTGAATTCTCCCTGTTTTTCTATATGTGATAAAAAAAAATTAGTAAGGCAAAATATCACTGATTTACTGATGATTCATAATCTTCAAAAATCAATATTTCGAGACTAACTTCTTGTCGCTTGGGCTATTTTTGCATAACTGCGTCCTATTTATCTGCAGTCATGAAAAGTACAGAAAGATTGTTTATATTTTACTCACTTCTAGCTATCTCAGTTAATATTGGTCTCACAGAAACATTCGAATAGGCAAAAATGGAATATTTTCATGAGCATTTAGAATATATTACGAGGAAATGCAGAAAACCATCGTAAACTTGAAATTTCTACAAATACTGGTGTTGAACGCCAGAAGATGCTGCAAGTTCTACAGCTGCCTTAGATCTATACCAAGAAATCTATATATTCCAGATTTTCTTCAATATTCCGAAAGCCTTGAAAGGTACTGCTCTGAAATTCGTAGGGCGATTTACTATAGTGAATGTGCATGGAAAACATGTCGTACCAATTCAATCAATATACAGGGAGTTTGGTATTTCGCATTCTCTTTGATGAAAATGATTTAACTTTTTTGGAGTACGGCACTAACCACATTTTGATATTTCAAAGAATCAGAGTTACTTAGCTGTGTGCACATGTAGATATACTAGAATAGTACAAAGAATTGTATTTCGTGCAAAATAAATTTCATTTAATTTTTCATAGCAGAGCCATAGATTAACGAATCTATGGCAGAGCGCTTTCGACTAACAGTCATCATCAGTGCATACTCGTCAGGTTGACAAGAATATATATTTGCATCATGGCTGATTACGGTACAAACAGGACTAAACTTTATTCAAGAAAAAATAAATGAAATTGGAGATTACCAACAACATTATCATAAGCTGAAGTAGTTCATAAACATGATTATTGTGGTCCATAACTGAACACAAATGAGGTGAAAACTTCAAAAACTTGTAAAGCGTGATGATCGTCATATTCATAAACAAGTATGGAGAAGCACCAGAATTAGTTTCGTTAGATATCTCGAAAACCATCAAGAAGAATCATAGGATCACGACAGCTAGAAAAAAGTGAGATATTTGAGTTTGTGATTAGTTAGCAATACGGGTAAAAGAGAATATTCAAAAAATTACAAAAACAAATACAAAAAGAATACAAAATTACACTTTGAAATTATGATGAGTGAAGCCTGGTCTCCAGTGATGTAGGTGGGAATGTAGTGTGTGGAAGTTAATATGCTATTATATACTGATTTTGGTTTTCTATATCTTCTTAATTATATGGTCGTTGTCTCTATTCTTATTATTTATTAATTCATTTTGAAGTCTACCTGAGCCTCCATGTACCTACTGAAGTTTATCATAAAGCTCAACATCTGTAGAGTTACGTTTTGTTATCATTAAACGGTGTTTAGTTGTACGAAACAGATCACAATTTCTTGTTGTATAATTATAAAAGGCATCATTTGTTTGATAATTCTTTTTGTTTTCATGAATTTCCAGCAAACAATAAAGAATGTAGATACATGGTAAAGGAAGTATTTCCTGATTTTTGAATAATGGACGATAACTTTCTCTATACTTAACTTTCGAGATCAATCTCGAAGCTCTTTTTTGTATTTTGAATATTCTTATGGAATCAACTGCGTTTCCCCAGAGAGTTACGCCATAGTTGATATGAGAATGAAAAAGACCAAAGTATGCTGTTTTCAAAACTATTGGGCAAGCAAATCTACTCAATTTTCGCAATATGAAAATATTTGAGCTTAATTTTTTCTTAAATGTTGTCCACTTCAATTTGTCATCCATGACAATTCCAAGCAGCTCAACTTTTGTACTGGCAACAGTATAATTAGTAGAAAATAAGATATTTTGAGTTGTGTTAGATATGAACCACTTTACAGCTTTAGTGGAAAAATCTTGGACAATATTGTCCAACTGGTCAATTCTTTTGTCAGACACATAAAGAGTATACAATTATCTGCATAACAGACACATTTAGTTGGACTCATATAATGAAAAATATCATTGATATAAATATTAAATAAAAGTGATCCAAGGATAGAACCCTGAGGGACCCCAAGCGAGATATTCTCAATTTCTGAATATGAGTTATTCAGATAATCGGCTTGTTTCCTCCCATTCAGGTATGATTCAATTAATTTCAGTGCAGTTTCTCGTGCACCGTAACAATGGAGCTTGCCCAAAGGACTAATTTTTACCGAGAAGAATGGGAAAGACCTAACGCCCTGTGTCGTTTTTCAACGCCCTCTCACGGCTCAACGGTGCATTTTCGTATATAGGTATAAATGGATTTCAATTGGTCTAATTTGGTCTCTATTTCACCCTGTAGAATTCAAGGTACGTTGTTATGGGACACCTAGTGTGTATTCGGAATCAGAAGAAAGAGTTCTAACGTTCAGAAAAATAAAATACAGGGTGTTCCACTTGAAAAAAAAACAGTGTATGTGAAGTAAAATTTGTAGGTAAACGATAGTGATTCACACGAGACCATCGAGACGAGACTCTTAATAAAGTCTCGTCTCGTCCCGCAGCCTCCAGTCTCTTCTTGTCTCGCGTCTCGTATGAGACTCTCGCAAATGTATCGCAATTTCGTTATGCATAATCTTGTACCAGTCTAGTACGGGCTATATACCTTTACCTTCTTTCTAGGTATAATGTAGAGGTAGGAAGACAAAATTACTACCAAATTAACATAATTCATTGAGAAGTAAGTACCTGATAGGTAAATACCTAAATCATACATCTCAACAAGACAAAAAAACATTTGTTTTTCACCCAGTCGTTGAGACATAACAAACATCGTGTAGATATAGTAACGCAGCACGTGAGAATAATCTTTCCGCCGGGACTTTAGAATGGGAAATTCAGAAGCATGAATTTTCCACCATTGCAATATATCTGTGTTTTTATTACACCGAGGCACAGAATGATATTTTTGAAGCTCCTGCATCAATACCACGATCCATACTCCCGTCAAAACAAATGTGTTCTTTATCTTAGACTATTTAGCACAGGATGACTTATAGATTTTATTAAGGTAGTCATTCAATTTGCGATCTGTCGTTTTTGCAGAATTGCCTTTATTTTCCGCCGCCATAAGAGATCATGGATTTTGTTTTAAAAGTATTCTTGAATGAAATGTTTTGTCCATCTGAAAATAAATAATCTGAATTCTTTTAAAATATGTTGTATTATGAATGAAATTCTCAAGTCTGCAGTCGGAACGCAGAAATATTTACCTGCGAGACTCTCGCACGAGACACGGGAAGTCTTGCACGAGACTCGAGACGAGACCAATAAAAGTCTCGTCTTTTCAGAGTCTCATCTCGAGTCTTGTCTCGAAAACGAGACGAGCCCATGCGAGACTCTCGAATACGATACTCTCGCGGGCACCACTAGTTAACGATGCTTTTTGCATTTTCTAGTAAGTAATATATTCTGAATGCCCATAAAAAATCTCCATTTCTGTCCATAATATGAACATTTCTGTAAACTGAGACAGTTATTGAGTAAAATATAAACAATCAACCTGTACATAATTTGTTTATCCTGCATGTACGATAACAGTCTAATTGGATATAAAGGGTAACAATAGAGATAATTATAATTACTTGAATTAAGATCATAATCTAATTTTGCCTTGGAACGATGAATCATAGTCGGCATACTCATTCTTAAAGAAAGAAAAAACATTTAAAATTTTTTTAGCGGAAATAATATACGAAACCTCAATCAAAGATATGAACGTTGGCGTATCAAGGATCATTTTGTAATCATGGTTTTGACAGTATTTCGATGGAGTGACGAACGCATATACAGGGTGAATGAAACTCCAAGTCTATAATATATTAAAAGGGAAGAAAAAACGATACACAGGGTGAGTCATGACTATTTGGACATAGCTAGGCTAAGGGCCGATTGTTTGGACTAAAATAAAATAATAATTATGAAATGGTTTTGTCAATATGAGTTTCATTCCATTATCACTTCAAAATAACAAACGTCTCCAACCATGCATGTCCTAATTTTCCTACAAGATACTTGTTGAATGAATTATCGTTTCGGAACAAGATTATCATCTCTTTCGTTATATACAAACAAATTAAATGCTTAAAGTGGAGTGGAATTTTTCGAAGGAAGGATCGAAGGAATGCTCGAAGTCATTTCCACAAATTTTAATGGTGTATTTTCAGTGTTTTCTAACCAAATTAGTTTAGATTCAAACATGTGCTGGCTGTTTGCCCCATCAATTTTATAGACATTTTTCTTAAGTAGCGCTTTCATAAGGGCACGGGGAACCCCTTTTTCAAAACAAACCTTTTGGCAATACCTTCATATACTATTTTGGTGTTGGTATATGAAATTCCAATGAAAATAATGGTATGCGCTCTCAGGGCACGGGGCCCTTATTTATTGAGACCCCGTTTCTCCATTAATTATTTGATTTTTCGACTATGGGCATTGACAACATGACAACAATTCCACAACTAGTAGCATCAAAAATTTGTTCAACTCCAAGTAAGTCAAACACTATCTAGTTAAAATTGCAATTACACTCCAGCCTTATCTTTCTTCAACATTTCTTTCTTGGATTCACTCCATTATCTTTCCTACTACCAATTTGATCCAAATTTAACGACCGAAAAACTAAACAGAACAGAGTCACAAGTTAATCGAAAGGGTCAGCTGCGAGTATTCCCGCTTCGTACGAGAGACCTTGTGTCGTTTTTTTATCGCTTGGAGCACACGAAAGGGAATCCCTATAATGTTCAAAGAACATCGTGCGTTCCAAAATTTGAGTCAGTCTCTGCCGCGTCTTCCAAACTATTCAAGTTATGTCCATCTTGTGATCTCGTCCCAAGAATGTCCAGCGATGGGATTTAAATCCGAGCTGGTGATGACATGTTATTCAAAACAAAAAAGGTCGGAAGAGAACTTCTGGATACTTTTTGGCGGTTCCTTTTTTTTTTTTTTTTTTTTTGGAAAATATAGCAATCAAGATGAAATTTGGCGAAGACCCTTTTTGAAGGCATATAAAATGAGGAGAATGAAGCGAAGTTGTCACATTCATGAAAAAGGTGGGACAGCAGATGAAATTCAATAGTAGCTAGAAAATTGATATTTCTAGATCTGAGATGAATCACGTTGAATAAGTTTAGAATTGGATCTCATCAGTGATATTTAGAAGAAAATATTTTAGGACAACTCGAAAATCTAAGCTGAAGTGATAGAGAAAATATAAAAATGGAACTAATAGTCATTGGAAAGTATAACATTCAGAGTTGTCAATGTGAAATGTGAAATTCTCTCAACTTGAGCTGCTGGAATCCTCAAAGTTGTCGTGCTCAGATTTGAGAAACCCCACAAAATCCTCATATTGATCATAAGAAATTCATGTGAATATTTTCTCCATGTAATTTGAACCGCTAATCATCAAACATTCAACTGCTGAGTGCCCCGGTAAATTGTCACTGTTGAAATATCGAGTCACCATGTTAATGACATAATTTGTCCTAATTTCCCTCAAGATAGTTTCTTTTAGCTGACAGCCCTCGGCCTTAAAGTATGTGACAAATGATTAGGAAATTATCGATAGCCTGGGATATTATAAGTGTTAATCATTTCATGTCTACATTATTACATGATTTTCAGCAATATCTCAGGGCAATATCTCAGAACAATATCATAGTTGATTGATGAAATATTGTTTACATAATTTCTTATTATAGCTAGGGTATTGAAAATTATTGATCGATTCAATTAACTGATTGCCTCATTTTCCCGAGGAACATTACTCTTCATATTACGGATATCTACATATAGAAAAATACAACACTAATATTATTTATCAGTCATCAAACTATATGAATCATTTTCGATCAATCAAGTGGAAATGAAATAACAATGAGAAATTAGAATTATAACAATATTTCTGTGTCTAAGACTAGAAGTGAAGTGTTACAACGGCATTATATTGATTGACTAGATCACTCACATGTATGATAAATCTCCACAATGTGAAAGCCTCCTCACACATTGGCAACGCTGGTAACAAGATATTCAACTGAAGATCAACTGGAGATGTACTTGTCTTAGTCACTAAAAAATGGCAAGCTTAATTAGAGAAACATATGGAATATCTAGGAATATCTAGCTGTGGCGTTGGATATATCGAAGGCATTCGACCGTGTTTGGCACCAAGGACTGCTCCACAAACTATACCATCATATGGTTTACCACCTCATCTATGACGTATTGTTTTATAGCTTTCTCCCAGACAGATCGCTCCATGTGATGAAGCCGGAGTATTGTCTGATACCATTGCTATCGATCTCGGCGTTCCAAAAGGATCAATTGTGACACCTACTCCATATATATCTAACAATGATCTGTTGGGAGCAACCAATTGCCTTATCCACAACTTTGGAGACGATAAGTACTCTCCATACTGCGTTCTCTTCTAGAATTCCATTTCTTCGCAGGAAACTGAGAACTTACGAAGAAGGCAGATCAAAGCTGTCATGCAATGACGATCTTGCCGAAATTACAGCCAGGAAAACCAAAAACCTAGTTGAATTCAACGCAACCAAAAATCAAGCCTGCGTTTTCTCTAGAAAGACGGAACTCATGATGTTTGATATAACAATGTCTGGTATCACTATTCCCACCAAAAATCAGGCCAGCATTTCCTCTAGAAAGGCGGAACTCATGATGTCTGATGTAACAATACTCTTTCATAGAAAAATCATGTCCGATCCATCGCGAAAGCTGCTTCACAAGAACTCGGAATTTAATTCCGTGCGAAAATCTACTTTTCAAAGCACAGATACGACTAGTCCTAGAATACTGTTCTCACATATGGGGTTCAGCACCCAAACATACGCTGATGCTCTTACATTCCATCCAGAGAAGAGCCATATATCTGCCTAGTGGGTGATGCCACACTCATACTAAAATACTTCGACTCTATTAGAACACCATAGAAAAGTCGGCGAACTTTCAATTTTCTATAGATACGGGAAATGTTTCTCAGAAATCTCTGCTTTCACTAGCAATACCACTTAGACGTACTCGACAAGCCCAATCAGCACATCCTGACGTTGTCAACCCTGAAATATGTCGAACAACACTTTACCAAAACTCGTTATACTATAAAACGAGCTTTGGAATTCTTTGCCAATGGAAGTATTTTCAAGAACCATATAACCTCCAAAGGGTCAAAGTAAATTCCAACACCTATCTCCTCTCTCTTTCCTCCCTAGGTATACGCTTTGCCGCGGCAGTGTTCTGTGACCTTACGGAAGCTTTTGACTGTGTTGATCATGATATTCTATTACGGAAGCTTCATCGATATGGATGTACGTGAGTAACTTGGGATTGGTTTGAGTCATATCTCACAGGGCGCAATCAAGTAGTCAGGAATAATGACATTTCAATGATCACTGAGATAGATTCGAGAGTGCCGCAAGGATCAGTAATGGACCCAATCCTGTTTTCATTATACGTCAATAACCTATTGAATATAAACATTTCTGGTAAACTCACATTATTTGCTGACGACACCACAATTTTGTGAAGGAGTAGAACCATATTGACGATCATAACCATAATACATCAAGAGATATAAAAAATATCAAGTCCTGGTGTGATTCAAATTTGTTATCATTCAATATCACAGAAACAAATATAGTTTCTTTCAAATGCACTATTCATAGTTTATTCTTAGAAAATGGAATGCTTGAAAATAAAGAGTACTAGATTTTTAGGTTTGCATATAGACAGAAAATTGAAATTCGATACACATATAAATCCATAAAAAAGAAAACTATCTTCCGGATGTTTACAAAAAAGAGCTGTCAGAAGTATTTGTAAGATTGGACCACGTGAGTGATGCAGGCAAGTGTTTATTGACAAAAATATATTGACAGTCGTCGCTCTATTTATTTTGGAAACTGTCTGTCTTGTAAAAAAACATATCCAGAAATTTGAAACGAATTCTTCTCAATATTCCATGAGACAAAGTTCAAGGAAAAATTTGAACTTATCCTCACCTTCCTTCTCCTTACTCGAGGATTCGTTTATCTATAACGGAATTAAAATGTTAAATCATCTGCCAATCGATACTGAAGAATCCAATGTAGATATTGAGAAAAAAAAATTAAATGACTAAATACCTAGTAGTTCCCACTATTGTTTGCAGGAATTTTATGACGATATAAATGGTGGTTGAATGATCGTTTCATTAATTCATTCATTTTATTACTTATACATAATATATGTATATTATTATTGTGTGCTTTGTGTACCTATACCAAAAAGAATATGTAATTGACCAGATATTTATTATAATTTTCTAAATGTCTGTTTTGATTTTTTGAATTTATTCAAGTATTATGTATTTGTCAACAAGATTATGATTTTCAAAAAATTCCTTCCATGCGCTTCAAGAGATTAAAAAAACATACGTGTGCACGTGTATACAGGGTGAGTCATTAGTGTGGCAAAGTCAGATAACAGCTTTACAGTTTGAGATAGAGAAACAAAAGTTCCAGAGATGATCTAGGATCATGAGCAGCACATTTTCAAATTATTTCGCTTTATACAAGGTGACTCAGAAATGCGTGGCGTATCAAAGTTATCCTTTTTCTTATGGGACACCCTGTATTTCATTGCATTTTCAAATTCTTCTTTGTGAGCTGATTCCATCAATGCATCACACTTGTGGTCTAGCGAGAATGATTACAGAGATATAGGGTGTTCAAAATCAAGATTTTTCAACTTAAGGATTTTTTTGCGTCGAAACTATTCATTATTGTTCGAAACGGCTTCCATGTCCCTATCCCAACTTTTGATTAACTATCTATTGACATTTAATTGGAACAAATACAGGGTGGTTCAAGAGTCAGCATTCTGATCACTCTTGTATCTGTTCCAACTAAATATCAGTATAAAGTAAATCAAAAGTTGGGATAGGGACATGAAAGCCGTTTTGACCAATAATGAATATATTCGACGCAAAAAATTCCTAAAGTTGAAAAATCTGGATTTTGAACACCCTATGTCTCTGTAATCATTCTCGCTAGACCCCAAGTGTGATGAAATGATAAATTCAGCTCACAAAGGAGAATGCGAAAATACAATGAAATACAGGGTGTCCCACAAGAAAAAGTATAACTTTAATACGCCACGCATTCCTGAGTTACCCTGTATAAAGCGAAATAATCTGGATATGTGCTGCTCATGATTCTTGATCATCTCTGAAATTTTTATTCATCTATCTCAAATAGTAAAGCAGTTATCTCACTTTGCCACACTAATGACTCACCCTGTATACAAATAATTGTACAAATCTTGTATTTCGTGAAAACTCGTTTATTCAAAATATCATAGCAGAGCGCTTTCGGCTATAATTCCATCATCAGTGCATACTCGTCAGGATGACAAGAAATTCTTCATAAAGATATCTTTTGTCCTGTTAGGTAGCAGTGCAAACATCATTGCTAATCACGGTACAAACATATTGAAACTCGTTTCTCAAACTGGGATAAATTGTGTATTTAATTTTGTTATATTACTGTTGGCTGCTTAAAAAACGAAAAACAATTGCCAATCAGTAAGTTTACGAGAAAAACTGACAAGAAAAAATTGCGAGACCGTAGGTCGAGAGAAATTACTGATGGAAAATGTTTGAGTTACTTAGGAAATTCATCCAATCAAGATATAAGTTCGAGCCTTTTTTGACAAGATGAATCAACGACGATATACAAATAAACAACAACAATAATAAGGTAACAATCAAACTTGACACGATATAAATTGAAGTGACAGGCGCATACTGAAGTGCTCAAAGAAATTAAGTGAACCACTGAAATTTCCTCCAATTTAGAATTTGCCATTTTTCGTAAAATGAATTGATTTTCAATCGGAAAGCATTGCTTGAAAGCTGCGTTATTCCTCTGCAAGATTCATTGTTCAAAACACATCGAAATTGTTTAGGCATGACACACCAAGTGATTGATAGAAGTGTTACATAAATGAAAATGTTTAAATGCCCCCGTATTCGACAGGATTTTTTTTATTTTTCCACGAATCCTGCTTTCTGAACGCCTGAGACGATATCTCGGAATGGTTTCGGAATTTTCAATATTCTTCATACAGAATGATGAAATTCGATTTTCTGGATTTTATCGCATCACTGCGAATACATCCTTGATGAAATTACAAGGCGAAATGGTTTGAATATTGCCCACGAAATTTTTCAATCCGTACTGATGCGATAAAATCTACAAAATCGAATTTTATCATTCTGTATGAGGAATATCGAAGATTCCAAAACCATTTCGAGATATCGTATGAGGCGTTCAGAAAACAGGATTCGTTGGAAAATAAAAAAAAAATCCTGTGGAATAGGGGGAAACTCGAACGTTTTCATTTCTGTAACATTCTTTTCAAACACTTGGTGTGTCATGACTTTTTTTTATGTCCTGGTTCCCACAAGAAGGAATATCCTGTAATGTTCAGAGAACATCGTGAGAACCACGGGAAATGAGGTAGGAATATTGGCGTTCTTAAATTTGTGGAGGTTATACGCCTCGCGGAACACCTTCCTTGGCAATGTGTTCCAGAGCCTCGCTGTTCGTTGGATGAACGAGTCTTTGGAAAGAGATAATCTGCAGGTCTCCAAGGTGACCACGAAGGGATGCGAAGCCTCAACCTGACGAGTCAATCTCGCGGATACTGCCAAGTGAGCAACGTTTGTTGACATAATATCTATAAAATATAGCCAGATCACCATCTTTTCTACGGTGTTCCAGAGAAGTGAGTGAGTTTGTGAGCGAGGCATCACCCACGAGACGAGTTGCCCTTGTTTGGAGAGAATCCAACAGTTTCAGGGTATGTTTGGGTGCTGCACTCCAAATATGGGAACAGTATTTCAGGACAGGTCGGACCTGTGCCTTATAGATCACAAGCAACTGAACAATTTCGATGTGTTTTGAACAATTAATCATAAAGGGGAAGAACGCAGCATTCAAGCACTGCTTTCCGATTAAAAATCAATTCATTTTTCGAAAAATTATGGCAAATTCAAAATTGACAAAAATTTGAGTGGACCATTTAATTCTTCGAGCACCTCAGCTTTGAGGAACAGAGGCATTCTCACAGCGTTTCGATGTCAAAATGACTCACGCCATCGTCATGTATCATATGCGATACTATTTTGCCGGAAATATTCGGCGATTGTTACGACAGCTTGTTGCCTAATGATCGCCGAATGACATTGTTTATCAAAACTTTCTAGCCGTAGGCAAGAAGTACAGGGACAATGTCATGAGCGAAATTAAAGCAGCAAGCTAGAGCATGTCAATCGACGAATATTTCCAGGAGAAATAGTATCACGAGTTGTATTTGTATGAGTATTCCATGATTGAGACAATAAACGAGCGGCTTGCGAGAGTTGTGCTCACAACATCCATCATTCTGGCTTCCAACATAATTGACATTTCAAATGACCAAAATTTTATCACTAAAAAACGAGGAAGGTTGGTCACGTGTTCGGCTTATGTATTGGTAAAGCAAGTCCGATGAAATTTAGTAAACAGAAAAATATCGCAGTAATACAGGAAAAACCGTGAAAATGACCGATTCTGATTGATTATAGAGACCAAGAGTGGAGTAGTCAGCGAAAAACTAATATCAACAGCATGTTGAGAAACTATAGTCAAACACGTTCGATTCAATTTTCACGATGATACAAGGCGCTTCCTAATAGGAGTCTCAGAACATTTATTCAATAGTAGGTACCTACTCTGCTTTGTAGTTATCATACCTTGTGTTTATATTCTGGAATATGTAACATTTGTAAAAGTAACCCTGATAGATTTACGTTGCATAAATAAAATCATAATTACAATACTAAACATAGAAATCACATTTATCCAAATTCATTACGCCTGAACAGATCAAAGAGTGGAACTTCTTATACGATTTTTTGTTGACCTACAATATCTTAAACGAAGATATTAAGACTTGAGTATGACTCGTTTCAGATCTGTAATGCAATCATTTTTACTGATGAATGATTTTCAAAATATTCAAGATATTATTGATTCCATTAGAAATTCGTAAATTTGATACTATAGTTCAGTATAGTGTATATACTAGTTGTTATATACTATTATCTTTCAACTCATTTGTTAGTTTTCAACATACGAAGATTGCATTTTACAATAATTTTTCAAGAAATCTGCTCTTCTACAGAATGCCTATATCGACCTTATACTCAGTGCCATTCAAAAACCTTATTTTATCAGATTTTACCACTTATCCTTTTTCCTCCTCTTACAATGGAGCTGAGTCATCGAGTTTTGATCACCCTGTACATTCGATTAATTTGGTGATAATAATTATCGTTGGTATTATTGCGCAAATAGCTGCAGATCTGGTTTCATTTCTTGAGGAAGCAAAGTCAAGGTCAGACCTTGATCGGCATTGTGCATTTAATTCGAGAGAATTCACAAACTCAAGGCTTCTTAGAATGTGAATGGGTTCTTTCTTTTCAATATTAGACAAGGTACTTCAATTCATGAAAAATACCAACCATTATTGTTAAAAATTGCAAAATTGGGTTCTTTCTTTCGTTTTATATATATATGAAAAATATCGACGGCATTCCCTAATAGCACACAATAACGTCCTAGGGACGTCCCTATTTGGTACAAATCACGTTTGAATGTCCCGAACCAAAAATAAGTGTCCTTGGGACGTCCCATCCCGTACATCTCATGCAATGTCCGAGCAAGGACGTCCACGGAATGTCCCAGCTGGTACATCATTTCAAATGTCCTAGAAATAGCATCCCTTAGACGTCCCACGTGGTACATATTGTAGAATGTCCATGCAAGGACGTCCTTGGCATGACCCTGATGGGATATGATTTTGAAAGTTTCTTTAGGGACATCCATCGGATGTCCCGAGTAGTACATATTCTGGCATAAAATGTCCCTGATGGTACATTCCTTCGAATATCTCTGCACAGACGCCCTTAGTATTTCCAGGATCGTATAACAATCGAAATGTCCCATAGGGACATCCTTCGAATGTCCCTTAGGGATATCCGTCGGATGTCCCAATTGGTACATGAACTGTACTCTTCCAATGTCCTAGAAATAACTTCCTATGGACGTCCCAGTCGGTACTTTCAATATGTTGTCCCTGCGAGGACGTTAATTTACACCTCGCCGACGAATGATTGCTCGTAGGCTATAAGTATTCCTCGTCAATGTCCTTCACGTAAGTCCATTGGACATCCTTGGGACACTTTTTGGGGATCTTCTACGGATCATCAACTAAACTGGATGTCCTAATCAGTTATGCAAGATCTGGTCCTAGAGGGACCCAGAAAAATTCAAATTCAAGAATAATTCGTACGTCCCTGGGACATCCTATAGACATCCAATAGATATCCCTCAGCGTTGCTGATAGGTTGTCCTAGGGTTGTCTTAAGGATGTCCTCTGTAGTGCTTTATGAGGAATACTGTAGGATTTAGGTATTCGATAGTTGTCCCAGGGACATCCCTCAAAGACGTCCCTAGTTGGTCTTCAAGTGGGACATTTGTGCGTCCCACAGACGTCCACGGTACCAAATTCGAACGTCCTATGGACGTCCTGAGGATATCCATGGAACATAGGTTTGTTATTAGGGTTATTGCAGATACACCAAAGAAATGCTGAGCTATTATTTTGCACCAAAAGTTCTTGGTTCCTTCAGAAAACCACCCGTGCAGGAAGTATTAGATGTATAACCTTGAAGATTTTGAAGTTCGAATTATCGTATCCAATGCGATTATTTTTTGAGTTGTCCTAACCGAACGTTAACATTTGACTACGCGCTTTGTTTGGTAGAGTTACTCTATGTATATCCACGTATATTCAAAATTATACAACGTGATTTAACTCAATTTATACTTCTGATTGGTTTCAGATCATACGAAGAAAATAATCGTTGACGAAATCAGCTCACAAAGAAGAATCCGAAGTATAACGTTGATACGTCACGCATTTTGAGTCACCCTGTATACCAAAGTGATTCAGAAATATGCTGCTCATGAGCCTAGACCTCGGCATAGACCATCACAAAAATGTTTATTCATCTATCTCGAACAGCGAAGCCGTTATCTCACTTTTCCATTTCAATGACTCACCCTGTATACGTGAGTATTTTCTAAATAATCTCAATCAGTCTCAAAACAACTAACTATTTCGGATAATCATATTATAATAACAATTAGACTTTTTTCTCTCACCTTTGTTTTATTGCTACTTTTTTTGTTGAAATGACATTCAGATAATTCGAGATTTAATTGGTTTTTAATTATTAGTTATAATGGAAACTTGGCAACTTTCATTGAGTTTGTTGATTGTTCCATCCCATTTATAGAGCCAATATATGGTAAAGATATTAAGATATAAGATTATTAACAAGGTCAGGTTCCTTGATCGAGTTCCAAATATACTATAGGTTTCCCAAAGAAATTTCAAGCACCTTGAAAATTTTTCATATGAAGGTATCTGCTATTGGAGGAAGATGAAACACCAAAACTGCATTTTTGAAAAATGGCGCAAATCGTTATGGATTTTTGTACATGGGCCAAATCGGCAACAGTGAATCCTTCTGGTATTATGTTCGGAGATTGTGAGTCTTTGGAAGTATCTGCATAAAAATTCACTCATCTTCTTTTATCACCCTGTATATTCCCTTGAAACACATCCGTTCATGTCAGATTATTCTGCCGAACAAATATACTGATATTATCTCGAATATTATAGAATCGGTTGACATATGGAAATTAGTGATAAACAGAAGCAATAAAAGGAAATAATAAAAGTTAAATACGTTACCTTGTTTTTCAGAATGGTGAAAACAAGCTCAACAGACACGTTGTACAGAACTATTTGGATTATTCGGTGACAGTTCGAACTCGAAACAAAAAATAATCAATGTTAAATCGTGGAGTTGAATCGGACTATGAGCGAATGATGCAATAACGAAACTTTTTGCAAATTTCGCTGACGTTCCGCCTGCCTAGAAGTCACAATCGCGATGATTGCGTAAATGTCCTAATTAACTATCGAAAATTAGTTCCGGTATCGTATTTTTCCCTTTCCTGTGTTGGTAGGTACTATGTTCCCGGTAAACATTGATAACGCACGGAATTCGAATAACTAAACCATAATGAAATATTTATTTGTACACCAAGGTATCATTATCACCCATCAGGGACCAAGATTATATCCCGAGGTTCCAGCCGAGGGGTATGAGGTCCAATTCAGGCGCGGTCCGAGAGGGGGGTCACAGGGGTCTTGACCCCCCCCCCCCCAAAAAATATTCACCACCTACTGTATCTCGGCAGACTCATCGCGATAATCACCAAGGGAACGAAGAGGAATATTACCCAAGAACTGTTAATATTCCATTACTGGACAGCGTAACGAATGATCTGAAAGACCAGCTTTCTGAAGATACTCTGAACCTACTTGGATTAGGTATTTTTATGCCATAGTATCTCAGCTATGGATTTTGAAGTGGAGGCGAGAGCTCGCAGAAAATAGTTCAAACGTGACCATCAGTTGTGTCCCTTCTACAATTGAAGTTTGAGACAATGTATTATACCCTGATATCAAGATTTTACTGAAAATTTTGGCAACCCTCCCCATGAGCGCCGCCACAAAAAAAAAGGAAGAGGTATGTTCCCTCCAACCACCCCTGCATCATGAATTATGCAGGCTACTAAATAGGACTGAAAATAGGGTTGGACTCAAAACTGTTAGGTTGGAAGATGTTCAGATACCATCTTTCTGAGTACCTGCCTTTCGGCTTAACTCAGGGATATAAATTTAAAAGGATAGGGTCACAGGTAGGTTTGCTCTTCCTTTTGTTTTAGCTAACTCTCTTTGTTGATTTAACAATCACAGATTTGTTTACATCTCAAGGTACTAACATATATCATATAATATAATACTACTACATGTTTATATTTTTAATTGTCTTTGGTTATCGTTTATTGCATCTCAGTCTTCTTAGTTTCTTTCTTCCCGTTGATATTCTCTACTTCATTCTTCTCTTTGACCTCTTCTTTCTTCTTTCCTTCTTTCCTTCTTTCCTTCTTTCCTTCTTTCCTTCTTTCCTTCTTTCCTTCTTTCCTTCTTTCCTTCTTTCCTTCTTTCCTTCATCCTTCTTCATTTCTTCTTCCCATTGTCTTTCTTCTTTTCTTCCTTCCTTCATACATCGTTTCTCTTCCTTCTATATATTCTCGAGGAATGTCATCTATTACTCATAAAATTTTCTAATATCGTCAAGTCCAGTTGCAAGTTATATATAATGTCGCTAGCTTCTCTATATTCTTGGCCCATAACTTCGTGGAGATGTTCTCTTTGCCTGATGAATTGCTCACAATTCATCAACCTATGTTCCGGCGTGTCTGGCTGGTTATTTCCACAGTACAAACATTCGTCTGATTGAATTTTTCCTATCCTTTTTAGGTGTACCCTATATTCTCCATGTGAGGATAGGAAGGAAATCAATTTTCTACTGAATCTTTCATGTGGGCTAGAAGTCCATGTTCTCAAATCCCTCATTAGGGTGTATGTACTCCTTCCTTTTGTGGAGTTGTCCCAACGTTCTTGCCACTTAGAGATTTCTTGACTCTCCATGTGTAGTTTTAGCGCTATCCAGTAGCGGTATTCATTAGACACTATGTCGTTCCCCATAAAGTTGGTTCTGCCTTGGGATTTCAACTCTTTCAAGGCTAACAGCGGGAAGGTCATTTTCTGCTTTGAGGCGGCGCCTGACAACTGGGCTTAGAGGAAGAATTTCAGAAGAGAGGCTAACGGGCTCAGCCACAGCCGTCTTCAATATCAAGACGGCTGTGGCTCAGCTCTTTTAAATATACATCCCGAGATCCCTCCTAACGCGTTGAAAATCATCAACCGATTCTCCAAATCTAATAGTAGATTTTCTTCTAGTTTGTACTTGAGTTTTTCGTTAACTTTTCCATAAATGAATGTTTTTATACATACTATACGCTATATATACGCTTTATGCTTTATTTGTTTTTTGTTCCGTTAGTTCGGTCAGAAGTCGAACGGACAGGCGATCACACTTGTAATCGAGAGGTCGTGGGTATATCATATGGGATGGAGCCTGAATGTCACAGTGGTTTAATTTCCACTTCTTCAAACTGGAGATCCCGTCGTACAAGCCAATCAAGGGCTTATTCTAAGGGTTACTTTAGTAGCTTATGTAAAATGAGCGCCTGGGTCCCGTGGTAATGATATTCTTGCGAATCCGGCTTGGCAGAGAATATTGAAGTGCGGTTTTTACCAATCGATGTTCCACAAAAATCAAGCCTCAAATTCTTAGGTCAGTTGTTCTCTAGCTGTTCTGGAAATAGGAAAAACTGCCTGCAACTGCAATTTAGAACACCCTGTACTGCTATCACCTACTTGATTTTTTCTAAACAATTTAATCACTCTTATTTTCATAAACGACGGCCTATCTTGATATAATACGACTTTATTGCCTATATCTCAATCTCCCAGAGGCGCAACCAGATTTTTTTCTAGGAGGGGACACAAAAGTGTAAACAAGACTGTTGTAGCGTAATAGACATGTTATCAGTGCGCTTGTAGAGGGATATATTCATCCCGTTGAGAGTCGAATGCCTGAAATCGTCTTCCGTCAACGCACATTCAGATGCATTCTGTTTGATCAGGTTATAACAGTCCTGATGGGATATTCCACTCATTATTCCCAGAAAGTGTAATTCACTGCAGGTTATTCACCATATCGTTAAAGTCTGGTGTGTTACCATCCAGCTGTAAGATAGGTAGAGTCCTACCAATCCCCAAAGACAGAAATACCTGCCAAACAACAATATCTAGGCATTTCGCTCTGTTGTCAGTTATTTTTGACTAAGTATGCCTGATATAACAATGTCTCGTACCATCATTTCCACAAAGTCCACCATACATACAGGGTGCGCCTCTTAAAATTGAAACTCATCTCATTCGTTCTGAGAGATATGAAAAAATGTCAAATTGAAAACTCACTTGAAACAACCCAAACTTTTATTTTGTGTAATTGTTTAATATACAGGGTCATTCGTTTTTTCGGCAAGGACATCAACTCTGATTTTTCAAATGGAACATCCTATATACTTTTCGACATGTTGATACAGCCTTTTACCTGATTTCGAAAATATAAATGAGTTGTATATTTGGATAAGAAACTGTCGAGTTATTGATGACCAAAACACCACTGTTTAACATGGATGGCTTTGAAATAATGTTTATATATTGTTTAAACTCAATGAAAATGTTATATTATTGTTTATTATGGAACTGACATCGTTCAATCTCAGTAAAAAAATATGAATGGACTGTTTGAATGGAAGATGCCGTATCTTGGTAATAATAATTTGCAAATAAATTATTCGGTTCGGTATTCATCATTGAAAACTCGACAATTTTTCATCCGAATATACAACCTATTCATATTTTTGAGATCATAAAAGGAGGCTATCGAAATATGAAAAAATATACAGAATGTTAAAAAAACCAGAGTTTATATCCGTTCCGGAAAAACTATAATGCCCTGTATATAAAACAACTTCATGAAATGAAAGTTTGGGGCGTTTCAAACAACTTTCTTAAATGACATTCTTTCATATCCCTAGAAACAAAACAATCAGAAGGGGCTCAATTTCAAGGGACGCACCCAGAACTTCGCGAAAGCTATGCTTCACAAAAACTTCCAAGCACAGATATGGCCCTTCTCAGATTACTGTCCTAACATAATATGGGGTTCAGTACACTGATACTCTTATAAATTTTATCGAGGCATGAGCCATTCACCTGATGGTTGGTGATGACACACTAACTAATTATTTCACATCATGGAAATACCGAAGGAATGTCGGCGACCTTTCACTTTTCTATAGACCACGGGAATTATTATTCAGAATGTTTGCTATAATTCCATCACTAGCAATCCCAGTCAGACGTACTCGATAAGCCCAGTCAGCACATGCTTTCGCCGTAAATCTCGAGATATGTCGAACAACTCTATACCACAACTCGTTTGTCTACAAAACTGCAAAGCTTTGGCATTCTTTGACAAAGGAAAAATCCACATTATGACCTTATAATCTCCAAAAGTTGAAGAAATTAGATGCTACCTCCCCTCTCTATCCTTCGTAGGTACGTACGATGGTCCTCCTCGAACATAACGAGGATTCCAATTCGTGCGCTCCAAGAGATGAAAAAGACAGTCAGCGTGAAGAGAATGAAATTGAAATAATATCGATTGTACACTATACCACTGGACCCTAGTGCCCACCCTTTGGTTGCGCCGCTGTCTCCTGTATCGAGCAATTATTAAATTATCATTAAATAATAACGAGATTGCAATGAATAATAAGTAGCCAATTATTGGTATGCAAGCTCCAATTAAAATAGCGATTTCGGTTCCTACTAATTATTTGAATACAGTTCTTGTACCCACCTACCTTTTATCGATACAAAAATTCTTTGTCACCTAGGCAAATACCTGTACCTACTTCCTCAAATGTACCGTTTGAACTTTGAAGGCTCCCATATTATTTTACCAATGTCAGTGGAAATGTTGTGATTGAATTTTTTGAGGATAGTTCAAAGAGTCTAAACTTCGAATATAAAAATTGATACAGTCATTTTGAAGGTGATGACAACGACAATAGTGCGTCAGGGTAAAATAATGAAAGTGTATTGATGAATATGACAATTCCTACCGGTCTCATGTGGCATTACGATTCGGCCGACTGGGAAGGTCTTCGTATGTTTTTTTAGCGTTTCCATGGAAGAGAGTTTGTTTCTCCTCATCAGATACAACACGATGTGCTGGGACAATTTCTGAAATCATCATGTTGGAGATGCACACCTACATACCGAACACTGCAAGGAAAACATATTTCGATAAGGCCTCTGGTTCAGTAGAAACTGTTCTAGAGCTGACGCTTCCAAACAGGTGGCATTCCATTGATGGCAGAAAAATCCAGGCCCTGAGACTAGAGCAGAATATGTCGAGGCTAGAGGCATATGCAATGAGACAATTCGATCATCAAAGGATGCTCATAATGCCAAAATAAGATCAAAACTTGTTGAATGTCCTGATGGATCTCGTTCATTTTGGCTCTTCGCCAAAGCTGTAGGAAGAAACTTCACTTCCAGCTTGTTTTCTCCTCTAACCAAAGAAGATGGAACACTAGCCACAATTCCCCAGGAGAAAGCCAACATTTTTGCGCATTTATTTGCTGGAAATTCCACTCTTGATTCATTGGGAAAACAACCTCCAAACATAACGCCAATTGACAGTCATATGCCCGAGATCACCTTTCGTCAACGCGTACTATAAGAAAGATTTTATTGGGTCTCAACACCAACAAAACATATGGCTACGAAGGAATCCTACTGATTGTTCTCAAGAAATGTGCTACCGAACTAACACCTGTTCTCTGCAAGTTGTTCAATTACTCTTACGAATTGAGGATATTTCCGTCCCACTGGAATATTGCAAGAGTACAACCAGTTCCTAAAAAAGGCAAAAAGACTCTACCTAGCAACTACAGACCGATCGCACTGCTATCTATCATTTCGAAGATCATGGAGAAAACTATCAACATCGAGCTCATGAAATACTTGGAACATTCTGATATTTCCAACGATAGGCAATATGGCTTCCGTCATCAGAGGTCAACTGGTGACCTGCTCTCCCACGTCTCACATAATGATATAGCAGCAATCTATTGAAGAATAGAGTGGAAGCTTAGCCGTGGCACTTGATATCTCCAAGGCATTCGAAACTCCTCGCCAAGCTTCCATCTTATGGCTTGCCTCCCAAACTATGTTCTCTGCTAGCTGGTTTTCTCTCAAACAGGTCTCTCCATTTAGTGGTCGACAGAGTTTCATCTGACTCTCTTATCATAAATGTTGGTGTTCAGCAAGGATCAATTCTAGCACCAACATTTTTTTTTTTCTCCATATCAACGATTTGTTGAAAGAAACTTCATTTCCAGTACACAGCTTCGCGGATGATAGTACCCTCCACACCGCCTTCTCTTCCAGGGCTCCAATTCCAGCCAGGCAAATCAGAAACGAACGAGAGATAAATGTTGACAACATGAATATGAACTTGGCAACAATCCTGGAATGGGGATCGAATAACTTCAATGCAAACAAAACACATGCATGCCATTTCTCTAGAAAAGCCGATCTCACTGTGCCCAACATAAGCCTGTCAGGAGTAACCATACCTTTGAACACATCCATTCCGATGCTTGGTATTATTATCAGCAATAACCTTCCTTGGAAAAATCACGTGGGATCAATTGCTAAAAGTGCATTCCAAAAACTTGGTTTTCTGTTTCAGGAGCTATTTCACTTCCAGTCAGCTGCTCATGATCTATAAGGCACAGATCCGACCTGTCCTGGAATACTGTTCCCATTTTCGGAGTGCAGCACCCAAACATACCCTGAAACTGTTGGACTCTGTCCAAAAAAGGATAATTCGTCTCGTGGCTGATGCCTTATTGCTCACAAACTCACTCACCTCTCTGGAACACCGTAGAAAAGTTCGCGATCTGGCTCTATTTTATAGATATTTGCATTAACGATGCTCTTCTGAAATATCAACAATTCCCACGAGATTATCCCTTCGAGTTGAGTTTCAATGACTCGTTCATCCAACGAACAGCGAGGCTCTGGAATACATTGTCAAGGAAGGTGTTCCCCGAGGCATATAACCTCCAGAAATGTAGGAAGAACACCAATTCCTACCTCGTTTCTCTTGATTCTCACGATGTTCTCTGAACATTACAGGAGATCCCTTCTCGTGGGAACCAGAACATAAAAAAACCTTGCTGCAGATACATAAATTGTTAGAAAAAAAGATGGAAACACAGTATATTTCTTCAAAAGAGCTAGTTATAATTTTTGATCGCAAATAACTTATTCCTCCAAGTAATCAATCGAATTGTTGGAATTGGCATTGATCATAACGAAATTTCTTGTGGTGGTGAATCCGAATAATCATCGGGATAAGAGTGATAAGACCCAATTCATTTCAATATATTTCAAACAATAGAATTTTGAAAGACGAGACGAATCCATCCTTGAATTTCGGAAAATCACATGCCAAAAGTATTGGTTTTATAGGTTCTGACACCATTAATAGAACCACATATAGAAGCCGTTGGTGGGCTATTCCATTCTACTACATGTAAAAATAAATCTCAGTACAGTTTTTCTAATATATCAGTACATGGTAGAGTACTTGAGAATATTTATAACTGATGCCTAGTATTTCAGATACTTGCTGCTTTACACTTACTCGTAGGAGGATCCTATCAAGGGGGACTGATTCTAATGTAGCTATGTCTCAACCTCGGTCTCAACCAAGTGCTTGTAGAGTATATCAAATTGACGTTAAAAAGGCACAAATATAGCAATCATCAATGAAATACTAGATGAATTACTAACTTCTCAGCTTTATTTATACCACTGAGTGGAAATGTGAAAAACCACTTTGATAAATGTTGTTTTTATAGAATATCAAATAAGAATAGTGGAAAATCTGGAGTGGGTAAAAAAGTTTTTAATAACAACCTTACTAATTTAACCACCCTATATTAAACACTCCTTATAGTAGGAGAGCTAGTGACATTTTTCATTGATGATTTAGTTAAGGCCTATTTTTTGAGAGGATGTTGAGGAGGGCCTAACTAAGTGTCATCCGCGAGGATTAACCCTGATTCCAGTCATAAGAGGGTGGCAGAACGCCCCCAACGTGTAACAAAAACGGCATCTTTTTATCATTTAGTTAAGGCTGAAATTTTCTCCAGTAGTCCTCTGATAGCCCGCAATCATCGATATAATATTTGCAGAACGATTGGCCAGTCATAAGGGGGTGGCAGATCACACCCAACATGTCGCGTGAGTGATGAACTTTTTATTATTTAGTTAAGCTCCACCTTTTAGTATGTTGTTGTGACAACTATTCCAAGTGTGAATGCCAATTTGCAGAACAAAATGGCGGCATCAACACCCTGGCAGAACGATTTGAAGTTTTTACTTTCAGCCGCAAATATCTTTGGAACTATGATAAATGCGAGAATACAACTTCAGAGACTTTTTGTGGGAAATTCAATTCTCTACAAAAAAGGTTATCTGACATTTTTTCGCATTTTGACTTGTTTCTGAGATATACTGAAAATAAAAAAAATTTACAGATATTTTTCACGTTTAGACGCACATATCTTTGGAACTATTCAAGATACGAGAATACAACTTGAGAGGCGTTTTGTAGGAAATTTAATTCTCTACAAAAAAGGTCATTTGACATTTTTTCTCATTTTGACTTGTTTCTGAGATATACTGAAAATAAAAAAAATTTACAGATATTTTTCACATTTAGACGCACATATCTTTGGAACTATTTAAGATACGAGAATACAACTTGAGAGGCGTTTTGTAGGAAATTTAATTCTCTACAAAAAAGGTTATTTGACATTTTTTCTCATTTTGACTAGTTTCTGAGATATACCGAAAATAGAGAATTTCCTTTCCATTGCCGACAAATCGTTGGAGACGTATTAATTAATATTTCCCTAAAACCATGTTTTTTTTATTCTTACAATTTGAGAAACGTCGAAAATTGTAATTTTCACCGAAAAAAACCTGATTGCCATGAAAAAAAATTATGAAAATTTTTCGAAAAAAAATTGAAATTATTGAACTTTCACTATCTCGATAGATAAGAAAGATTTTGAATATATGTTGAATCACTAATGTTCATTTCATCATATCAAAAATTTTCCAAGAAAGAGAATATACGAAATAAATAAAAAATATCTCAAAAAACATGATAATTTCAACTCATAATTATTTTTATTATTTCAAATAAATCTTGCGCAACTAAGGAAATTGTTGAATAATAACGATTTCGTGATTAATTTCTTTGAATTTTTATTTGAATAACTTATGATAGTAAATATAAAACAAAAACTGAGTAGATAGTATAAAAAGTAAGGTAAAATTTTTTTTTTATCAATCCTCTTGCCAGTCGGAATCACCCTCCTCATCGTCTGCCGAATCAAGATCACTCAATGCACGGGAGTCCATATCTATAAAATTGAAAACAAATGGATTAGAAAAATGTAATATATGTTTGTGTTTATATTTACTGTATTATCTATATACCTGAATCATTGTCACCCTTTTCATCTTTGCTGTTTTCACTGTGATGTACTCACTGAGGAATCAGTGAGTACATCACTAATATATTGAACCACAAGAATTCGTATTTATTATCATTGATGATCCAGCCGTAATTTAACACAGTTCCCCCCGTCCACTTAAATTTACAACTCACATGTATAGAATTATAGATGTACGTCATACAGTTTGAACAGTTTGGCTTTTGGGGGCAACGAAATACGTGCGTCAGAACGTGAAAAATATTTGTAAATTCTTTATTTTTGGTATATATCTCAGAAACAAGTTAAAATGCGAAAAAATTTCAGATGACTTTTTTTGTAGAGGATTAAATTTCCTACAAAAAGCTTCTCGAGTTGTATACTCGCATCCTGTATAGTTCCAAAGATATGTGCGTCTGAACGTGAAAATATCTGTAATTTTTTTTTATTTTCAGTAAATCTCAGAAACAAGTAAAAATGAGAGAAAATGTCAAATAACCTTTTTGTAGAGAATTAAATTTCCTACAAAACGCCTCTCAAGTTGTATTCTCGTATCTTAAATAGTTCCAAAGATATGTGCGTCTAAACGAAAAATATCTGTAAATTTTTTTTATTTTCAGTATATCTCAGAAACAAGTCAAAATGAGAAAAAATGTCAAATGACCTTTTTTGTAGAGAATTAAATTTCCTACAAAACACCTCTCAAGTTGTATTCTCGTATCTTAAATAGTTCCAAAGATATGTGCGTCTAAATGTGAAAAATATCTGTAAGTTTTTTTTTATTTTCAGTATATCTCAGAAACAAGTCAAAATGCGAAAAAATGTCAAATGACCTTTTTTGTAGAGAATTAAATTTTCCACAAAAAGTCTCTGAAGTTGTATTCTCGCATTTATCATAGTTCCAAAGATATATGCGGCTGAAAGTAAAAACTTCAAATCGTTCTGCCAGGGTGTTGATGCCGCCATTTTGTTCTGCAAATTGGCATTCACACTTGGAATAGTTGTCACAACAACATACTAAAAGGTGGAGCTTAACTAAATAATAAAAAGTTCATCACTCACGCGACATGTTGGGTGTGATCTGCCACCCCCTTATGACTGGCCAATCGTTCTGCAAATATTATATCGATGATTGCGGGCTATCAGAGGACTACTGGAGAAAATTTCAGCCTTAACTAAATGATAAAAAGATGCCGTTTTTGTTACACGTTGGGGGCGTTCTGCCACCCTCTTATGACTGGAATCAGGGTTAATCCTCGCGGATGACACTTAGTTAGGCCCTCCTCAACATCCTCTCAAAAAATAGGCCTTAACTAAATCATCACTGAAAAATGTCACTGGCTCTTAGACTATTAGAGAATCGGACCGAATATCTTTTGAAGCAGTTTCAAGAAGCATTGAAAGGCATCTTGCCGAATGTCAAGACGCATGAGCGCAACGCTGCAACCTCAACAAAGCTTCCGACTTGCATCCGAGAAACTGAAGTAGTTTTTGGCTATACACTCCGAAATGCAATGTAATAAATAATAAAATCGATTGATTGATAATAATGTCATGTAAATACGGTCAAAACGGTCTCACTATGTATAATATACCTACTCAAATTTTGAAATATCGAAGAGAGTTGTTAGACACTAAATCTTTATTGCAATCAGGCCCGGACCCTGTTGCTACTACGCCCCTGAGCTCTTCTATTTATTTACATAGGCCATTTTCGAACAAATAGGCCTTAGCCTTCAGGGCTATCTGACAACATTCGGAGACTTATTTCGACTTTGAAATAGACCACACGCTCTAGTAATGCCAACTGGTGTGAATGTAAATGTTAACCTTCATTGAAAGGGAATATTCTCAGATATATTCATGAGCACAACAAAATTGATATATATATATAGAGAAATACATTGGGAATTCGCATTCTCCATGTGATGAAAATATTAATTCATTGTTAAAAAAAAACTTCATAAATAACATTGTAAAAATTATGAGTCGGTTTTATACTTTTGGTGAGGCACTGTTGTAGTGGCCCCGTACATTGTAGTGATGTTATAATTCATAATCTAGATGAAAATACCGCCACAATAAGAAATCAATAGACCCCTCTTTCCATTTAGAATTTTAGTGGTAAGTTTCACCCCCCTCCCCCCCCCCTTGATCAGGAAGTGAAACTGTCAAGAAAAATTCCTCCTGGAATCAACTCTCTTTAGTTTTCAATTGGCCACCTTGTATAGGTAGTAAAGTAATTATAATGTAATATATTCATTTCACTCGATTATTTATGATTTTTTCTTCTTGTTTCTACAAAATAAAAATATAGGTGTTATCTCAAAATATGTGTAGTAAGACAAATCAGATGATTTGCCCCAAAATGAACACTGCGTTCAACAAATGTTTCTATCAGGAAACCTAGAAGGAAAATTCAATAGTCTGTCAGTGACACTTTGTTTTACTTAGTTTTGGATCGTTTCGGGAACGAATCTGCTACCGTTTCCAACATAAAAATGTAAAACACTTCCCTTCGAAAATTCTGTTCTAGTTTGACATTTCTCAGTGTCATAGTGATTATTGATGTTGACATATGGAAGAGAGATGATGTTAGTATATAAATGAGTTACAGGATATTTTCATTAATTGATCTTGAATCGTGTCTCGAATCTACCATTTACGCAGACAGCACTGGATATTCCTAGAATATTCTCTAAATATGCTAAATGAGAAGAATATATTCCGAACATCCTTCGAATATTCTTAGAATATATACGTGCCTCTGGAACATTCGAAGAATATTCAGATGTGAATATTCTAGTAATATTCCAAAATGAATATACGAGGAATATTCCAGAAGGAATATTCTAAAGTGAATATTCCTAGAATATTCCAGTTGAATATTGCAGGGAATATTCAGGTATGAATATTTCAGGAATATTCTCATCTGAATATTCTGTTCCTGTATATTCATGGAATATTCCAATAATGTTCCCATGTGTTTCAATGAAATTGTAAAGTATGGAAATTAACCCATCACTATTTTTTAGATGTGAGTCATTGATTTTGAAATCTGTGGTAGAAGTCCATCGTATTTCAAAGTAAAGTGGTTATATTATCAGGGATCAAAAACACAAAGTCGTCCCCACAATTTTGATAGGTAGTGATCAAAGTACTCAAAGATATTATCTGAATATTCCTAGAATATTATAGGTACATTCTGAATCAATAGGGAATATTCCTTGTGTAATATTCCGGGAATATATAAAAATGTTCCCCACCAGCACATTCAGGGGATATTCGATAGATGATATGTATATCCCTGGCATGTTCATGAATATTCGCAATATCCAAAAAGAATATTCTATGAATATTCATGGAATATCTGGTGCTGTCTGGGTACATGTTCAGTTTTCAATAGTGAATACCAAGTTCTATGTATATCAACTGAACAAGAAGCAATGCTTTTGTCTCCATTCAGAAGTAGTAAAAATTCGATATTTTCTCAATATATCTATATTTCTTCTCTCCAAACTATTTTCCAAAGTGTTACTGATAGGCTCCCTGATAGAAAAAAATTTTAAAAGCATGGGGCAAATCATCTGATTTGTCCTACTACACATATCGAAATAATAATCATATTATTTTTATTTTGTAGGAACTAGGGGAGAAAATCCCAAATAATCAGGTAAAATGAATGTAATACCTCCTTGATTTACCTACAGACAGTATTCAATATAATTTATGTTACTATACTAGGAACTCGACAAGGAATTTCTATAAACGTCCCAGAAGCAATTGCAAGAAGAAGGGGATATAATTAATTAGAAAATAATGGTTGTTATTTTGAACATTTGTTATGAATGTTATTGCCTTCAATTCGGTTCGTGTTATCAAAGTTTAGTTATTGGGACAATTCAGGTAATCAACAATTTACATTAAACAATTTGATGAGCTGCGTTGAACATTTTGGTGATATATATTTTTTGACTTCTCAAATTTCAATTCAAAATAACCATTCCATCATCATTTTTCACTGAATGAAATTCCGAAAAAACATTGATGATGGCTAAAACAAGGTCGAAACACACTTTGTATAATACATGGTTATTTTCAGAATGAAAAAACTCCTACAATCAGTGAACAGATATCAGAGGTCTGTATTTACAAATACAAAACATAAGTTGATGGTTCTATACGAATACGAATCGTCGCATCACCCTGTTGAATCTCATCAAAACATTGAGAATTATTTTATGTTCTTCTGTATGTAGGTACAATAATGGAGAAAAGAGTTCATCCAAAAATTTACTTTTTTTATATAACTGAAAAACTATGGATAATTTAGAAAATTTTCAAAGGCTGTTGGAATGACCCGAATGCGCAACTTTTCCTTTTCTGTGCAAACTTATCTTGGCCACACTATATATATGATATATTTTGACACCCCTAATAAATTATTGATGTGGACTCTGTGAATCGCTAATTTTCTTATTAACCCTATTGACTTATTCCATATCATTGTAGTATATACTTACGAAATCAATGTCACTTTAATTCATAGAAATTCCCAAAAACTTTGAACTTAACGGATTTTCGACGAGTTTTTGAACCGGTTTCTGACGACCAACGACCGTTTTTCCCGCGTTTCGAATTCGCACTGAACTTGAGCAATTCGATACCAATGATATCTACCATAATATCACTTTCATCCGAATCCGATTTACATGCCCCACCGCCCATTGGCGTGTTCATGGGAAAGTCTAGGGGGTACCGTCCCCCCTGCTCCATAAAAGTGTGGTGGTACCGATAGAAGTGTTCAACAATATTTTTTTCATCGCTGGGAGCGCACGAAAGAACATCGTGCGATTCAAAATAAGCGACATGCCCTCTTTCGGATATTCAAGTGACTGATGGAATGTACATTGAATATTAGTTTGTTCAAGTTTCAGTGCATTCGCCAGTTAAGTGGGTATCTTGAATCATTATTGCTCGGTTTCTCATGTTATTCATGAAAGTTTCCTCACTGCACATCACAGATAATTGCAATTAATGAATAATAGAAAGATTTCCTCTCAACTTCGAGAATGAATTCGGTTGCATTTTATTCCCAGAAATGGAAAGTTACAGTAGGAATTCGAACGGATGAAATCCTTACTCAAAAGCAAAGTACATAATAATGTTCAATGTTTCCTTTACTAGGTAGGTCATTTATTCGCACATACATCTAGCTTTGAGAACTTTTTCTCTTTCATAAACACAAAAGTAGATGCATCGATTACAATATATACTTCTAAAATATCTATACTCTGTGAACTTCAACATAATAATCACTCCACTTAATTGAATATTTTACTACTGAATGGGAACGAAATGCAAACTAACTTAACCTCAAATTGGGGCATTATTCTTTTGCGAATCTATGTATTTGCAGTACGAATATGAGCTGAAGAGCTCCCTCGAATGAAAAGAGAACCTATACACGAATAAAAACGATCAAAAGTGAAGTTTTATTTGCTAAAATCACAACAAAAAATCTAAATAATACACACAAGCAAATGAAACATTTCAAAACAAATGTACCTACTTTCGCCACATTGGCGCTGATGTGATCTTGAATTCAGTCGCCTATAGTTTTTTTTTTTAGAAGAACCTTGGGAGAAATACTTACTGATCGATGAATTGTACAAATATATCAATTCATAAGCGATCAAAAAAATAAATAGTTTTTTTGAATCTTGAAGCGCTCGAAAGGAAATTCCTATAATGTTCGAAAAACATATTGTGTGGAATAATTTTTATTATTTGCAGGATATAAGTTCTTGTGAATACTTCCATTGGCTTTTATCATGGACGTATAAACAAAATTGAAAAAACAGTAGATAATGAATCTATAACCCACTTATCATGAATTACTACAAAATATTGCCCCAATATATTGTAGAGCTTTCTTCTGTAATATGAAAATAGAATATTGTATCAATTTTGCTGCTATATTCGTGTTGACAATATAAGAGGAGAACCTACTGACAAATTGTTTTTGAGTTACAAAGTGACCCTTTTATTGTAGTTTCAATAGCAATAGTGCATCAACTATATATTTGCATTAAAATTATAACATCATATGGACTGTCTACGAACAATATTAGTACAACGTTACATATAGAACTATCTTCGAATTTTCAATTGTAATTTTGCATTAAAATTGATAATTCATTGAGTTTGTAAATAACATAAGCTAACTACGAACAATATTGCTACAACTAATGTGATGCAACACATAGTGATTGAAAATAATTGTAATATATCTGATATATACAAAATGCTTCATTGTGTATCGTTCGAGAGACGCCATTTTCTGAAATGCCTACGCGCAGTCGCAGACTTGCATTCGACAAACGCCACCAGCATCTCAGTAGCAATATTTGATGATCTTTGGCTTCGTGAGAGGTATTTTGTTGTTGTACACGTCCAAATGGCATTAAATACCAATAAATTTACTTTGAAACACGAATTGAAGTACAGGGGTGATCTGGCGATATGTGATATTATGCAGTTGGGAAGGTTTTATAATTGGAGTTAGGAGATGATGCCTGATGGTTAGGTGAGTCATCAGTTATTTATTGTAGATTATAGGTATAACTTTAACAAATTTATACACCGTTTGCGGATCGGTCGATCGATAATGAAGAATATAGAGTGTTGATAATTAATTGTATATCTGCTTATAGTTAGTTATAGGACAAACTTGTGAATTCCTTTTTTTTAGTGAGCAGTCAAAGTGAAACAAATTGTATACCTACTATTTTATTGTTTCTGTTACAGCATACAAATCTTTTTTGGCTCTTAATCAGGAAATCCATGAATCATTAAAAGTAATATGATGTCGATCTTTTTGATTACTAAATCACTCACGGAAATTGAGGTTTTGTATATCCTCATTGTGATCGAAGAACTATATACTATTACAATCACCGCTCAAATCATCAAATCTTATCTCTCATCTTTTTGTCGTACTTAGCTGCTGTAGAGAAAACTTGAGCACTCACAATTCATTAGAAAACAACCTCAAATATTTTTCTTTAGAATATTCATATTATCTGGCGAATATTCTATGAACATCTCTCTAGTGAGTCTAGTGTATATTATAATAACGATACGCTCAGTCATGGATATTCATATGAGATATCAATGGATTATTGTAGAAATGGTTATTCTCATGGTCCACAGAATTATCGAAAAATCATTGATACTTAATTGGGGGTCTAGAGAATGTTTTGAACACTTGGAAATGAATATTTTCAGAATCAAGTATACGATCCTCAACTTTCAAGTTTGACCGATAGATGAACTAAAAGGTAGATTCCTGATTATTTCATCTCATTGTTCTTCTCTTTGTTCCAGGTTCTTGTGCAGTGCCTAAGCCGTAGCACCGTTATCGAAAACATTTTGAGAATTGCTCAATTGACTAATAAATTATGAAATAGTCGACACGATTAATCGATTATTAGAAAATCGCTGCTATGTATAATTAATAACATAAAATATGTAATTTTCCGATATTTTTTTATTCAAGTTTTTCAGTAACCTTGATGAAATATTACTTGAATAATTCATTCGAGAAAATCACATTTATAATTTTGCTGAACGTCCGTTTTAGTAGTTGCTGCGACCTTGCAGTAAGATAGTGACAAATATCTGATGTAACGCATTACATTGTAATATTGCTGCAATATTTTGAGATATCACTTTGCTTAGTGAAAAAGGTGTGTTGATAAATACACAAAATAGAAATTACTGATTACGGAGGTGCTGATATTGTCTTTGTCGTATATTCATCAACACAATTTTACCTTTTTATTGCGTGTTTTTCAGTGTTTTCTATTTTCTGTAACCGTTTCATAGGTTCCCTGTCCGGAAATTTCATTTCATACGGGTTCTTGGTGCAAGACACTACCGTCTTTCTGGATGTGACTATTCTAATACCATGAAAATGGAACAAAACTACTGAATTATGCTATTGTCACCGGTCCTTTACCAAGTGTGCAAAGTTTCAATTTGATTCGACGTCTTGAAGTGGGTCATAATCACTCATCTCTCTGGATTTAACTTGGTGCGCCGTGTGGCGGTCGGATTAGAATAGCCCCACGATATGTCCTGCCAGTCGTAGAAGGCCACTAAAAGGACGAAAATAAGTGGAAGATGGCTAACACTATCGCCCGGTGCGATACCACCACATCAACCATAGGCACTGTGAAATGGGTTGGGTAGTTGATGATTCCAGCTAACCCAACTCAATCCAATTTCATCTTCCTCTCACGCCAACCTCCCTTTTCGATAAAGAAAAAAGCGATGATGATTTCTCCTGATGTAAAATTATCCGGAAGTGTATTACCTCTCCATTCGGATTTCTGGGCGAGAGGTGCTAGAGAGGGTTCGCCATCGGCTGAAAAAGTCTTCGACATAGACCTATGTAACATTCGTGGTCTAAGCAAGAACATCAACGATGTCCATCAGACATATTAGCCCTGACTGCGACACAGGTAAATTCATCCACCAATATGAGCCATATTCTTTGTCCTGGGTACGGACTCCACACACGCTTCAGGTTCAAGGACGGTCTCTGCCTCTATTCTGAAACGAATCTCTCGTCATTGAGAAAAAACTTCATAACCAAACAAGTTCGATGTTATGTGGTTCAAACTCGATAGCCATAAACATACTGAATATCTATGTTGTCTCTACTTTTCTGAATTGACTCGGCCGTTATTTGATGGAAATCCATGACAAATGATCCATCCTTTGAAGAACTCTTCAAGTTCTTATCCCTGAAGCTCGACTTGATTCAGCAGAACCATCCAGCAGCAGAAATCATTATTATGGGCGATTTCAATGTATACAACAATGCCTTTGGCCACTCTAACAAAACAGATGAAGCTGGGCGACAAAACGAAGCTTTCGCCATCACTCACGGCTTGGAGCAGCTTATCAATACTAACACTATAATTATTCCTCACTGATAATTCAGTACCTTACACCATAGAAGTACAAACACCACTTGGAAATTCTGATCACACACTCATCTCCACAACCTGTCCATTCCTCATAACATCAACTACTCCAGCACCCCCAAGTCATGTATGGCATTATAATACAGGAGACTGGGACAGTATCCACATGTTTTTCTCCGAGTTTCCTGAGCATAGAATTATGCTTCGATTCTGAGGATCCTTTACACTCTGTCGCGGAAATATCCGAGATCATCACGCTTGGAATGGACAAATACATACCTCATTCTTCGAAACCCTGGTTCAACTAGAAATGTTCTAGCGTTGTTGCTTTGATACAAACAGTCTACCGTTGCTGGCGCAATTAAGAATCCAAACCTCGTGACTAGAACAGAATATGTTGAAACAAGGAATAACTGCAACAAAACGATAGATGCATCAAAAAAATCATACAATGCAAAAATAAGATCAAAACTAACAGATTGTCCCAATGGCTGCCGTTCATTTTGATCACTTGCTAAAGCAGTCGGAAGAAATTCCAATAATAGTCGATTTCCATCACTCTCAGAGCCAACGGCACATAAGCAATGAAATCGCAAGAGAAAGCGAACATTTTTGCAGAGATGTTCGCAGCAAACTCCACCTGGGATTCCCTGGGAAGGGTTTTCTAAGAGATTACACCCGTTGAAAGTCAAATGCCCGAAATTGTCTTTTATCAATGCACTATCAGTTGCATTTTACTCGGTCTCAAAACAAATAAGTCCAATGGCCCTGATGGAATTCCACCGACGTCTCAAAAAGTGTGCATCAGAATCGACACCGATTTTCAAGCTATTCACCATCTCCTACAAGTCGGGTATTCTTCCATCTCTCTGGAAAATAGCTCAAGGCCAGCCAAACCCCAATAAAGAACACAAGAGCCTGCCCAACAACTATAGGCCAATTGCCCTGTTATCGGACATCTCCAAAGTGATGGAGAAAGCCATCAACGTGGAACCCATCAAATATCTGGAAACATCAAGAATCATTAATCATATACAATATGGCTTTCGCCACCGAAGATCATTTGGAGATTTACTTGCATACGTCGCCCCATATATCATTCATTCAATAGAAAAACATGGGGAATCTCTAGTTGTAGCGATAGATATTTCGACGGCGTTCGAACGTGTTCGGCTTCAAAAGTGCTGCTCCACAAACTACCATCATTCAGGCGTTCCACAAGGATCAATCTTGGCACCAACATTGTTCCTACTTCATCTATAGCAACCACTCGCACTATCCACAGCTTTGCAGACTATAGTCCTCTCCCTACTGAATTTTCTTCTAGAATTCCCATATTTTCCCAGATCTTACAGCCTAGGAAACCAACAACCTACTTGAATTCAACGCCAAAACTCAGGCCTGCATTTTCTCTAGAAAGGCGGAATTCAGTATGCTTGATATAACAATGTCTGGTACCACCATTTTCACCAATATATGCTCGGTATTACCATCAGCAATACTGTGTCACGAGAATATCATGTCCGATCCATCGCAAAAGCCGCTTCACAAAAACACGGATTCTTGTTCCGGGCGAGAATCTACTTCACATCTCAACAGCTTCTCATGATCTACAAAGCACAGACACGGATAGTTTCAGAGTACTGTTCTCATTCATGTGGTTCAGCACCCAAACATGAAGTTCTTATGCACTAATGCACTCTTTGACCTCATTAGAACACCGTAGAAAATTCGGCAACCTTTCACTTCTCTATTGATACTTCCACAGGAAATGTTCCTCAGAAATATCTGCTTTAATTCTAGCACTAGCAATACCAGTCAGACGAATACAAAAGACGCAGTCAGTACATTCCTTCGTCTAAACATTGAAAAATGTCGAACAACCCTCCAACGAAACTCGTTCGTCTATAGAATGGCGAAGCTTTGGGATTCTTTGAGAGTATTCCCAACACAAGAACTTAAATAAACCTCAAAAAATTCAAAAAAATTCCAATAGCTTCCTCCTCTCCCTTTCTTCCCTATGCATTTCCTTTCGTGCGCTCCAAGAGATATGAAAAAAATACATAGAGACTAAATATATGAAAAATATGTAGAGTGCGGTGTCCAATTTGAAATAAGGATGTTTATCTGAGCAACAGTGGCTATATACCTATTTCGTATTCGAATGCATCAACAGTGTTGGAAAAAAAATCAGTTTCAGAAATACACTCACCGGCAAAAAAAACCGGCCACCAAATAATTTAGCCAAATTGTTTGCTCTGTAACTTTTTCAATTCTGGTCTGATTTTGGTGAAATTCCTACCAAATCGTAGATTCATGTTTCCAAATGTTAGCCCAAATATTAGTTCCTGAGAAAATATGATGACTCGATCATCATACAGGGAAAAACGAAAGTTACTTGTTCACCCCTAACTTTTTAGCGCCCTGTGGGAAAGGTGAGTGGTTTAACTTAGCTTCATTATGTTTTTGATTGAAGATTGATCTCTTCTCTACGTTATGGTTTTTTATTCACGTCGATAAACATTTTTTAAAGGAAGATACAAGTGTTTCAAGAGAGCATGGATTCTTAAAATTTTTATTTACAATAATTCAGAACCATTCTCCAACCTTCTACTTCAATGCTTCATCATGTTTTAAATCAAAGTGTGATCCTCTTTTCCCCCTTCTTCATACAACGGTTCATGAATAACGTCAATTTCTTCTTTTTGAGAGAAGATACAAGTGTTTCAAGAAAGCATAGATTTTTTAATTTTCAATTACAATAATTCAGAACCTATCTAACTATCTCAGGGGTGATCTCTAGAGGCTCATTCGCCTTCGCCCAGCCTTGTCAGATACTCTTCAAGAGCTACGATTTGCCCTTCAAGGAGGATTTTAGGCAATTCTTCAAGGCTACTTGAGTAATTTGAGCAATTCGATGCCACTTCGGTTGAATGCTGCAATTCAATATCGAGGAGAGCATACTCGTTTTTGACTACAGGTCTGCTTCTTGTTTGTTTTTTTGTTATTGATTTTCCGGTAAGTGCTAAGAAAGTAAGGTAGAAATATGTTATATTACTCTTTGAAGTTGGTGATCAATAATTTCATGTAAATTCTGATTATTGGTAAAGAAGGTTGAAAAAACGCCATACTTCTTTAAAACGCTCGTATATCTTCTTTGGAAAATCAGATATTGACGTGAATCAAAAACTTTTGTGTTAAGAAGGGATCACACTTCAATCCGAAGCATAATGAAGCTGTTCAATCACGCAATTTTGCCACAGGGCGTTGGGAAGTATAGGGTGAAAGAGTAACTTTGGTTTTTCCTTGCATAATGATCAAGTCATCAGCTTTTCAGGAAAACTAATATTTAGGCTAACATTCCGAAACATGAATCTACAATTTTATCGAAATTTCACAAAAAGTGGACAAGGATTAAAAAGTTACAGGCTGAACAATTTTGGCAGATTTTTTGGTGGCCGGTTTATTTTGCCGGTGAGTGGTCCACTCTGTACGCCACTGCGATTACAGCGACCCATTCTCCCAATCTTATCGGCTACAACTCCAATGATCCGGCTATTTATCAACAATATATTAACAACATGAACGACCTTTTCAGAACGTAAAACGTCTATATCGAGTTGTTATTCAGTTTTGTTTGCATTGTGGTGTGTATCTTTCGAGTTCAGCACATGAAAACTGAAAATGAAAAAGAGTATTGCAACACACTGTAGAGGCTGAGTCTGTTCTTGCGGCACGATATTTCATCATTATTTCTAGACCCTAGTTGCACACAAAACTTTATTGTAAGAATTCTCAGATCTATTCAATTATTTTGTTCTATATCGCTCTCCTCACTATGTTTTGTGTGATACAATATCAGAAATATCTATTTCCAGAATGGCGAAATTGGGGTGGTTCGACATTCGAGCCACTCTGCAATACTAACTGGAATGTGAATGATTTTTTGTGCATCTCCTGATTGTTTGCCAACCAGTTTGAAGTCTTGATTCTCTGCTTTCGGTTCTGTAACAATTTTGATAATGTGATCATATCTCCTTGTCAGTGACGGCTCGTGCCCTCAGAACCTGGGTCGACCAGGGTAGATGTTGCTCTAGTCCGTCAGTTAAATTTTTTGTTTTCAGTGAAATGATATCAAATGGCTTACCAGATCATACTTATTCTCTTACGCTCTTCATGACAATTTTTAATTTTTTTCTGCGCAATCTGAAGCCCGAATGAACTATATTCAACCACTTCAATACATGACACACCAAGCACAGCCACAATGACCAATAACAAGCCACCCCACTACTTCCTGGTCGGCCAGCCGTACCTCCGTGTATCGTCAAGTGTAATAAATAATATCCTAGGAATTCCATACATTTTCAGAGATTTTCTACGAGATTTCGATACATTGCACTTGGATTGATGGAATTTGTTTTGCCATATTATTATAGTCACATAAGATCAATATTCAACTTATACTTGAATTATTGCCACTCGAAAGCGCTGAAGATAAATGAGTACTGATTTCAATATTCCATGAATGTTGAATTAGGAATTACTGAAGAAATGCGGATTCAGAAATATCAAGTATTCGTTTCATTTTCCTATACCTATTCGTAATCCATTCTTTCTTTCGGTTAGTACATTTCAACATCAACATACAAATAAAGAAATAATAACAGTTTCAAAATATGATTTTATTTATCAACTAGTTCAGCATTATTCCTCAAATTATCCGGTACGGCTTGGCCGACCCTGCCGTCCCTGACGAGCCGTCACTGCTCCTTGTTACAACAGTAGTCTGAATATTTTAACATTCGAAATAACATTCCCAGAAAGCACAACTACATTTATAGAACATTCACAGATGCACAGAATATTTCCACAATGAATTTTGAATATTCTATGCACATTGTATGAACATCCAGAATTGACTGAATTTCACATTCTCTGAACGTTCTCAGGATATTATACAAATGTTCAAATGATCTAGGAACGTTCTATGATTATACAGAACAGACTGATCTAGATATTCTGAGAATATTCCTGGTAGCTATATTATTGGAAGGAAATTGAAAAAAGCTTTCTCCGGTGAGGTTGCGAACCTATACTCTCTTGTGATTATGCCTGTCCCTGAAAGGTCTGTACAAAATCTCAGTACATATGTTCCTGAGGTCGCAATGAGCCGATTTTAAGCAACTTACCTGAGTCCGAAATCGCTTTGTTTCCAAGATACAGTATGGTGAAATTAAAGAATAAAATCGAATTTCTCAGAACTTATGAACTTTTTGAACGTATCACTTGAAAAATTTATATTTGGAGTTTTTTTGATTTGCAGTGAAAATTAGCAGTGCGAAAATGGATTTTTCCAAATACTTTCATGGAGTGTACTTGTCGATTTTTATTCATCATCTTCACCATCCTGTATCTCGGAAACGGAGCAGTTTCGGTCTGAAATATGTGTTGAGATTTTGTACAGACCTCTCAGAGGCACCCTGTATAATTAATAACCTGATGACACCTTTACCGCTGAGCTACGAACCTTCTTGATTAATGATATGAATGACAAGATGTCAACTCGTACACAAACTTCATTAGCAGGATAATACGCAGACAGCCCGTATAATAATAATTATAATGATAAACATCTTTATTTTTTGTTCTAATATTTATATATACATACATATGGCAGAGCAGGTTGGATCAGGGGAACACTTTGTATATAAATACAATAATTAACAACATCACTATAATAATTTGATACGATTCTGTATATTCTCAGAAATTTAAAGAAGAATATTCTGAGAATTTGTCGAATCAAATGTTCATACAATATTGGCTGCAGGATGAAAATATTTTATGATTATTCTAAGGACATATTCTATCAGAATATCCTGAAATAAGTATATTCGGATGTTGTCTTTCTCTAGAACATTCCATTTCAGAAGCTCATAGTGTTTAGTACTTTCACCCTATATATACTTTCATCCTATATTATTAGTTGGGTAACTCTTTTACCCTATAAAAAATAACATTTGAGTTGTTAACATGACTACGTGTTGTTGAAGCAATAATAGTATATTATTCAACGAGCGGTAATGTAGGTCATAACTCACTCAGATGAAGTTTGCAACACGAGCCACAGGCGAGTGCTGTAATTCATCAAGTGAGTTATGACCATTACCGCAAGTTGAATACTATACTTTATCTACGACTATTACAATAAATACTAAGTTACAAGTACAGAGAAAGAACTTTATCGACAAATCTTTATATACTTAATACAAATTTTAGATTTGATCACTCATTTTGTTTATTGAAAAAATTAATTGTGAAGTTTGAACAACCAGTAAACTGAATATGTGGAACTGAATTATGGAAGTTTATTGTTTCTTTTTGTGTTTGTTGCATATATGTTGTTGATGTACTAACTGATTGAGCTGTTATAGAACTGTATATTTTATTTGCAGTATCTGTCTTATTCTTTTCGAAATCATCAACGTACCCCTCAGCCATAGGCCATAGTAGTTGATCGCCAACCGCCATGGCGTTTCAGTGCCGTACGGCATCTACTAATAAAGTTGCCGACAAGCGGCGAAAACAATGCCCCGTATATAAATTACAGTCTGGTAATCTCAGAAATGTGGCAATGTCTTTCCCCATTGCTCCAAATTTATCAATGCCAATTCTTTGTGAGTGATATTCTCCATATGGAAATTTAAATGATAATCCATCTTCACATCTGAATTCATCAAAATATCACAATAATTGTATCAACTTAATTTGAAAACGTCAAAATTATTCAATTGACATCACTCTCATCAATAACAATAATAGACTGTTCACTTTCGGCCAACTGGCTTGTACAGAAGTACTGAGCCATCTTGATTTTCGGTTCGTAAATAATTCCAAGAGCCTTTCCCGATCATAGTGAGTTATAGTAGCGAGAGTTATAACTCACGCTGTTTGTTTACAGATACTATTAATTGTTCAAAGGCAGTTGAATCATTGATATATAATCTAACAGGAGTAGCGATAAAATAATTAATCTATAAAGTTCAGGAGAAGTTGCAATTTCTTCTCTTCAATTTTCATTTTCATCAGTGTTATCATCAAACAAACATAAATATACAGTCCACTCATCACCAAAGCAAGTCAAGAAATTTCATCATCATCGAGAGTCGTCATTCGAGAAGACAACATCGAGTCAATCGGAAGGCGTAAGAAGCACCAAGTTCCAGACGACGGTTGATGTTAGCAGCTGGCCAAGCATCCAGACAAAGAGCAGACAACCGTAAGCAGCTGGTAGAACAGAACATCAGGAGGATATCGTTCCACAACATCAACACATAAGGTAGAATTTTGTATTGTTCTCATTGCTGAGTCAGTACACATTACAATTCAGCATAAAAGGTATAATTAATAAAATACTCATTGGTTTTATTATTTCACTTACTTTTTGATCACAGCTACCTTCCATATTCCGAAGAAATCAATTCTCAATTTATATTTTATCATTAATCAAATAATTTTTCATCATGACAGACATAGACAATTTGACATTGAAATACAGGGCAATTCAAGGGCAGTTAACAAGTTTTTTCAAAATTTCTTGAAGGATTCACCTTGGATGAAGAAAATAACATATTTGAATTAGAACTTCGTGTCGAAAGAATTGAAAATACTTTGAATGACTTAACCTTCTTGTACACCAGCATTGAATTGATTGATGACACAAAAGTATCAAATGAAGAATTTTCAATGTTTGAATCAACATTCTATAACTGTTTAGGAAAACCAGAACAACTAATACCAGAAAACAAATCGGAAACAATCAATTTAAATACAAGCATTTCCACTTCTTCCACTAGTAACACAAAATTACCAAATATCACTCTTCCAGTTTTTGATGGTGACTATAAGAAATGGACAAGTTTCAAAAATAAATTCGAATCTATCATACATCATGATCATAATCTTTCAGACGTACAAAAATTTCATTATTTACAAAATGCGAATAATATAAATATTTCAAAAAATATAACGCTAGCAGATCCAAAGTTTTATAAAACAGGAAAAATCGATATACTTTTAGGATCTCAACTCTTTTGAAGTTTTTTATGTCCAGATCAGATAGAACTAGGAAAACACCAATCCGTATCACAAAACACTCTGTTAGGTTGGGAAATATTGTTCAAATACAACATTTTGTAATTTATCCACGATTAACTCAGAAATTCATAATCAAATCGAGAAATTTTGGAAAATAGAGGATTGTCTTTCAACCCCCAAGCTTTCTGAGGAGGAAAGTGAATGTGAAGAAAATTATATGAAAATAATCAAACATGATCAAACTGGTAGAATCATAGTGAATTTACCATAGATTCCATGCTATCGAAAAAAGGTTATCGAAAAATCCTGATGATCTCAAAAAACATTATATTGAATTCATGAACGAATATGAAAATTTAGGGCACATGACCAAAATTGATCATCATGAACAAACCGTTCCTTGTTTCTATTTACCTCAACATGGAGGAAAACTACTTCTAATATTTCTTTGAACGATACTCTCAAAGTAGGTCCAACAATTCAACATGACATTTTTTCAATTATTTCACGTTTCAGAATTCATAATTATGTTCTGATAGCAGATGTTGAAAAAATGAACAGACAAGTATCAATTACCCCAGAACAACGATATTATCAAAGGATTGTATGGCGGGCAAATCCTAATGAACCATCAAATCACTTTCAACTTAACACAGTAACATACGGTACATCAAGTACATCAAGTATCAGGTAGGTATCAAGTAGCTCTGGAAAATGAAAAATTGTATCCTACTGCATGTCAGGTAATCAAACGTGATTTCTATGTAGATGATCTCATCACAGGCGCTGATACCATAGAAGAAGCAAAAATACTCAAAAAAGATTTACAGAATGTTTTAGGTTCAGTCGGTTTCATTCTTAGAAAATGGTTGTCTAATAACGCACGAATTTTGAATCACGATAATTGTGAAGATATAAAATATTATTACATTACGGATGACATAAATATTAAAACCCACGGTTTATTTTGGAATGCTAACGATGACGCATTTTCCTATAAAGTAAACGTCACTGAGAATAATCGAGTTACAAAGCGTTTTATACTTTCTACAATTCCGAAACTGTATGATCCATTAGGTCAAATAGGACCAGTAGTTGTTAATGCAAAAATCATATTGCAAAATTTATGGCAACAACATTCGGATTGGGATGAAATTGTACCGTCCAAAGTGCTCACAAATTGGTTAAAATTTCACAATCAATTAACTTTTGTGAAAAATATTAGTATTCCTAGACAAATTGTTTCTTAAAATCCTACTAGAATTCAATTGCATGGATTTTCAGATGCATCCGAAAGAGCATATGGTTGCTGTATATATCTAAGATCAATGTACTCAGACGGAAAAACTATCGCAAACCTTCTTTGTTCAAAATCTCGTATAGCACCTCTAAAAACAATTACGCTTCCACGTTTAGAATTATGTGGAGCATTACTTCTATCACAACTTGTAAAAAAGATAATTCAGGCACTCAATAAAAATATCAATTGTTTTTATTGGTGTGATTCTACAATAACATTGTCATGGATCGATATATACAGAACCAAGTTCACTAAAAATCTTTGTGGCTCATTGAGTTACAGAAATTCAGAGATACACTGAGTGTTATCAATGGAAACATGTCAATAGTCAGGATAACCCGGCTGATATTATTTCCAGAGGATCAAGTCCTCAATGTTTAACGAAATCTGAGATGTGGTGGCACGGTCGCCAAGTGTTGTCAATTTGAGTTCAATGGTGTTAGATCAAACCATATTTACTCGATTCTCAAGCATAACCAAATTATTGAAAGTTGCTGCATATTGTTTACGATTTATTCAAAATTAAAAAATAAACAGAAGAACAAATCATCTTTGAAGGTTTCTGAAATTGATAATGCTACGATTGTCTTATTGAAAATAGTACAACATGAATTTTCACTTGAGATCAATTTATCAAAAAATAATAATCAACTTCCCAACCACAGCAAATTTCTTTGTCTCAATCCATTTTTGAATAATCACTTAATACTCAGGGTAGGAGGAAGATTAGTTGAATCCAATTTGAATATATATCATCAACATCCAATTGTTTTACCGGGTAATAATCTATTCACGAAATTAGTTATTGAACATGAACATATACGGCATATGCATTCTGGAAATCAAACTACACTATCGGCAGTTCGTCAAAAATATTGGCCTTTAAATGATCGTTATATAACTCGAAAAATTTTGCGAAAATGTGTATTGTGTTTCAAGGCAAAACCACTTGCTAACCAAATCTAATGGGTGATTTACTTATTAAAGATGGTAAATTCAGAAATCGCAAATTAATAAAATGTTACCTTTGTATTTTCATTTGCTTTGCTACTAAGGCTGTTCATATTGTAGTAACGGAGCGTACTACAGATGCATTTTTAAATGCACCTAAAAGATTTATCTCCCGACGTGGGATTTGTAAGGTAATACATAGTGACAATGGCACCAATTTTATAGGGGCAACAGATGGATTAAAAAACGTCCTCATAAATCTTGAAAATCATACTGCATTTAAAAATCATATAGTCAACAATTCAATTGAATGGAAATTCATTTCTCCTCGAGCACCAAATTTTGGCGGAATATGGAAGGCAGCAATTAAATCTGCAAAATATCATATGAGAAGAATACTATCGAATGTACCTTTAACTGTCGAGCGGTCGCGGTCTGTCCTCCCCACAACACTTGATGGTGAGGTTGGGCTTGTAGGAGAAAAGGAAATGGTTGAAGATTGGTGAATATCAGGCTAGAGTACCTTGGGTTCACCATTCCCGTACTCACAAGTTGTAAACCCCTGAGGGCACATGCATACCTAATTAAAGTGTCATTCCTGCGATTCTAGCATCAGAACAGTGAATCTGGGTTATTTATAATAATAATGACAATGATAATAATAGGTATTTATTTCATTCAAACCATTGATACAATGAACAAATTGTAAATGGAGTGACAATCAACATCGTTGCTCTTCCATGTAACCCCCAAAAGTGCCATTTCAAATTGACATCGTAAATGTTGAACAAAGCAAAAATCAGAAATTAAACTTGTCGATAGCGGAAGAAAAGTACAAAATGACATGTCTCTTGAAGGAGTTGATATTTGGAGTATCTTTCATAGAACCTGGTAACTCATTGAATATTTTTGTGGCAGGGGCGGATATGTCTTTAAAGTTCATAAAATGACAAAAACTACCTTGGTAGAGAAAATACATTCCACGCCTTGGAAATAAGGCATTCCATCGAGTATATTGATAAAATGTTGGTCAACGACATAATCTACATTTTACTTATCTATTACCAATATTGTCTGTGATAAGATATCATCCTTTCTTGTTTGTTTTTCTACATCGTGTGGTTGGTATTTTTGGTCAACTTATCGTCTTCATTCATACATTGCCTTGATGGTACTTCTTCAAGTTCAATGTTATTACTCTCATGGCACCCTTTACTAGATGTTTTCAAAAGTGGAGCATGTTTTTTGAACAGCAAGTATATTGACATTATCGAAATTACACAATCTGAACAAGAAAAATAGAGAAAATAATGGGTTGACGAGTTTATTTCACTGTTTTCTGACGTTGGGTCTACCCTTCAGACGTTACTTTTCAAATCCAGCAGCGGGAATTGCAACTCCCAAACTAACCTTTTTCTGCAATCGGCTCAAAAGTCGTCCATTTTCTTCCAAAATTAGCTCTCGAAGTTGACATTTCTCTTACTGACACAACAAAATAATGAGTATGTTGGCAATACTCCTAAGAACTAAAAACGTATCGGATGACAAAGCAGATATGATAGCTGCTTTGACACTGACATACTCGAGTAGCTCAGAATAGTGGTATTTTCACTCATTTTTCATTAGATATCAAATATTCCGATTGCCCAAAAAATAGCATATTTTATTCGGATAAAAAGTGACTTTTGACTCGCAAAATTATTTTCGTGCGCTGCTTCGCGGTCGCTCCGCCTCGCAAACGCAAATATCTTTGTGAATCAAAGTATCATATCTGATCCTACAAAAACAATGTACTATTCTATATAAGCAATTTCAAGCGATAATTCAGAATGTGGGAGGTTCTCTAATTAAATACAGATCGAGCTGTTAAGAAGAACATATCTCCATTTCTTCCTGTCTCATCCAAAAATTCTGAATACGAAATGAAAGTATCATATATTTTGCAAACGATTGCCAGGGACCAACGAATATGTATATCAATTATGTATAAGAGAGGAGACTACTCCTTTCAAACAATCTAACCCTACCCATATTGAACGAACCTGCTGCAAAAAAAGTAGGTATATTTCTTGGAAAATCCCATGGAAATTGTAGTATGAAGAAAAAAAAAAGAAATTTGGTCGACACATGCAGTTGTCTGCACAGGGATTATTCATAGTTTGTGAAAATACATTCAAGTTAAAAAATGATTGATATCAGAATTCAGGTTCTGATCGACCCTATTTGAAAAAGTTGTATGTAACCCTCTGATAATAGTTATTTTTGCTTAGCCTAATTCATTATACTGTGAAGATGTTTGATGCCGTGGTCCATTCTTTTAAATTTTCATTTTAGATTTGAAAACATTTTACAGATAGTGTAAACTTATGCACGGCGAAAATAGCAGTATTTATAGTGAAAATGGAATCCAAACCACTTTTTTCAATCTTTAGGAACGCACGAATGGGAATCCCTGATATAGTCATGGAACATAGTGCGTGGTGAGGGTATAGAAAAGGAAAGAAGGTACGATATTGGAGTTCTTTTGGAGATTGTGCATAGTCGTTGTACATTTTTCTTCTTGTACTTAACAATTCGCGATTCATCAAATCGTTATCATAGGCACACGGGATTTTCGGTAGCGCCCCTGGTTGGAATTGCTTCTGCTTAGGAGTAAAACTTCATGGTATTTCGTATTGTTCATCAACATACTATAACGATTAGTTTTTCATTCACCTTCTAAGTCTGCATATTCCTGACGAAGGATTTTGGTTTGAATTAAACTTATCAATCAAAATGTACTGATACAACTTTCTGCCTAAACACTTGTTCATATCTTACAATAAGGAATGAACACACATGCGCAAGAGAACATAAAAAACAGAATGGCAGAACTATGGAAAACACATCCATTGTCGAATAAATGTCAACGAAATGCATCTAATAGGTCAATGGTCAATTGGAATTTTATTAACGTCTTCATTGGAGATATTGGAGATATCGTTGAATCATCGCCACATCCAGAATTCCCATTTATCCCCAGGAAACTGAGAACGCACGACGAAGGCATCAGGATCTTGGAACCAACAACCTGATAAATTCAACGCCACCAAAACTTAAGCCTGGATTTTTTCTAGAAAGGCAAAACTCAGTATGCCTGATCATTGTCGATCTAAATGAAAACCTAGTAGGCGACCTAGTACGCGAGGAGGTACAATATTGGCTATATTCCGAATTCAGCTGACAGTACTGAATCTGCTGATTTTTCATTCCGAAATCAAAAAATTCACTGAAAGTGACAGATGCTTGTGAGCAGACATACTATTCATTCCAAATATTTCGACTCAACATTCTGCTGAAATTGCTGACTATCGAAAGGTAGTGTGGCTTCAGTGAACTGTCATTATTTTAGAGGGGAAGGAATGTAACATTCATTTCCGTTGTTAATAATATATTATTCTCAATATCAGAAAATACCTGTTATTGATATGATAAGCACTGAGAATAATATTGAGTATGAAGTAGAGGTAACGAAAGAAGAAGCAGCATTGGCTAAATAAATAACTAAATAAACCTGAAATGTCTCCTAAATTCATCATCATTACGTTTTCTATAAATCTTTCAATACTCAATATCGTGCATGATTCGAAATTAATGGCAACAAAATGTCCAAGTATTCTTTATCACTCGAGCCTGAATCTGAATCGTCATCGTCAATAATCGTAGAAACTATGGAGGCTACAAGAATCGATTGCTCTTCCATGTTAAATATTGAATATTAATTATCTAGTCCAGATAAACGAGAAACTACAGACTGACAAATTTCACCAGCTGATCAACTGCTGCTGACTACTGATGAAAACCATGAAAACGTGTCCCGAATTACAGCACTGTATTTTTGATTTTATATTTCGGAACACAGATTTTCAGCAGATTCAGTGGATCTACTGACAGTACTGACCAGTTGAATTCGGAATATAGCCATTGTCTGTTCTTTGAATCAAAATCTGTCTGCCTGTCAAGTGGCGCTGGCATCCTGAAAATGGAAAAAGCTCATTTGTTTCTGTCAAAATAGACCATATTAGGTTGATATTCTCTTCTTCTATTTTTCTCCAATATGTACTCAACCACAGACGTGCTTTCCATCATTGACGTGATATTTGATAGGAAGACGATGGAGAAGATTCATGTAATCATAAAATTATTTTCTGACAGTTGTCATTAACTTATAACTTCGTCTTTGTGGATGTGTTGAACTTTGATTTCCTTTCTTGGAAATTACAATTATACCTATACCTAATCATTTCTTCTAGTATTGGTTTTCTATCAGAGTTTGTTGATTGGTTTGTGAGTGCGATTGTGTTATTTTGCAATGTCATCTGAAAACTGCGCACTCCAGGAGGTGAAGGTGTAATTGAATTATCAAGACATGGTTTCCCCAATCCCCACTGTTGTGAATTTGAGCCTCAAATCCTGAGGCGTCAATGGGTTCACGCCATATTCATTGGATATCAAGGTGAACTTTTTTTCTTGAATCACATAATATTTGGAACTTAATGATATTTATATTTCAGGAATGTGAGTTTTTGAAGTAAGCGAACATGATACTATATGTTTCCAACATTTTAAGGGAACTGTTTCTTGCCAATGAAGAATAGGAAACGGTTTTGGAAAGAGAGTACGGTCCCAAGTTTGTTCAAGGTAGAAATATATAAATAAAATGGTATTTAACAAATTTGTACCTATACTAACTAACTAATTATTAGTTTCGGTATGAAATTCACCAAGAACTTGACTTTGGTTCCTCTAAAAGTTGTTCCATAGTCAAAAGTCATTAAATTCATTTCAGAATGGTACAGGACATTGAAACTAGGGACAATATTTTTATATTTTCAGACTCGGCAATGTTGTTTGGAATATGATGCTGAAGAGGAATTCCTGCCTTAAGGAACAGGACCTGACGATGAAGAAGCATCTGAGGAGGAAACGGGCATTTGAACAGATATTATAGAATGATAATAAATAATAATAAAGTTCATTCAAAATGTTGACTTAAATATAAATTAAAAAGATACATATTGGTATTGAATATTCCTGTGGTTTAATTTGTGCCAATAATAGACACATCTTCTCATATTTAGTGAAGTTCGTAGCTTCAATAAGATGATTTAATAAAAAATAATCATTGTTTTACTTCAAAAATACTTCACCTATATACAATATTTGTACAATATATATAGTGTTTTCAAACTTATCTGCCAATACATCTGTACAACAATAAACAGGGTATCAGAAGAGAACAAACTATATAGCAGAATAAAAATTGAAATAATTCTTCATAATTATGTACAATTTATTAAAAAAATTAAATTGTATTGCCATTCATACAATACATACAAGTTATATTCCAATAAAAAATTCTAAATATCCCAGCATCTTGACAAAGAACCCTGAACAATAGAATACCATATATCTGAGGATGATTCCTATACAATCTTGAAATCACTTTACTCTAGTGAAATTCTGAGTGGCTCACTACGAAAATGGTCCTGAGTGTGCTGGAGTGGAATATCACATGTTCCTCATCATCTAATTGATTGCTTGAAAAATGAATAAATTGAATATACATTGGGGTGTGTATAATTTGTAGCCTAGAATGAAATGCCTGGCTATTTCCAGCAAACAAATCGTTGTTCTTACTGCTTATCTGGATTCAGCTCATCGAACTACAGGATGAAAAGTTTCTGATTTTATTCACTGCCCCATTTTCTTGTGTGTTTTTTCATAAAATCTTGTGAACTGGATATTTTTGCAGCTCGACTTTCAAGGAGGTACCTATCTATAAAAAATATAATGATATTTTGTGTTTGGAGCAGAATATCCATGAGACATTGATGAAATAACCAGATTGAGTCTAACCTTAGTGCTTCTATATATTTATTTCAGATGGTAAATTTTCCATTCTGTTCTGGAACATCATCATCCTTCTGCCTTCTGGTACATTCCTTCTGAACATTACTCACATAATGATTTCTAATGTGATACTTCCACATCACTCATAGTTTTCCGTTTTTCAACTGAAAAGCTATTAATGTAAGTACTCTTCGCTGTAGGTAGGTACCTGAAATTTTCAAGTATATAGTGATTCCGATGTGTACATGGTTTACATCACTAAAGACATGTTTTCACTGCAAATAATGGAATTTCACGAATTATAGAGTAACTTATCAAAAATATAGAAGGAAAAAAGCAGCCCCTACCTTTCTGCTTGGCTTGCATGTCGAAAAAGTGTAATAGCACTATTGAGTTTCCGAAGTTTCCACAGTTCCAACTTAAATTCAAGTTGCATCATGAATCATACTAATACAGCATTGCCTAAACATCTTCCTGCTTCCATTCAAGTATAGGTAGATGGTTTTCATACTTGATAATATCCTTCGTGATAATGTTTCATTTTCGGGATTCCACATGACAGATTTTTATTTACAAACTTGACAGGACCATGAAAAATGTTACGGTTAGGTCTGACAAATGAATAACTTAGTTTACTTGGTTCACATTGATGTCTCTGTACTACTGAACGCCTTCATTTATTTTTTCAAAGAACAGACAATATTATGCTCTCGCCTACCAACTACCTAACTAGGTTTCCATTTAGATCGACAATGGCCTGATATACCAATGTCTGGTACCATCATTCTCACCAAGTCTACTATATCTATGCTCGGTATCTCGATCAGCAATACTCTATCATGGGAGAACCATGTCATATGCTATCGAGAAAACTGATCATCATCGATTTGATCGTTTTTATGTTTCCAATTGAACTCTGTATTGCCATATTCTTATTTATTTCTTTCAATTTTTTTAAATGTATTTTTTTTTGGTTTTTTTTGGTTCAGTTGTACCAGGTTAATATTTTTGTTGAAATTATGTCTCTCTTTATAGCCGATGTAGTCGATTCCACGAACTCAAAACTGCAGTATTCACTTGATAATTATGAATAAATAGTATTCTCTATTTCTGTGTCTCAAATATTGTTTTGGTTTCATACATTGTTCGATATTATACGAGATATTATATATTCACCAGTATACAGGGTAAGTCATTAGTGTGGCAAAGTGAGATAACGGCTTTACTGTTCAAGATAGATGAACAAAAATTTCAGAGATGATCTAGGATCATAAGCAGCACATTTCCAAATCATTTCGCTTCATACAGGGTGACTCGGAATTGCGTGGTGTATCAAAGTTATACTTTTTCTCATGGGACACCCTGTATTTCATTGCATTTTCGCATTCTCCTTTGTGAGCTGATTTTATCAATGCATCACACTTGGGGTCTAGCAAGAATGATTACAGAGATATAGGGTGTTCAAAATCGAGTTTTTTCAAATTTAGGATTTTTTTGCGTCGAAGCTATTCATTATTGGTCAGAACGGCTTTCATGTTCCTATCCCCACTTTTAATTTACTATCTACTGACATTTAATTGGAACAGATACATTGGTGATCAGAATGCTGAATCTTGAACCACCCTGTATGGAAAATAATTGTATGAAATCAGTTTTAAAATTTTTTGAACGGGTGAAAAACAATGTTTGCCGGGTCAGCTAGTCTTATATGTATATAAGATTTGCTGAGTAACATTTGCACATTAAACTATAACTATAGCCAACATTGTTCAATAAAAAATAAAGTCGGTATAAGTATGCAATGATGTTGAATATAATGAATTATTGATGAAATAAACAGCAAACGTATTATACCAACCTTTAGTGATTATAAATCAGCGATACCTCCTATTCTAATATCACACTTAAAAAACATTATTCCATATCGGATTCATGTTATCATCCATTTTATTATCATTTCAGGTTTACGTTCGAACAGGTTTTATTTTAATATGCATATACAAGAATGTCTATTGAAAGAAATTAAAAATCCTGTGAACAGACAGAAATTAAAATGGTACTCTATATACTACAGAACTGCTGATTATTTCAAGAAAACAGGGGTACTGGTAATTCGATACATTCCTTTGGATGCGTGAATTGAACCCTGATATGCATTATGCAGAAGATAATGGTTCTCGAGATATTTAAATTCTTTTGCTTATCTCCAAAAGGTAGACCTTAAGAGTTTAAAAGTTAGTTTCCCGGAAATCTGCTGTTATTTTTTTCAACCTCTCAACTAGAATACACGATCAACACAATGGTCTTATGTTTGGAATGAAGAAATTCTAGAAATAATTCAGATCATAGATAAATTGTGAATACAAAGTCGTACCTACTTCTGTTAGTGAATTGTGAATTTCAACCACATTGAGCGGTTATTTTTAGAAAAATCTCTTGGCCACATTTTTTTAATACTTCCTTGAGGCAATAGCACAGATTAACATTGCGTTTTATTTGTTCCATTGTGGTAACGGTGGTGGGAACAGAATATGACGTTTACAAATAAAACGACAAATTTCATGACCTTGCGTGTGAGAATAGACACATTGTAGATGACAGATGATATATTCATTTATTGAGACCCGAATAATTTCAAGTGGAAAATCAAGAAAATGAATCAATGCTTATCTGGAGCAGTGATTGTGCTGATTATAGAAAGTTCTTCAAGATCGACAGAATCTATTTTATCTCGGAATGAAGATATGAAACCTGTCTTACTTGAGAAAAATCATAAACTGGTGAAGCTCACAATAAAAATACCTCACAATGAAAATGTCTTCTAAAAGTCATCTACTTTCAGAATGTTTCGTTTTTCATCAATCTTATTTCATTTTTATAGCATCATTGCTTGTCGTGAGACGGAATGAAAAGTAGCAACCGGAATCGGAAAAGTTGCAAATAAAACGACACATTGAAGGATTGCGGTGGCGGAATAGGATAAATAAAACTCAACTATAAGCTATCTAACTATGGGTACAAATGTAACTGAAAGTGCTCAATACGGATTTGTTATACAGGGTGTTTCATTGGGAAAGGTAAATAATTCAACTGTGGATAGGGGTCACTGAGGTGATTTCAAAAAACCCATGGTTGATGGGTCTTCGACTTCTTATAACCGAGATACAGGATGTTTCATCAATTTTGTCCATATCTTCATTGTCTCATAACTTTCCAACCAACCTGTATATATTTTTGAAAATTGGTACACTTGCTCAATCTACCCTGTGGAATTGATTGAGGCGACAACAAAAGATAAAATCCAGGTCCAGCTTCACTAGAAAATCACAAATTCTTTCTGCCAGAAAACAACACCCTATACATTCGAATTTCTAATTTTTTTTGCCATATCTGAAAAGAACATCAGAATTTCTATTCAACGATGTGCTTTTTATTCGTGCACAGACGATTTTAACTATTCATATTATGTGCTCAAAATATTATTTTTGCTCATTTTGGGGTACAAAATTGGAATCAGACGAGATTTTTTAATTTTATTACTTCCTATTCAGTATACGTGAGTATTACATTTAGAAGGAGTATTTCATATCGTTCTTTGTTCCAGACTTAGTTGTAGGTCCGTCATCAAAACTTTACAGGGCTTTTCACGATAAGCGTTAATTAGATGTTTCTGGCAAACCAGGCAACGGATAAATCTAAAAATTCGAAGGTATGTATAAATTATCATGATCTACACATCTGAAATATTTGCAACAATCCCGCGTTGCCGCTTCGACTCGAAAGTAGCAGTAACTTTGATTTTTCAAATGGGACACCCTGGATGCTTCCTGAAGAGCTGATATAATCGATTCACAAAGTTCGGGGTCTAGTGGGACTAATAACTGAGATATTTAGAGAGAAAAATCGATATGTTTCAACTTTAGAATTATTTTGCGAAAATATTTATTATTCATTATATTTATTATATTTATTATCAAAACGGCTTTAATGTCCCTATCTTAACTTTGTATCTATTGACATTTAATCGAAACAAATACAGGATGGTCCATAATCCATATTTCTGCATCACCCTGTATCTGTTTCAATTGAATATCGAATGGAAAGTTGAGATAGGGACATTGAAGCCGTTTTGACCATGCAATAATAAATAGTTTCAACACAAAACATTTCTAAAGTTGAAACATCTCGATTTTGCACATCCTATATCTCAGTTATCAGTCCCGCTAGACCTTGAATGTTTTAAATCGATGAATTCGGCTGTTCAGCAAGAATCCAAGAATGTAATGAAATACAGGGTGTCCCATTTGAAAAATCGAAGTTGCTGCTACTTTCTAGTAGAAGCGGCAAGGCCGGATCGTTTCAGATATTTCAGTAGTGTAGATTATGTTAATTTATACATACCATCGAAATTTCAGATTTATCCGTTGCCTGGTTTGCCGAAAACGTCAAATTAACGCTCATCGTGAAAAGCCCTGTATAGTTTTGATGACGGACCTGCAACTAAGTCTGGAACAAAGAACGATATGAAATACTCCTTCTAAATGTAATACTCACGTATACTGAATAGGAAGTGATGAAATTAATAAATCTCGTCTGATTCCATTTTTGTACCCCAAAATGAGTAATGATGAAAAGTTAAAAGTCGTCTGTGCACGAATAGAAAGCTTATCGTTGAATAGAAATTCTGATGTTCTTTTCAGATATTGCAAAAAAAATAAGAAATTCTAATGTATAGGGTGTTGTTTTCTGCCAGAAAGAATTTGTGAATTTTAAGTGAGACCGGACCTGGATTTTATCTTTTGTTGTTGCCTCAATCAATTCTACAGGGTAGATTGAGCAAGTGTACCAATTTTTAAAAATATATACAGGTTGGTTGGAAAGTTATGAGACAATGAAGATATGGACAAAATTGATGAAACATCCTGTATCTCGGTTATAAGAAGTCGAAGACCCATCAACCATGGGTTTTTTGAAACACCTCAGTGACCCCTATCCACAGTTGAATTATTTACCTTTCCCAATGAAACACCCTGTATAATGAAATAGTGAAATACATATGGAAAAGGAATATTCTCAGATAAAATTATGAACACGACAAAATGGGGTGTCCCGAAATTACACAGAAATATTTCATCCACAGATTGTAGGAACAAAAATTGTAAAAAAACTTCAAGTACTTTCATTATCATTTGTACCCAGTAAGATTGCTATTTCATTGAAGGAAGTTTCAACAAACAAAAATACGAGTTTGAATTTTGGAGATAAAAACAAAAAATTAAATGTCTCAAAAACTATCAACTTTTGCATAAACCATATCAGGGTCAAATCCACTCTTTATGACCTCTCCTATCACATCTCCAGAAGAAATGTATCGAATTACCAGTAACCCTGTAAACTGAATCCCACATAACACAGAATATCCTAAGAATATCCGTTTCATGTCCAATTCTGTTCGGGATATTCCTTGATTTTGATTGGACATTCAACAGATAGTCATCTGTGATGGATATACAGTGTGGAGAATTTAACTGGAATGAATTCGTTTTCGGGAAGGTGAACATTTTGTCTTGAATTTCCCGACATAATATGTCCACGATGTAATGTATTTACCTACCTTTTGCAAGCAATATCGATAATTTATTTTCCAGGGGTAGCTGAAATCATACTCAACATAATTTTTTCAAATGAAACCCTATGGCTTTTGTGGCCCCTCATTGGAAAGCTGGTGGAAACAGGAATCCAGCGTACTAGTCAAATTTAAGTCTTTTATACGTTCAAAGGTTGCATGAATTCGAAATGTACTTTCGAAATTCAGTTTTTTTTCTACGTATCAATCGCTGAAAATGTGTGTTGAACAATTGATGGCAATTTTTTGCCACAACTGCTATCTGCTATTGTATTCCAGTTTTTTTTTATAGAGCCGCAAAAAGAAATTTAGTTTTTTGCCGTATTCACCGTTCAAAACGAAGTGTTATTACAAACTGGTGGAAATGCCCTATATCACTCTCACTAAAAGTCGAAATCTTTATGAAAAGCGTTGAAAATACATTAAACTTCGAAATTATATTATGATTTTATGCGGCTCCCAAACGTACTGCAAACTCAAGTATGATCAGTACGCTGGATTTCTCTTTCAACCAGCTTTCTAATGAAGGGTCGCAAGCCATGGGGTTGCATTTGAAAAAAACATATTGATGAATATATTGATTCTAGCTACCCCTGTAGGGTGATGTTCTCCATATTGTCCGCCAATTGTAGGTGAATACATTTAAACGTTGACGTGTCTCACGACTTTTCCGGAAAATCATTCACTCCACCTTGTAGCGAATTCATTCCAGTTAAAGTCTCCACCCTGTATAATTGAAATGAATTACAAAGTTATTGTATGATCTTTTGATAAACAATCATACATTTACTTTTTTTAAGGTATATATATATACCTATTCACGAGATATTCATTCCAAAGGTCCATGAACCTAACATGGACGTTCAATGGATGTACAATTAGGGATATATTTTGTAACGTCCAGTACTGTACGCCTCATGGATGTCCATTGGGAGTAAGATATTCGACTTCACCAAAACATCCATATTCCTAGGTTTCAGAACTTCAAAGAAATGAACGAAATCGGATCTAAATTGTACGTTTACGATTCGAACGTCTATGTACGATCAATGAATGTACGATTCCGGATATATTTTTTAAGTTCAAAATGGTACGTCTGATGGATGTACATGATTGGATCCAGTTTGTACGTTGACGAGATGGAAATGAATGCACGTTCAGTGGATGAACGATCCTGGATATTTATTGTACGTTCAGTTTCGTGCGTCCAATGATTATCAAGTGGATGTACAATTTTCGACATTATGAAACATCATCTATATCATGGCATTTCTGGACCGACCTAGAACAGTACGGTACTGATCTAAATTGTATGTTCACAAATTGAACATCTATGTACGTTCAATGAATGTACTATTCTGGATATTTATTGTACGTTCAATGTTGTACGTCTTTTGAATGTCCATTGGGAGTTCAATATTAGATATTGTGAAACTTCTACAGTAAGAAGTTTCAGAACGTCCAAGTGACGTACATTATTGGATCCAGTTTGTACGTTTACAAATGGTACGTTTTTGTACATCCTTTGTGTGTTGAAAGCTGGACGCATGGTAGAGGTGATGCGAGATGGCGCTCTGATCGGAACATGAAGTGGTGCAACGGAGGAGATCGATCGAGTCCAGCTCCAAAGTAAACATATTATGTAGACGGCAGACAAGGAGGTTACGCCATTTTGTGTGTTGTACCTATACGTGTGTGTGATGAAATTTAGGATTCTGACTATTTGGAACTGAATCATCCAAAGCATGTATAATGGTACGTAGCACATGTTCCGATATTCCTTTTCATATAACTATTTATTTCACATGATATATGTGCTCTGATAATTGTTTGGGGCGTTGTAGGTAATGCGGAATAGGTATTTCATGATATATTCTGTGGGTAACCTATGAGCTTGTGATTTGTTCGGAAAGGACGACTTGGATTTTATATGATATCAGAAATAGAGCTTTGAATTGGTATAGCACTAGTTGAAGTTGAGCTGAATTGCTGAATATAGGACTTAGACAGTTGATTTATACACTAATCCTCGACTACAGAATACTATGAGTAATACTTTGTTTGTCTCTTTTAACAGAAAGAAGAAGCGAGGTGACTGGAATATAAATCCATAATTTTTATAAAAAACATATAGTGAGAAAAGCACGATATCATCTCTACTATGTTTGAGAAATCAAATCAGGGAAATATCCAGCCTCTGCCTATATTCAGAAGTCATACAATATACAAGAGACTTATAATGATGGCTGGGTCATCCGGAAGTTCAACGTCCAATCGGGTTACGTCCAATGGATGTCCATGTATGGACTATATGTTTTGAATATATATTCATAATGTGGTTCTGAAGAGGAGTAATCATTGGGGTTCAGATAGTCACTGTATGGACGTTCATATAGAATTTGAACTGAACTGTGGTGAGTATCCAATTATACAAGTATACAATTTTATTATTCCTCTCTTCATATATAGGAATATATTATGGCTCTACCTTTTCAGTTTCATTTTTATCGAATTTTGTCCTCAAAAAATCAGGATAACTATATCTTGTCAGGTTTTTGAATCAATGCTTTTTCAGATAGTATGTTTTGATTACTCGAATCTTTCATGAATGTCTTGAGTCGAAAATTGCGCACTTGTTCACATTATTGATTCTTTTTGTACGAATTTTCTTGAGAGGGCACCGTTTTAGTTTTTCGACTATATAGGGCTTCAGAACTGCTCAAGCCGGCGCTGTAGGTTATGATTAAATGGTAATGTAATACTATTCAAATTCTTAGGCATAATGCTTAGAGAGAGAAAAAAATGAATTGACGAGAACAAAGAGTCAGTGGCGCAGCCAGAATTTCCTATAAGGGTCAGTTTCAGAAAAAATCAGAGATAGTATTGAAATGACCGAGAATAGGTAGAATAAACTACGTGACGTACATATGTTGTTGCTCTGAGTAATGCCCAGTTTCGATTTTTTCATTAATTTTTTTTACTTTCTATTCATAGTCCATGAAATTCTCACAATCCATTCGAGATTTAACCGAAACCAGAACATCACTAAAAATCACTGCTTCTTGTGCTTTTGCACTCAGCTACTGGAACCGATTGTGATGCCTTGCCCTTATCCAGTGACCAGTGACCCAAGCAGCATACTGACGCCGTAGGTAAATTTTTCGTCACCCTGGACGTCTATTCGACCTGATGAATGGCGTCATAATAACGGTAGGATGACGTGAATATGTCACAGCTCAAAGACGTCATTTGGTAACGTTATTTCGACGTGATATTTCGACCTCAATTGGGTCATTTGACTCATTTGAGTTACGTCAATTCGACGCTCAGGAGACGTCAATTCGACGATCGGTTCACCTTGTAATGAATTTGTAGTTGCTTGATGATAGATCATTTAATTCCGGTGATCCCACTGTGATAACGATTATTTCAAGTTTCGAATAGTGATAACGTCTGAATAAAAGAGTTCAGAATCCTGATGTATACCTAGTGGTGGATATAAAGTCGATTTTTCATAATGACGCAAAAATGTCGTCAATCTAACGTCGTGACAATGACGTTCCAAATACGTTGAAGGAATGATGTCATAAATCACGTCACTTTTTCCAATATGGCGTCGTGGACCAAGAATCACCAAAAAAAGGCGCCAAAATGACGCCAGCTTATACTGCCTGGAGACATCTAATACCGTTTAAGTGGTGAAGACGCGTAGGTGTGCCGATTCGAAAACAATTACTACAAAAGTTGCCAAGATTTTTTTTTTTCACCTAGATTGACTTTTTCTAGTTCGCGTCTGGTTCTGGGGTGGAAGGGGGGTGGGATTTAAACCCCTATAATGCCCCTCACTGCGCCACTGCAAAGAGTGTGATGCAAGAGGTGCTATGAAATCAGCTGGTAGTTATGGATACAAATTTTGCCACCATCGCACCATCTTAATCGCATTGTAAATGTGATATCGCAAATTATTTCCATTCGATTTGAATCCTTAATGAGAATTCATGTACCTACTTAAAGACTTAGTGACCAAAGTTCAACAATCCATAAATCAAAGAACTCAATAAAACACACGTGTTTCTAGATGACGAACTCCACAAATAATATAATTAATTATCGTAATAAGCGAATAGAACAACTTGTTGAAATCGATACTTTGTTTCATTTGTAGCATTGGCTAATAGAGCCAATAAAGGTGCTGATCTCACCCTAGTGGGTGGTTAAGATAGGCAGTAGCAGAGAATTATATCGAGAATTCTATCCCTAATAGCACGCAACCTCCTTGGGTCGTCCCTTTTTGGTACAATTCAAGTCCGAATGTTCCGGACCTGAGATAATTGTCTTTGGGACGTCTTATCCCGTACATTATTTCAAATGTCCTAGAAATAGTATCCTTTTAGACGTTCCACGTGGTACATATAGAAGACTATCCAATATCCATTCAAGGAAGTCCTTATTTAGCACGCCCCTAATGAGATTTTATTTTGAACGTTCCTTTTGGAACATCCATCGGATGTCCCAAGTAGAACACTTTCTAGAATGACTTCAGTTCTTATACGATGTCCCTTCTAGAACAACCATGATATATTCCAGACGGTACATTTCAAATATCTCTGTACCTACGGACGACCATAATATTTCCAGGATCGTATAACACCCGAAATGTCGCTCAGCGACATCCATCGGATGTTCTCTTATACAGCTAGCAAATATTATAATTCACTTCCCATGGAATTCAGATATTTCACTCTCGAAGAGATCGACGCTTCATCTTTCAGCCAGGTGTTATTATAATCAAAAATGTAGCAACGCCTTCCTGACAATCCTTTGTTTATGAAATTCTCAATAATATGTTAATTAATACTTGTTCTTCTTCTTTTCTTTTTGGGGTTGAAGAACAGCTTGTTGTTGATACTCTGCCTATTCACCATTGCAGATAGGTATAAGGTGTGGCAAAAAAATATATTTTTTCTGTGACGGGAAAAAAGTTTGGCATTTCATCTCCGTTGACAGGTTATAAAATGTCACTTTTCATAAATTATCTTTTTTACGTGGGAAAAAAGTGAGTACTTCTTTCCCGGATATATATATATATCACATATAAAAAGTAAGATAATAACAACGTTCTCCGAGAAAGAACTGCCTTTTATCTTTCATTCGACTTCGCGTTTACATATACTACTAAACAACCACTAAAAAAGCGAATTTTTTGAAATCAAATCACAAAATCACAAAGACAGAAATGACATCAGATTGTGACGTAATTTCAACAAGAGATGAATTATGGCCTCACTACACGGTTGCTCTTTAGTGGTAGAGATGGTCGTGGATTTAATTTCATAAAAATAGGTAAATGTGGGCGCCACCCAGTATTATCTGGGAAGGAATAGGGTGAGACAAAACAAAAATATCAACAGTACTGGAGTTTTTCTAAATCCATGCTATAATGACCGAATTACCTCAAAGTTACAATAATATCATATGTAATATTCAAATTTAAATTGGACCCAACACCTGGAGTATTTGAAGAATTAACTTTAGCTTAAGAAATTACTGAGAGTGAATAATCTGTTAGTATATAATCTTATGAATAGTTGCAACAGTTCTGTTATCTTTTAATAGTATACAAAACTGTATTAGTCAGAATTCGTTAGTACAAATATATACTTAGATAAGCAGTACTTAAATCTTAAACTTAGCCTCACTGTGGCTTCAAAAGGACATATTAAGAACTGGATAAATGGTCCACAGGTGTGATATAAATTCTGGAAATATAACCAAGTCCTATGAAACGGACTATTAGCGCTGATACTCCCTTTCTCACAAAGGAGAGGGTATATAAAGGCAGACAATAATAAGTAATAGTATTAAATCCAAATCAACTAGTGCAGTCCATCTTCTCATCAGGTTGGCAAAATTAAGTGAAAAATCTACTTACAGTAGGTCATCCCTATAAGTGTAACGTAGCTTTTACCAAACGGATCTCATCATCCATCAGGAATATACCAAATTCGGGGGAACTGTTCTCAGTGGCATATCAGCATGGGTCCAGAAAAATAACTTTCAGAAACAGGAACAAAGGACAAACATAATATTGCACCAGCAGCAATTGTGGTTGAAATCACAGGGTTTTAAACCTTGTTCACCATCATTATGGCGTCGTGTATTACAACATGATTACAACGACACGACTATTATGTATTATACCAAAATGGCGGTATACCTATACCATGAAGGCCTGAAAAGAAGTCATCATGATGCATGTGTTTTTCGATGTATTTTGTTATTGTTCGATTTATAATTTTCAGTGCACTTTATTGCAAAAGTTTTATTATACTTGCCTAAAGGTGTTAATCGGCCTTCATCACCAAAATCTTCATTATTTTGTATAAAATTTCTACAGCACGAACTTTTCGTGGCATTTCAGAAAAATGGCCCCTAGAGAGAGAGAGAGAGAGAGAATCGTCGTTCTTCCCGGAGGTACTCTGACGTTTCCAAAAACCCTATTTACATCAGGCTGCTCGCTCACAGGACACTTCGGAAACCGTGATAGGTGCCGAGTGTGGTGTGAGTAGTGCTTTGCCTTGAAGACCTTGCTTGCTAAGTCTCTTACTGGCAATATATTATTAGGTTTTACGCTTCTTACGACTGGGTCACAGATGTGCCAAACGAATATAAAACGGGAAGAATAAGACGTGATAGTCTAAACAGCTGTTCGCTAATATTTATTTGCAAAATAAACATAACCCCTTGAAGAAATGATATATGAAATCGAAAACACATCAGATGAAATCTTTTACAGAGAACAGGGTAGGTAGCCTGATTTAATTACAATGAGAAAACAGTTTGACGAGGGTTCAATGTAAGTACGATTCATTTTGATTATTACTGGGTGTTGAAACTGACATGGTTAGTATCCCAAAGTAGTTTCTAAGTAGGATTTTCAGCGATCAAGTCTCTGAAAACAATGCATCCCGCAGCATAACATGAGTGTATATACCTATGATGGACAGGAGTTATGAACGATCCACTAGTGGACCGTTACAAGATATTTGATTACTTCAAAAATGAATGATCAAGATGCCTACAACGCAGGTGTCCCTCCTGTTGAGAACCTCAAATTTCACGTTTAATGAGCTCATGCACGGTTTTTTGTCTCCCTCCACTACGCGTCGGGAGATAACACCTATTATTATTATTATTATTATTATTATGATTTGAATTTATATAATTCCAGTCATGACCCTGCGGCCTCCGACGTCTCACAGAGTCGTGCTGGATAAAATCCAGTGACTACTCCTCACAGCCTGTGAGGTGAGTAATCACTGGGACCAAGAACCGTGTGCCCTGAGTAAACGCAATGATCCAAGTATTACGGCCTTCTGCATTCCACCAGCCAGGATGTGTGCCTTATATCGCTGCACGCTGGGATTTTCTGGATTTCCGAGAGCAGCGTTTGTCGTGTGCCTCCTAGGGAGCCGATTATCAGGATGACCAATTCCACAGAATGTTCTGGATAGAGCCTGCGGAGTTCGAAGAGAAGGTCTCGATATTTAGCCCGTTTCTCCTCCTCCTTCAAAACGATGTTCGGTTCGGCTGGCGCCGAAAACTCGATCACGAACATCGCTTTGGTTTGATGGTCGAGGAGGACTACATCAGGCTTTTTAGCTTGAATTTGCCTGAGGGTGGGGAATGAGAAGTTCCAATAAATTCGGCACCTCTCATTCTCCACAACGGACTCAATATCCCCCGAAGCAAAGGGCAGCACTGCCTAGTTAACACAAATATCCCTGGGGTGTCACATCCATGTCTCGCTAGGTAACAATGTGAATCACAAGAAAACATCATTGATATTGCCAGGGGACTCCTCATTCAACAAAACATTCGCAATATTCTTCACATTTCATTGGATTTGAGGCTTAAAACGTAGGTGAATTTGTTTGGATGATTAGTTTGTAGATTTTAGGGATAACCCTAATCTAATTGTCTTCTATAACCCTAGACTTCTCGTGAAACCTAGGATTTTCTTGATGGTTCAATTTTCCACCTCGGCAGGCGCCAGGTAGACCAGTTCTAGGTCTAGGTTATTCAGTTTCAGTCACGTTTTCACAAATGGGGCGAGTTTAATCTAGGTTAGGCCCATCTTTTCGAGTAATTTAGCTCTGGGTTGCTGAGACTCAGTAATTATTAATGACACTTTTACACCAGTAGGAGGCTTTTATTCTCTCTTCCCATTTTCTGAGTTCTCAGGACCAAAGAATATTGACTACGCACCTATTTTTTGTAGGTGATCAGCCGCCTCATGGTACCTATTTATCATAGAATCCATATGTCGAAGATAGTTCAGAATTATTTCAACGAAATCATAGCAAGTATGATTCCAGCGTATAGAATAATCAATTTTTAATGTCCCTCCCACCACACAGGATACCAGGACAGAAACATAAACATACGTCCACCTTCTCGCATATTAAGGAAGTTAACATTAGCTCTATAGGAAGATTATGAATTACCTACGAAAAATCGACCCACCAAGAACGCTATTTTTCGCAAAGTAGTTAAGCAAATTTGGTCAATTTTTAACTTGCTCTAGCTCCTCACTTGCTAGTCCTATACACACTAGTTCGCCGATGGCTGACTCTCTTAGTACAAGGTCTACTTGAGGTGAAAAACCGACCCGCCAAGAAAATCCTAGGTTGATGATCCTAGATGACGATTAGATGAGGGTTCTCCCTACATTTAATCTACAATCTAATCATCACTACATCGTCGTTTGGCACGATGTTGATGTTGCTGGTGGAGGCCAGCGTAGCCTCGTGGTTAAAGCGTCTATCCACGTTGGATTGCTGGTAGTTTGGTTTGATTCCCTCCACGACCGCAGAAACTTTTCTGATGGCCTAAGAAAGTGTTTAGGATCACACGTTTAAATGTAAGATCCCCGTCATTCCTTGCTCGCACAAGTCTCTTGAAGACTTCTGAGGGTTGCTCGTAAGAGGGCAACCGAATGATGGATAAGAACAATTTCAGAACAATTTTAGCAGATCGTGAGTCGCAAGCCACAGGGTTGCATTTCAAAGAAACATATACCAGCCACCCCTGGAGGGTTAGTTTGCTCGCCAAATGTAGGTAAATACATTCAAACGTTGCCGTGTCTCGGGAATTTTCAGAATAATCATCCACACCTCCAGTAGAGAATTTTTTCCAGTTGAAGTCTCCACCCTGTATTGATGAGGTTAGACAGTATTGGTATGTTAAAAAGTTTTAAGCGGATTTTTTGTATGTGTATTCACTAATTTGGATTAGACATTGCATGTCCAATATGAAATGTATGTATGTTGTATATGATAATGATAAGTTCATTTAGCATGTGTATGTTCTGAGGATTTGAGAATTATCAAATAAAAATACTCATAAGAAATGAAACGTGTGAGAGTCGAACTCACAACCCCTGGGTTACATGCCCAACGCTCTGCCAACTGAGCTAACGGGTCAACCCAGAGGTTGTGAGTTCGGTTGAGTAACCGACAAAAATTATGACTTGGCTCCTATGTGCAAAAAACAAGTACCTACTCAGTACATTTTTATCTATTTTGATGAAACAACTAGAAAGGAAAAAAGTTTCCTCATCCACAAATAACAAAGAAAAATATATTCTTTTTAATTTGTAAAAAAATACACTCGATATTTCCTCAGGTCATTATCCTAGTCTCGTCTCACGGTTCTCTTTTTATCCAAACATAGTCGGGTGCGTCAAAATAGGATTCTGCGCTCTCGCTGTCAATCAACAGCCGTATATCGGCTTTTTCGTCTAAATCTTGGTCCTCCTCCTTCTTCAGATCCAATCCAACCTCAGTACGGTCGCTAGCGGCAATCCTTTCAGATTCCTCCACCTTGACTGTGGTCAATTCAATATCGATCTCTTCCATCTTCATCGTCGAGGTCAACGGATTGTCCTCCAACTTCACATCTGAAAGCAAGGTGATTGGTGATATTTTGTTTCCATCTTTTTGAGCACACAAAAGGGAACATCTTTCGCAAAGAATTTTTTTTTATTTTTCATTTTATTGTCTATACATCCAACAGGCCTAAGGCCCAATTGGCAAGGTGACGATTCCGATACGGCACCTGGTGGGCAAATTTGAACCAGTTTAGGACGTAATTCAAGGTCATGTTTGTTATTGTGTTCAGTGGGTTTCATATTTTATGAATACCATTCAACAAATTACGTTAATTTTCTCTTCTTGCGTCTCTTGAGTACAAGACATGAACTTTATATCAATTGCCTAATCAATTCTATATTATTTTATAAATTAGTATCAACAAATCTCTGATAATACGCGAAATCAACTGTTTGGTTGCTGGTTTTCCTGCACTCAAGAAGTCTTTTCTGATAATGAAAAATCAGTTCAGTTCCATCAGAATCCGATATGAGTTTGAAAACTGGATGTATGCAGCTCCAACAAAAACTTCCTACTTTTCTTCACTTCATTGGTCCAATAATGATAACAATAAGGTAAATTTGTGATTCATTGATATATTTATTACTGATGAATAACTCTCATTTGCAGTGCCTATCTGAGAGAGAACATGATTGAAATAATCAACAGTTCATACCTATTTTATTTATGGGGAAATGTCTCCAGGATTTGGAAAAATAGGTATGGTTGTTTTTCTTTCAAATATTTATATAAGAAAAATAAAGAAGCAAATTCAATGCCTTTGACTTTTGAACTGCAATACACACAAAGCTGGGCAGTGGGCAAGAAAAAAGACAGTATGAACATGTGCAGGTGGGTAATTTATGGTTTTATTTGTAATGCTTGACTCATATAAAAATCTTGTTCATGACATCCTGCCTAGGCCTCCATAGATTCCTATTTTGTAGTATCATCTTTGTAGTAAAATAGCCAATGCAGATTGCATATACTTCCAAAATGATCAAGTTAAAATACAGCTCCCAATTACATTCATATGAGCAAAAACAGAAGCATATTTTATAGATATATAATAACCCTGGTACAAGCAGGTCATTGTAGGTAGCTTACTTCATAGCTTGAATTGAATCTTTATCGAACATACATTGAAGTGACACAATCTATTTCCATTTGAATTTTTAGATTGTGTAATAGCTAATAGATATGGTTTGTTTATAGTAGGCACTAACATTTCTTCAATTTTTCAGCAGAAGAGGAGTTGCCATCCAGGGTATCTTGCAATTGAGTGCAAATAGTTACACAAATTGAAACCAAAACCCAGATTCCTTGAAGTTGAATTCAAGTTTTTAAAGAGATATCACTGATTATTTGGGTACTTGAACATATCCATGACATTTCAAATTGTATCATGGAAAAATGTATTCATAATTTTACTGCTTGTATGTTATTATTAAACTGTATTTATTCATAAGTAAAAGTTCTACTTTTTTTTCTTTTTATAATGTTTTATTGTAGGTTTTCAAAATTCATATTTCAATTCCACAACTACCTCAATCAACACCTCATTCTTTTTTGATGCAATTTCAAAGTTTCACTTTATAATCTTTACTGATTCCTTTTAAAATAGGTACCTACCAGGTAGATTGGTAGATACTTACTTTTGCTCATTGTTAATTTTTTTCTACATATATGAAAGTCCTGGATTCCACATTTATTTATAATTGTGAATTCAGGGAAAAACAGTATACATGAGCACTGAGGGAAGGAGTATACTGGAAGATCCTTATATTTGTAGGTACTTCTTTCTTGACTTCTTTGGAGTGGCATAAGTACGGTAAAACACATGCTATGGCCATGTACTTTCATTTTCGAAAATTATTATTAATTCAGTTCTAAAATATACAAATCATAATGAACTATACAGATTGATAAGATAGATATTTTCAATTAGATGAATTTAGGATTACAAAATGATATCAAATCACAAAATTTATGATAATATACTGTGTAAATACATTAACTGAAATCCTAGGTCATTTGATCAATGTTATATGTGGTGGACTTCCAAATTATTCAATGATTTCATCAATATGGTAAGAAAAACTAGCTTTACAAGATATTAAATGAATTCCAAAAAGAAAACTCAGTCTAGGATGCCACCTACCTCAACTCTAAGTATATTAGGAATATTCACATTATGAAAAGTGTGTTATATGGATACAATTCACACACATGGCACATAGGATCATGACAATTTGCTGTTATTGCAGTGGAGCACCATAATATATGAGGTATGGGAGTTGCACTGTAAACAATCCTCAAAGCCTGGAAGTAATATGCTACTATTAAATCCACAGTGATGTCAGGATGCCTTTGGTGTTGAATTATTTCTTGGTTTAGACTCATTAGAGCTGCTTGCTGCTGATTTCTATTGTATGGATCAATTGCACATGATTCTGATGGCTATAATATTTAGCACAAAATAGTCGAATAGGTTAACACATTGTTTAGGGATGGTTTTCAATATGTCCACAGAAGGCTGTTCACTGTTGAAAAACTTCACTCCTGGTATCACCATTTGTGGTCGGTAGGATCCTTTTGCTTGAAGAGTGGAGTTATAGAAGTATGATGGTGAATATATATCAGCTTCTGATGATAGTGGATATGCTTGTAATTTTTGATATCCCATAAAGCTGTCCCACAGAAATGCACTGGTTTGAAGAAATTTGGTCCACGATTCAGTCAGTAGGTAACAGTAATTTTCCTCACAAAACGATGAAACAGGAAGATCCAACAAATATAATGATGATTTCAGTTAAAAGTTCAACAATTAACACAAATCACACGATGAAATATCAAGAAGAAAATGTATGCAAATCTCAAGAAATTATGTAAACAAACTACACACTCTTTGCCGCCATCTTGTTTTGAAACAGCGCCCCCAACGGTCGATCACCTTGCCAATTACAGGAGTATATTATACTATCTTATCGCAACCTAGGTATGTATGAATGACTATACAGTTGGACAGTTAAAGTGGTGGAGAGTATGTGGAATTGAAATACGTAAAGTTATATTCGATCTTGACGCCAACCGTGGTATATTGAAATTCAAGGGAGAAACTAGGGTTGAGCAATCAATACTGTTGTTTACAATTTTATGAATGAATATTAAGTCACTTTCCTCACGACATTTACGTAGGGAAGGCAGATTGAATTCGTCCAGTAGTGCATTGTAATCAAATCCTCTCTGAGGATACTGTTTATGTTTTTTAAAATAAAGAAACTTCACGAATTTTCTCTGTACCTACAGACTCTATGAGATTGACATGATTTTGTTGACAAGGGTTCCAGACCGTGCTGCAATATTCAAGCTTACTTCTGACTAGTGGGAAATATATAGTTTTGATAGCATCAAGAGACTCGAATTCCTTACAATTTCGAATCAAGAAACCCATTGTTTTCATGGCATTGGTAACAATGTTTTCAACATGATTAGAAAATGTGAGTTTATTATCAAACATGACACCAAGATCTTTAGTATTCAACATACGGGATAAAATTGTATTATCTTAAGTATAATTATATTCAATTGATTCGACCTTTCGGGAGAAAGTCATTACCTTGCATTTGTTGATATTTAGATAAAGCCTGTTACGAATACACCAGTCATTTAGAGAATCCAAGTCATTTTGCAATGACACACAGTCTGATACATTCTTAACCTCTCTATATATCTTCATATCATCAGCATACAGTAATTTCTGAGAAGAAATGGAATCACAAATATCATTTATAAATAGTAGGAAAAGTAAAGGTCCCAGATTAGACCCTTGGGGAACACCAGACGTGGAAACAAACATGACAGATTTTACACCTTCATATTCAACAAATAGTTGCCTATCCGATAGAAATGATTTCAGAACGCTCTGGATTGCTTTTGAAATGCCAAAACCGGATAATTTTTACAAAAGGTTTGCATGTGACACTCGGTCAAAGGCTTCACTGAGGTCAGTATGAATTACGTCTACTTGTTTTCTGGAGTCGAGGGAGTTCGATACAAATTCAGTAAAAGTACAAAGATTCGTGGTTGTATTACGTCCTTTAACAAAGCCATGTTGAAATTCAGATAGTGAGGCCCGTACATGGTTATTCATTATATCACATAAGATAATTTCAAACAGCTTGGAAAATGCAGAAATTAAAACAATTGGACGGTAGTTTTCAATCATAGATTTTTTACCTGATTTAAAGACAGGACATACACGTGATAATTTCCAAGTTTTCGGAAATTGCCCAGTCTTTATAATAAGGTTGAAAATAAAATACAGTGGTTCAGATAACAATTGAATATGTTTTTTTATAAGAATTACGGGGATATTATCTGGCCCACAAGTAAATTTGTTCTTCAATTTCCCAGCTGCTGCAATTATTTCACTACGAGTTATTTCGTTGATAATTAGATACTGACATGGATTATTCAATAATTCAGTATTGATGTTGTTTTGACCAACGTCATCTTGATCTGGCACATAGACACTATTGAAATGTGTTGCAAAAGCATTTACTATATGTGAAGGTGAAGATAAATCGGACGGATGAAATTTCGGCCGCAATAAGGTCAGGTACTTAAAAAGGACATGTGAATTCGGCCGGAGGTTTAAGGGTTTGTTCTTATCTTATACATTTTCGGCCTAACGGAGCAGGTAAAAAAATATTTCGTACAAAAAGAAAATGTGCCATCCATATACAAAACATTCATTTTACACAATGTAGTAATGTTTGTTTGGCAAGAAAAAACAATAATATTATCATCTGAACTGTTGATAAACAAAAAATTTTCACCTGTTGTCGTTTTAGGAGAATACATGTCAAGTACAGTATGTACTTCATGAATATCTTTAGGTATGGCTGGCAAGAGCTTACGACGACTATTATACACATTTCTTCTTATAAGGCTTATATCGGTGCTTATCAATTTCTCCGGTAAATTTGTTGAAAGAACACTCTTTATAATTTTAGATGGTTTCTCCGATATATCCTCCTGGGCTTTTCGCTTGCATGCAGTTGTAACAAGTTTTCTCTGCGAAGAACGTTCATCTGGTTCATGATTGTGAGTTAAGTCACTTCTGGTTACAGTAAGTTCAGCTCCAATTGTATAAACTTTAGCTAAACATTTTAATTTTTTTTTATGCACCTCCAACGAACTTCCCCACTTTTTAGTACATCTTGTTTACAAAATGGAAATTTTTCTATTATTAGCAAGTCACAACCACGCGAACTCTTTACTATGGAAACGGCCATTATAGGAAATCAAAGTTCTCTATCTGTTGATCGCAGACAAACTAAGTGTACAGAATATCTAACCCATAAACCAATATTTTCCATAATCATGACATGTACCCTCGGCCGAAATTTCCTCCACCGAAATTACTTATGTCATTAGATGGGCCCTCTGCTTTGGGCAGGTAGCCAAGGTACTGTCAGGCCGAAATTACGCCCGCCGCACCTTGCACCAGCACCTATTGTTCTGTGCCTGGTACACTGACAACTGATCTGTGATAATATATATGAACGATGAATAAACCAGTTATCATCCCGCAGTCTTTTAATACAGACGTCCCGTCTCCAACACTCTCCCGAGTCCACACCACAAATATTATCTCTGGGTTCGTCCTGTTTGTGGAAAAAAATTAAATATAACTGATCACCCGGTATAACAAATTGCTTTAAGGGGTCATAATATGACACTAATCATTTCCTGCTACTTGAATCTGATGTTGACTGAGATTTACCTGCATAACATGTGGTCTCCGACTTTCTCGAAGCAGGTTCAAACGGTACTAAAGGCGGTACATCGGTACATGGTGAACTAGACGGGTACCATTGCGTGTTCTGCCTGCTTATCGGAACCAAAGGTGGTACCGTGTCATCGTCTAGAAGCCTGGAGTAAGGTGTACTCCTCCGGGACAAACTGTTGAATTCCAATGCTGCCCTACCCCTTTTTATGGGTACCAAAGGGGGCAATTCGATATCGGGTACCACATACTGGGTAACTATCAATCCGTTATCTAGCGTCATAATCCGGCCATCGTTAATGAAGTTATTATGTTCCTGACCAGCACCATCAGTATGAGCCGATATTTCAAACCATTGTGAATCTGAAATGAAATCATGAAGATAATCTAAAATGGAATCATGAACTATAAATTATAGTATCAGGGTCCCACCGATTTCATAACAGGGTGTATACACATGTGTCCTAACTTGCTCCGTTTTTAAAATACAGGATGTTGAAGTTGGAAGTATTAATTGTTTTTATTTATTACCCCCTTGTAAAAGCTTTCATGGTGCCTGAATTCAGTATAGACTGAGAAAGTCCCAAAAATTTCAAAATGATTCTAATTGGGGTTATTAAGTAATCTCAATGAAAGTCTTGAAAACACGCCTACATTAAAATTTGGATTCAAATCGAATTCTTATTGTTTCCTCAAAAATTAAGCTATAGATACAAAAATTACACAGAGGATAAAAAAGTTGTTTTAATAGTTCAATCTGATGAAAATATGAAAATCAGAAAAACCGGTGGAGTACAATATGACATTCACCATAAATATCGATGAATTTACCCACTGTGACGCTACTGGGAATATTAATTCGAATCTAATTGCACCAAAAGTAGCCTCATATCAATATTAACAAAACCAAAACGTTTTATTGAAATTGATGAAAAGACAACTGAGTAATGAATAAAAAAACACGATTTTTCTTGGAAATATTAATACCCTGTATCTCGAAGACGAAGCAAGTTAGGACACATGTTCATGTGAACTTTATTCCCTCAAGGAATCGCCCCTTGAATTTTTTCGGTGTTATTTAAATACACCCTGTATATTTTGCTATTTCCTAAACGGTAAAAGATATTGAGTTGATCAAACTAGGCGAAAGTTGCAACGTAGACCTTTTCAAAATGTTGTTTTGCGAACTAAAAAAGATATCAGAAAGTACTGAAATATTTTGAAGACTATGGAAATCACATATTACGTTTCTATCAATTTTCTGTTCACTTAATATTAGCTAGAGGAAGGGTGCCATGTTGGTTTTTTATACCGTTGGATCAGCGTTGATAGATATAGAGCTGACTATTGCAGTCATTTCAAAATGAATCAAATTCATCCCAAAATCTTACCAATCGCAAACCAAAGACAACTTGTGTCATTCAAGAAAACTAGCTATCTTTCAATTCAACTACTACTCAGAAACCGATTAGGAAGGTAATTTCATATCGAGAAAATAGTTTTATGTTCAATCTATTTTTAATGCATTTTTTCATTCAAGGGAAATGGAATCCTAATGCAAAAGTTCATTTTGACAGAAGGCTTCAGAAAAGTACCTCAAAAATGGTTTTTTTACAGCGATTCAATGTGCGCAAGACGCGTTGAAAATGTTTTGTTGTGTCCATGAAAAGGCTTTAAAAAGAACTAGGGAGAAGGTAGTTTTGTGACATATCAAGGACATCTCGATAATTGCCGCCTGCGTCGGACATTGGCTCTTCTATAATAGTTCTATTCATGTGTGAACAGAACAACGCAGTGGAGGTTCTCGAAATCTCGTACTTTTAACATCTCGATGTTTTTATGCTCGCTGGGTAGGTTTTTAATAGCTCAAATCGGCTCAAATAGAAACGTCAAATGAAGATGGTGCAATCCCAAATCGATTGTCTGTACGTCTGTACCCTAACTATACCTACCACTGGATGGAGTAGAAGGTCCATGAAACGAAGGAAAAATCGTAGGGACAGGGTCAGCCATTAGCCTGTTGCCATGGCTGTTCAAGTAACAGTTTTCAAAATGGTCCGAGCATACTTTAATTTTACTGAGGTCTGCATGATCAGTCAAGGGGCAAGCATCCATCCACCTTCTAGCCCTGTAACAATAACGGTAGATATTTAAAAAATGTTTTGTTTTACAAATATGGAGTCAGAATATAGGGAAGTGGATTTTTCTTCGCAAAATAATAGAGTTGTACACACTAGTCGAATTTACGCCACATTCCGTGTATAAATAGTATTTGATGCAGTCATTCATTATTTAAAATCATGGCAAAGTTTTTTTTTTCAATAACTGAATTCGGCGATCGAAAAACGCCATAGGTTTGATGACGTCATGAACCGAATTCTGGCTTTCGCTTGGAAAGTAGGACCACATATTTCGATGCTGCCAGATTTGTAACTACCCATATAGCACACGACGTCCAGTGGACGTCCAGTTTAGGTCCAAATAATGTCCAAAGGTCCATGAACCTAACATGGACGTTCAATGGATGTACAATTAGGGATATATCTTGTAACGTCCAGTACTGTACGCCTTATGGATGTCCATTGGGAGTAAGATATTCGACTTCACCAAAACATCCATATTCCTAGGTTTCAGAACGTCCAAGAAATGAACGAAATCGGATCTAAATTGTACGTTTACGATTCGAACGTCTATGTACGATCAATGAATGTACGATTCCGGATATATTTTTCAAGTTCAAAATGGTACGTCTGATGGATGTACATGACTGGATCCAGTTTGTACGTAGACAAAATGGACATGAATGCACGTTCAGTGGATAAAAGATCCTGGATATTTATTGTACGTTCAGTTTCGTGCGTCCAATGATGTCAAGTGGATGTACAATTTTCGACATTATGAAACATCATCCATATCATGGCAGTTCTGGACCGACCTAGAAGAGTACGGTAGTGATCTAAATTGTATGTTCACAAATTGAACATCTATGTACGCTCAATGAATGTACGATTCTGGATATTCATTGTTCGTTCAATGTTGTACGTCTTTTGAATGTCCATTGGAAGTTCAATATTAGATATTGTGAAAATTCTACAGTAAGAAGTTTCAGGACGTCCAAGTGACGTACATTATTGGATCCAGTTTGTACGTTTACAAATGGTACGTTTTTGTACATCCTTTGTATGTTGAAAGCTGGACGCACGGTAGAGGGGATGCGAGATGGCGCTCTGATCGGAACATGAAGTGGGGCAACGGAGAGGATATCGATCGAGTCCAGCTCCAAAGTGAACATATTATGTAGACGGCAGACAAGGAGGTTACGCCATTTTGTGTGTTTTATACGTGTTTGTGATGAAATTTAGGATTCAGACTATTTGGAACTGAATCATCCAAAGCATGTATGATGGTACGTAGCATATGTTCCGATATTCCTTTTCATATAACTATTTATTTCACATGATAAATGTGCTCTGATAATGGTTTGGGGCGTTGTAGGTAATGCGGAATAGGTATTGCATGATATTCTGTGGGTAACCTATGAGCTTGTGATTTGTTCAGAAAGGACGACTTGGATTTCATATGATATCAGAAATAGAGCTTTAAATTGGTATAGCACTAAATGAAGTTGAGCTGAATTGCTGAATATAGGACTTAGACAGTTGATTTATACACTAATCCTCGACTACAGAATACTATGAGTAATATATACTTTGTTTGTCTCTTTTAACAGAAAGAAGAAGCGAGGTGCCTGGAGAAAATATAAATCCATAATTTTTATAAAAAACATAGTGAGAAAAGCACGATATCATCTCTACTATGTTTGAGAAATCAAATCAGGGAAATATCCAGCCTCTGCCTTTATTCAGAAGTCATACAATATACAAGACTTATAATGGCTGGGTCATCCGGAAGTTCAACGTCCAATCGGGTTACGTCCAATGGATGTCCATGTATGGACTATATGTATTGAATATATATTCATAATGTGGTTCTGAAGAGGAGTAATCATTGGGGTTCAGAGAGTCACTGTATGGACGTTTATATAGAATTTGAACTGAACTGTGGTGAGTATCCAATTATACAAGTATACAATTTTATTATTCCTCTCTTCATATATAGTAATATTATAGCTCTACCTTTTCAGTTTCATTTTTATCGAATTTTGTCCTCAAAAAATCAGGATAACTATATCTTGTCAGTTTTTTGAATTAATGCTTTTTCAGATAGTATGTTTTGATTACTCGAATCTTTCATGAATGTCGTGAGTCGAAAAATATTTAGCCGCTAAATTATGCTGGAAAACCTATTGAAGATTCTGTTTAACTCGACATCATCCTAATTATGATGGCTGAACAATAGCAGAATGACGAAATTCATGCAATAAATTCCAAGCATATGTTGTATCTATATTGAATGATATTACACTGTACCTTACAGATATTTTTTTAATAAATAATATTTAATATGAGTATGGATTCTTTGTTTGGATATTCATTGACTGCTTTCAGTTCATGTACATTGAACATCCGTACGTCCATAGGACGTCTCTAATGGACATCCACTGACTGCTTTCAATTTACGTCCATTGGACATCCTGAATGTACGTTCATTGAACATCCTGAATGTACGTCCACTGTACATCCTGAATGTATGTCCATTAGACATCCTGAATGTACGTCCATTGAACATCCTCAATGTACGTCCATTGAACATCCTGAATGTACGTCCATTAGACATCCTGAATGTACGTCCATCAGACATCCTGAATGTACGTCCATTGAACATCCTGAATGTACGTCCATAAGATGTTAAATCCAGTGAGCCGTGGACGTTTTCTGGACGTTTCAATGTACATGACTGGACGTTGTACATCCGTTGGACATTCATTGGACGTACATGTGCTATATGGGTAATGATCACCTTAGAGATTCAATATGACCAATCACAATAGTATTCACATTCACAGAAGACAACCCTAATAGCACACAACGTCCTAGGGACGTCCTTATTTGGTGCAATTCACGTCCGAATGTCCCGAAACAAAAATAGGTGTCCTTGGGACGTCCCATCCCGTACGTCTCATGCAATGATCTTATATAATGTCCCTTATAGACAACCATGAAATGTCCCTGATGGTACATTCCTTCAAATATCTCTGCACAGACGCCCTTAATATTTCCAGGATCGTATAACAATCGAAATGTCTCTTAGGGACATCATTCGAATGTTCCTTAGGGATATCCGTCGGATTTCCCGATTGGTACATGAACTGTACTCTTCCAATGTCCTAGAAATGAGGTCCTATGGACGTCCCAGTCGGTACTTTCAATATGTTGTCCCTGCGAGGACGTTAACTTACACCTCGCCGACGAATGATTGCTCGTAGGCTATAAGTACTCGTCAATGTCCTTCACGTATGTCCATATTGGACATCCTTAGGAAACTTTTTGGGGACCTTCTACGAACCATCAACTCAACTGAATATCCTTAAATACTGTCTGTAGGTTAATCGAGGAGGTGGTACATTCATTATTCCAAATTTTTTGGGATTTTCTCTCCTCGTTTCTATAAAATAAAAATATGAATATTATTTCAATATACGTGTAGTAAGGACAAATCAGATGATTTGCCCCAGAATGTCACTGCGTTTAAAGAATTTTCCTATCAGAGTGCCTAAAAGAAAAATTCACTAGCTTGTCAGTGACAATTTGTATTCAAAAATTTTTGGAGAAGAGAAATAAAGGTATATAGAGAAAATATCAAATTTTCACTTAGCAGAATCGGTCCCGAAACGTCCAAAGATAAGTGAAAATTTGATATTTTTTCTATATACCTTTATTTCTCTTCTCCAAAAATTTTTGAATACAAATTGTCACTGACAAGCTAGTGAATTTTTCTTTTAGGCTCTCTGATAGGAAAATTCTTTAAACGCAGTGACATTCTGGGGCAAATCATCTGATTTGTCCTTACTACACGTATATTGAAATAATATTCATATTTTTATTTTATAGAAACGAGGAGAGAAAATCCCAAAAAATTTGGAATAATGAATATCCTTATCAGTTATGCAAGATCTGGTCCTAGAGGGACCCAGAAAAATTCAAATTCAAGAATAACTCGTACGTCCCTAGGACATCCTATGGACATACAATTGATATCCCTCAGCGTTGCTTATAGGTTGTCCTATGGATATCCTTAGGATGTCCTCTGTAGTGCTTGATGAGGAATACTGTAGGATTTAGGTATTCGATAGTCGATCGTCCCAGGGACATTCCTCAAGGACGTCCCTAGTTGGTTCTCAAGTGGGACATTTGTGCGTCCCACAGACGTCCAACGGACGTCCACGGCACCAAATTCTAACGTCCTATGGACGTCCTGAATGTCCCGACAGGGACAACGCCTTGTACCAACTCAACTAGACGTTTTTGGATATAGGTAAGTTGGCCTAAGTCAACTTGTTCTCATCCCAGGAGTCCACAGCCGAGCCATGTCCCAACCTCTTGCAGACACCCTGTATATTACTTTGCATGAACAATTTGGAGATGTTGAGAATTTTCCGAAATTTTGATCAGAGGCGTGTGAAATGGACTAGGAGCATTCTTCCCCCAACTTTTTTTTCGGCAGTTTGACCAGGAAATATGAAAATATCACCATTTTCACGATACTCCTATTTAGTTTCTATAGCACAATTTTCTAGATAAATCGATTTCGAAATTCTGCTGCGTAATAAAAATAGAACCTTTTCTCTTAATAGGGTGTATCTACCATAATATTCTTCAAATTATTCTTTTAATTGTTGCTTTTATATTTTGAGTCACATATCACAAGTAGATGTTGAAAAAAGGCTTCTTCCATCGAAAAATAATTTTTGGAAAAATTGTAAAGAAGAAACAATATTTTTGCAGCAGACTTTTGAAATCGATTTATCTCAAAAAAGGTGAGTGCTATCGAAACTTAACATAAGGATCATTTTCGAGTAAAAATGATGATATTTTCATATTTCCTGGCCAAACTGCCAAAAATTGTACCTTTTTCCCACGCCCCTGATCAAAATTTCGGAAGTCAGGTACGAAAATTAATATGCATGTACGAAATTTCGTTATCTCAACAGGGTTTCAGAAATATTTACAAAAATACATAATCTTGGGCCCTCTTTCAGATGCCTATACAGGGTGCCCGTTTTTCGAGCTCCACCATCGAGATCTCAGTTATTATAAGAGATACGAGGTCGGTTGAATTAGGGTGAAGCACATTTTCAAGCTCAACATTCATCTGCAAGAAAATTCGATGTGGAATTTTCAGTTTTTGAATTATTTGAAGTACCTAAATGAAAATTTGTTATTTCCGTTTTTATTTTTTCAAGCAAAAACCAAAAGACCTAGACATTTCTGACTAGGACATTCTTTAGTCATTTTTTCACAAGGAATCTGAATTTGTCATCGTATTTTCCATAACGTTCTTCACGAGGTTCTTTATGCTGCACAGAAGCTCTTAATCTCAGGGTTGATTTTATTGGGGGTTTGGCTGACTGATACTCCAACGGGAATTTTCCACAAGAACTTTATTCTGAGGACGTCGATGTTATGGGAATTTTTGCTACAACTATAATTAAATTGCTTCACCAAATGGTATTCCAGGATCCTATATGCAACATGTAGGTTTTTTCATGTATTGTGCAGCCACGTGCAGATAACAATCATCTATAATGAACTACTCAACACTAATTTCGTCGCACACCAAAATGTCGCCCCTGTTATAATGTTAATAACTTTTTTCAGTTTAGAACAATTTGAATTTGATTCACACTGTTCGATTGTCCAGTCCTTCAGCTATAATCTCGTACTCCATTGAAACATAAGGGTATTCACATGAAATCTCTACATGGTGTTTTCCGACACTGTGCAAAATTTCGGAATATTCAAAAGGTTCTCGAATGGTGAAAACATTTTTTTTCTCAACTTCGACAACAGAGGCATGAAGATGATCTCATTAACTCGAGATGTTTCGCGAATCAACTTCCTATCTCTCTTATTTACAGAGTGATCTCAAAAAATCAACTTTTTGGTTTTGCAGCCATAACTTTTTTCCACGTCAACCGATTTTAAAAATCTTAGGCTCATTTTGAAGATAAAACTTCAGATGAAGAGATCTGGATATCAGAATTGACTCAAGATGGCTATCAGAGATCTAGAGTTTTCTTGAAAGTGACTCAAATCTGGAACGCCCTCAGAATCTCGGTTGGGAGGGGAATTGAATAAAAATCAACTTGTTCTCGGAAAAACAATTCATTCTGGATGCGTCCATATTTTCCTCGCTCTCAGTAGTCAAGAATTGTGCGTAAGAAAACACAATTGAAACATGTTCTTGCAAAAATATCAGACCGTTTCTCCTCTGTAATGCATGGCCCGTAACCAACGTTACAAGAATCACAATGGACTGACAAACCCGACTAGCTAAGGCTCATCATAAATGGTGTGCCAACAACCCTATGCGGTCTCGCATTGTCATCAACGAGAACAATGTTGTCACCCTCACCCACATTCGCGTTAGATGCTGCATCGAAACTATCGAAATCTGTTTATGATTCGAAAACGACCTCTAACCTGACTTGTCAGTCACTTACTCTGATTTTTGTAACGTAGGTTACGGGCCATGCATTACAGAGGAGAAATGGTCTGATGTTTCTGCAAGAACATGTTTCAATTGTGTTTTCTCACGCACATTCTTGACTACTGAGAGCGAGGAAAATATGGACGCATCCAGAATGAATTGTTCTTCCGAGAACAAGTTTGATTTTCATTCAATTCTCCTCCCAACCGAGATTCGGAGGGCGTTCCAGATTTGGGTCACTTTCAAGAAAACTCTAGATCTTTGATAGCCATCTTGAGTCAATTATGATATTCAGATCTCTTCATCTGAAGTTTTATCTTCAAAATGAGCCTAAGATTTCTAAAATCGGTTGAAGTGAAAAAAAGTTATGGCTGCAAAACCAAAAAGTTGATTTTTTGAGATCACTCTGTAAATAAGCGAGATAGGAAGTTAATTCGCGAAATATCTCGAGGTAATGAGATCTTCATGCCTCTCTGTTGTCGAAGTTGAGGAAAAAAATGTTTTCACCATTTGAGAGCCTTTCGAATATTCCGAAATTTTGCACAGTGTCGGAAAACACCATGTAGAGATTTTATGTGAATACCCTTATGTCTCAATGAAGTACGAGATTATAGCTGAAGGACTGGGCTATCGAACAGTGTGAACCAAATTCAAATTGTTGTGAACTGAAAAAAGTTATTCACATTACAACAGGGGCGACATTTTGGTGTGCGACGAAATTAGTGTTGAGTAGTTTATTTTAAATAACTTACCTATAATTAAATTGACCAGGCCTCAAGTGTGAACTTCGTGATGTCCTACCACTTGTTGAAAACCAACAAGGTTCAAAATAAATTTAGTTGAGGGATAATTTTTAGAATTACTCTAGGAGGCACCAACCATTTTCCTTCAAGGTTGAATCAGAAAAGGAGACCTCAGCCACAAAGTACAATTATTGTGAATAAAACATCAAGTTACAAAAAATGTGTAGTTTATCCTGTTTTTATGCCTTCCTATTTAAATCATTTTAAATACTGCTCGCGCCATCAACCGTAACCTCGTATGCAACCAAATATACTCTGACATGCATTATAGTAGAGTGCCAAACGAACCGTAAGTCGCTTAGATCAAAAGTTGGTGGGAAATCGGAGGTAAAAAGCTGTGACATGGCTAGAATTGTTACCTACCATCTCCAGATCATTGATCCACTTGTCGTCAAAAAATCGTCCTGTGCGTTTGGGGGGTAGGGGGTAATTTATAAAAAAATATGGATTTTTTTTTTAATCGTGGAAAATATTGATGGGTTCCAGAACTTTCACCCTGTCGAATCTTGATTTCGTGTGACAAGTAGAACAAATTATAGAAAATTTTGAAATTCACCAATTACATTACGATATATGAGAAAATCATATTTCAAACGGCTATAACTCGAAACTTGTAAATTTTCGTTAAATTGCTTTTCATATACCTCGCATTATCTCAGTAACTATAACGTTTATCAAAAAAATACTCGAAATAATGTCGATGCGTCTATGTTTCAAGATGCGAATGGTTCTTCGATTCCGAAAATCGAAGCATAAATAAGGAAGATATTGGGAAAATCATAATACAATGCAGGTAGTACGAAGGACGGCGATTCGCCGCTTTCATACCCCGATTCTCCCCGGAACGCCCGCGGCCGTCCTAGTACGATCACCGTAAATATGAATTACTGAGTGTTACAGAATAGTATGATCTTGGAATTCACGGGAGAAATGGAATTGATCGCTATTTTCCAAGTTAACAGAAATGTATTTTTACTTGCTGTTTGATTGGAAGTGCCCTCCATTTATTTTATGAATGATTCTATCTCGAAAGTACATTTCTTATCCATCAGAGTAAAATGTCAACCATCTCATTTATAAACAAATTGACAAATATTGAAACAAAACATGATGCATATATAATATTGAAATAAAAATAAGATATCCTTGTGGAAACTTGAAAAAAACATTATTTGATACCTATCGAATTGCGAAGTTGTAAATACACGTAAATACGATACAGTGTCCACAAGAACACAAAGCTAGGATAATTTTTTTCGATCATGTCTCTTGATGAATCATTATTCCCAAACCAACGTGTTTCGGTGTGAGTTTTTTGAATTTCGAATTAGCGAGTATTATACCTTGAAATCAGATACTCAACACCTTTGGATCAACTGAATCAACTTTATCGTGTATAAGGCAACTAATTTAAAAAGAGTTTTTTTGGTATCATATCCTTGTGAGCCTTGACATTCATATTTTTGAGTTGTTTATAATCTGGAATATCTCTCATATATTGATAAATATCTCAAAAAAATTTGTGTATCTGGGTCATATCTGATGCATACAAAGTCAGGGGAGTTATCTTCTGTAATTTCACTTTGTTATTTATATATATGTGTATCAATCAGATGAGTTTTTGTCACTTTTGGAATCACAAATTACGGCTCATTAGAACGTTTTGATTTATTTGATAATTTCTATTTCCTTGTCGTAGTGCTTTCTGATTTCTTCGATAAATTCATTTTACTTGATTTTTCGAGATTTTCTCTCCTCATTTCTCTGGACGTTTCGAGAACGAATCTGCTTCCGTTCTCAACATAAAAATGCAAAACATTTTTCTTTGGAAGTTGCATTTTCATGTTGAGAACATGAGCAGATTCGTTGCCGAAACGTCCAAAGAAACGAGGAGAGAAAATCCCAAAAAATCAAGTAAAATGAATGTTTCACCTTCTCGATTAACCTACAGACAGTAATCTTCGATTAAGATTTTCCTACCAGTTTTGCCACCAAGTTCGGCATATTTTTGATATGAACAGTTGAAAGTATAGCCTTTTTCATTAGAAAATCTGCACCATCTATTAATTTTATCAGATTATCAAATTCTTTGTCATATGTGGTATTGACAACTTTATTCTCACTCAGTTATCCTCTATAATGTTTCCAATTTGATACAAAGCATTGGCTATGATACTTGACTTCCATGGCAATAAATAATGTTGGAAGTCAAAACTTGACTCTTATTTGAACGTTTTTGGTAGAAAATTCTTTTTGACACATCAAAAATACCTTCACATCAATTTCACTATAGAAAGCGTTTTATTCCTGACACTATTGTCTCCAGTTTTCAATATTCCTGTGCCAGAAGATCGATTGACCTTTATTTTCATTGAAAATATCATCAATTCTCTGAAGTTCCATATCGATTTGCCTCGCATAGTTTTTTCTTATATTCATACAACTTTCAAATGATTTTATTGATAATTCTGTACAACGAAGGAGTTGACCATCTTTTCCACAAATGGAACATTTTCTCGATGATTCTGTACTCTGCTGGAAAGGAATCTTCAACTTCAAGACATATTCAAGATCAGTGTCTGAATTGCTAGTACTTTCCATCTTTTATCTAGAGAAACATATATTTTATGATAAATTTACAATAATAGATTTCTTTAGCTAATCAATACTTATTCAATTATTGAAACAGAGCACACAGTACCAAATATCGAATAATTAATTCACAATAAATCACCATTAGATGCAATAGTCAACGCTGTGTATAACGAAAGCGTATGGAACCATGATAGCCGCGGGTATTGCGGGGAGAATAGGGGTACGAATGCGGCGAAACGCGTTCGTCCGTGGTACCTGCATTGCATTATGATTTTCTCAATATCTTCCTCATTTATGCTTCGATTTTCAAAATCAAAGAACCATTCGCATCTTGAAACATAGGCGCATCGACATTATCTGAAGTATTTTTTTGATAAACGTTGTAGTTACTGAGATAATGCGAGGTATTTGAAAAACAATTTAACAAGAATTTACAAGTTTTGAGTTATAGGCGTTTGAAATATGATTCTCTCATATATCGTAATGTAATTAGTAAATTTCAAAATTTTCTATAATTTGTTCTACTTGTCACACGAAATCAAGATTCAACAGGGTGGAAGTTCTGAAACCCATAAATATTTTCCACGAATAAAAAAAAAATCAATTTTTTTTTATAAATTACCCCCTACCCCCCAAACGCACAGGACGATTTTTTGACGACAAGTGGATCCGTGATCTGGAGATGGTAGGTAACAATTCTAGCCATGTCACAGCTTTTTACCTCCGATTTCCCACGGGGTGAACGATAGGATTCGATTGGCACTCTACTATTAAGTGTGGACAACCCACATAACGCATGGGTAACTGATCTCTGAATGACTATTGCTATGCAGGTGACACAACTCTGGTGCGCCTGAAATAGTGAAAATAACACGAAGATGACGAATCGAGGTGACAGGTGACCTTCGACATTTCGCTGCCATCATTTTCGGCGGGTTAATCAAATAAAGGGAGGGGATATTGCTATTTTTAAAATATTTAAATTACTATTATATTATATTTATTATTTATATACTCATGTCCAAACTAGACATTGAAGAAGTTGTGCTATTCACCCGGAATCGGTTTCAGCACAATGCCAAAGTTAGAATACTCAACTTTGTTTTTTCCCATAGGTGCCATATTGGATTTTTGCATTTTCGAAGTCTTTTTTTTTTGATTACATTGATGTATCACACGGTATGATCGAATCTTTCCTGTTGATCAAAATTGGGAAAAAATGTTCTTGCAAAGAGTGCATTGGAAGGAACGCCAACATTTTTGTTTAACAAAACAAAAGGTAATTTCTAAGAACGGAGACATACGTTGGTCAGCGCGGTCACCTGATCTCTCTCAGCTGGATTATTATTTATTGGGAAATATGAAAGATTCGATTTTCAAAACTGTACCGATCGATATTGATGTGCTGAGAAGAACCATAATCACCCCTTTCAGGACTAAGATGAGTCTGACTGTTAGCTAGCGTTCTTTTCGAAGAACTCTTCGTCAAAATGTTTTTTTCCCAATTTTGATCAACAGGGAAAATTCGATCATATCGTGTGATACATCATTGTAATCAGAAAATAAATGACTTTTCAAAAAAGCAAAAATCGCATATGGCGCCCATGAGAAAAAACAAAGTTGTGTGTTGTAACTTTGGCATCAAGAACGTCATAAAAATACAATGACAGATTCAGATTCCTTGTAAAAAGTGCCTTAAGAATGTCCCAGTCAGAAACATCTAGGTCTCTTGATTTCCGTTTGAGAAAAAAAAATATAAATTTTCGTTTTATTCCAATAAATGTTCTTCGGAAATCTCTGCTATCATCCCTTCACTAGCAATACCAATCAGACGAACTAGACAAGCCCAGTCAGCACATCCTTTCATTGTCAACCTCGAAAGATGTCGAACAACACTTTATCAAGACTCCTTCATCCCTAGAACGGCTAGGCTCTGGAATTCATTGCCTGTGGAAGTATTCCCAACAACATATATATAATCTCCAAAAGTTCAAAAAAAAATCCAATACCTACCTCCTGTCCCTATCCTCCCTAGGAACGCACGATGTTTTCTGAACATTATAGGGATTCCCTTTCGTGCGCTCCAAGCGATGAAAAAAATTCAACCGACCTCGTATCTCACATAATAACTGAGATCCCCCATGGTGGAGCTCGAAAATCGGACACCCTGTATAACTATCCCAAGGGGGCCATTTGTTGGCTCATGTTCATAAATACACTTTTTTTGAAATGTTTCTATGTAATTTCGGGACACCATGTATATTACTATAGCTCAAACAAGCTCAAACAACATTTTTGGAAAAAATGTAATTCCCCGTTAAACTGGGACACCCTGTACAAATGATACGACTTGCTGAGATCACAAACCGCCAGACGGCGCTGAATAATATAAATCACACCTCCCAACCTTAAAACTTGGAGTGTCAATGTCAAATAAAACACGAATAGGAAGATGACATATAACGAAGAAAAAACACCCCCCTGTATACAGAAGAATTATAAACATCTCACCCTGTACTATAACGTATAGTGTTATTGCTTCGAGAAAATCATTATGAATGTAGGTATAGGTATACTCTCATTGTGGTATCTGTACATATAGGTATGTATAGTTAGCTACGCGCACCTATACCTACCTATAGACAGATAGGAAAGTATGTGTTTTTTAACTTACCGTTTTTTACATTTTGGTAACCGAAAGAAACTCCTGGAACTGTTTAAATTCGTATTTTTGCAGCCTTGCACGGAACAGCGGATTGGTCCTACGTACTTTCTCATTGCAATGACCAGCTAAACTGAATAAATTCAAAAGTACCAGGTAGGTAACAAGATATATAGGATTTAGAAACCAAGGAAATCACTAATGATGCGAAAATTCGATGAGCGACACGTACAAACGTAAACAACTGTGACGAAACTCCCTCATAAACTCGTAACAAAACAACGACAGTCAACAAGAAATCTCCGACGAATTCATACTTCAGCCGAGCTCCGGCGGAAGCAGCCGAACCGACAAGCGAACGACTCGAACGTGAAACATCGGCAGTCGGCGCATTCCGATTCCGCTGAATCAAGTAGGATATCACGTGACGTTTGTGTGTGTGTAGAGTTCGGTGGCCGAGTAGAGGTGGGCGATTTCGAATCTTCGATGAGTATATAGCCAGCAATTATCATGGGCGTCGCAATTTCAGGGCAAGAGGGGCGCCTTGCCCCCACTGGCTCACGGTTCATGTATTGAAATAGTATAGTGTTTAACGAGCTCGAAATTATAGTCATTTCCCACGAGAATGTAAGTTAGCAAATTATACGAGTGGAAAATCAGCATTCCGTGCGAGTTATACACTATACTTTTTTTACCGCGCTGTAATAACAGATGGAAGCAAAATTCTTGATTCCATCTGACCTTTTCTTAAGTAATAAGGCTACGATGGAAAGAATTCATATATTAATTCTTCGAACTGTGTTGAAGCTCTATAAGATCACAGTTGAATAATTAAATGATTAATTCGTTCAACTGATGTGTGATTAGATGTAGAGCTGTCATTGGTTGAAATTCAACATTACATGTGAGATGACATTTATTGTGGAATAATATAGCACAATATGTTATCAGATAAGGGAATGAAAGTGAAGACATACAATGTACAGGGTGATTCACCATAAATGTCCCCTCCTCTAGATCACTTGTTTCTGAACCGATTTGAAAATTTGAAAAATCATCTAAATTGATTTTTCAGAAATGTCCTTCCGTTGCATCAGAAAATACAAGGTGCTCGCGGAACAAACGATCTACAGAGTACTACTTGATTTTTTCAAATGGATCACCCTGATGTATTTCATTGTATTTTCTGATTCTCCCTGAACAGCTGATTTCATCAATGCATCACACTTGGGGTCTAGCGGGAATGATTACAGAGATATAGAGTGATCAAAATCGAGATTTTTCAACATTAGGATTTTTTTGTGTCGAAACTATTCATTATTGTTCAAAACGGCTCCAATGTCCTTACCTCAACTTTTGATTCACTATCTACTGACATTTAATTAGAACATAATACAGTGTGTATATGGTTCAAGATTCAGAATTCTGATCACCCTGTATCTGTTCCAATTATGAAATGTCAGTAGATAGTAAATCAAAAGTTGAGATACGGACATGAAAGCTGTTTTGACCGATATAATGAATAGTTTCGTCACAAAACAATCCTTAATTTGAAAAATCTCGATTTTGAACATCCTAATATACAGGGTGTCCGGGAACATGTGGGAAATCTCCCGGATATGAAGAAAACACGTGAAAAGAATACTATAAGTTCATATAAACTCCTTTTGTATCGGCCTCCTCTTCGGAGATATGGGCTCCCAAAGAGCTCCCATGGAATTAAGTTTTTGACACATAATTCTTGAACCAACAGGTATATTTCAATTTTTTTTATTATGATGTATACTAGGTAAGACTCTTCAAATTACTATCCAAGAAAGTGTTGCGAATTACTCACAGCTCCAGGGACGGACTAGCTGTGACACTCATGGGCCCATTTTTTTTACGCCCTGTATGATAAGAACTCTGGACAACGTTTTTTACATACCTCTAACTATTTACTAAAAATTAAGTACTCTTCATTCATTCTTGAACCAACAGGTATATTTCAATTTTTTTTTAATATGATGTATACTAGGTAAGACTCTTCAAATTACTATCCAAGAAAGTGTTGCGAATTACTCACAGCTCCAGGGACGGACTAGCTGTGACACTCATGGGCCCATTTTTTTTACGCCCTGTATGATAAGAACTCTGGACAACGTTTTTTACATACCTCTAACTATTTACTAAAAATTAAGTACTCTTCATTCATGTCGCTAATCATAACCGTTTTCGGAAAAACGTCATTTTATTTATATCATGTATTTAGCGTAATTTTCCACGGTAACCAACATAGTTTCAATAAAAAGTTGAACTTTAACTGCTTAGTTAAAAACTTCGTAACAGGGTTCAACATGGGCTCCATGAAGTCTGATACACTCGCGAGCACGACGAATTGAGGACTGCTGTACCCGCCACAATAACCCAGCATTGTTCCTTATCACATCACAATGAAACGTGATTCTCCGTAGAAGTTCCTCCCTAGTATCGACCGGAGTGGAATACACCAAGGTTTTGAGGTGTCCCCACAGGTAAAAATCTAATGGCGTTAGGTCGGGAGATCTAGGAGGCCAGGCAATAGGTCCTCCTCTACCTATCCAACGGTTTGGATAGACGTTATTCAGGTGCTCCCGCACAGCAACGCTGAAATGAGGTGGTGCCCCATCATGCATAAAGTACATGTTTCGGCGGGTTTCAAGTGGTAAGTGCTCGACTAAATCATTAAAAGCGTTCTGGAGGAACTCCAAATAAAGTATTCCATTCAATCGTGCCGACAATACGAATGGTCCAATCAAAAAATTGCCAACGATTCCTGCCCAGACATTAATTGATTGGAACTGATGTTGGCGATGCGAAACAATAGTGGCATGAGGATTTTCATCAGCCCATACATGGGTGTTATGTAAATTCATGATACCATTTTTGGTAAAACCTGCTTCATCCGTGAAGAGAATAGTGCTAATGAAGTTTACATTATTTCGTTGCTGATCCAATAGCCAGTTTGCAAAATGCATTCTACGGGGAAAATCTTCAGGAATCAGTTCATGCACTTTTTGCAAATGATATGGGTATAACAGTTGTTCTTGAAGAACTTCATGTACTATTGTTTTCGACGCATTAAACTGCGCTGATAATTTTCGAGTGCTCGTTGAAGGAGTATCATATACAGCATTTAAAATATTTTCCTCTAATTGCGGCGTACGTACTGTTCTTCCCTGACCAGTATTATTACTTCTTTTTCCAAAATTTCCTAAAATTATGAAAGAAGTAAATAACATTACCTTATTATACCTTATTAAGAAGAATCGCCCACCATTCTCCCTTAGACGTTGGTCAACTCGTTGAAATGTCTTCTGATCTGGAAGAGTGCGATTAGGAAATCTGTCGTGATATAACCTTCTGGCTTCCAAAGCATTGGAAGATGCAAGACCATACATCAGATGCATATCTGCATACTCAATAAACGTGTATTCCATATTTCGAATTATTTCACAATTAATTTCACAACGAAATTCAAAAATCAAATATCAAAGTAATAAGGAATCAATGTATCAGTAATGTGAAAGTTGACAAGTTCTAAAATGAAGGATATTTATTTATTTCTAACCTAGCAACGTTTGCAAAGGTAACTCGAAAAAAAAGTATCTTTTATCGAAATACGCTAAATACATGACGTTTTTCCGAAAACGGTTATGATTAGCGACATGAATGAAGAGTACTTAATTTTTAGTCAATAGTTAGAGGTATGTAAAAAACGTTGTCCAGAGTTCTTATCATACAGGGCGTGAAAAAAATGGGCCCATGAGTGTCACAGCTAGTCCGTCCCTGGAGCTGTGAGTAATTCGCAACACTTTCTTGGATAGTAATTTGAAGAGTCTTACCTAGTAAACATCATATTAAAAAAAAATTGAAATATACCTGTTGGTTCAAGAATTATGTGTCAAAAACTTAATTCCATGGGAGCTCTTTGGGAGCCCATATCTCCGAAGAGGAGGCCGATACAAAAGAAGTTTATATGAACTTATAGTATTCTTTTCACGTGTTTTCTTCATATCCGGGAGATTTCCCACATGTTCCCGGACACCCTGTATATCTCTGATGTAATCATTTTCGCTAGACCCCAAGTGTGATGGATTGATGAAATCAGCTCTTCAGGGAGAATCTAAAATTACAGTGAGAAATAGGGTATTCCATTTGAAAAAATCAAATATATAGTACCCTCTGTAGATCGTTTGTTCCGAGCACGCTGTATTTTCTGATGTAGCGGAAAAAACTCTATCCAAAATTATTTTAGATGTTATTTCAGATTTTGAAATCGGTTCAAAAATAACTGAGCTAGAGGGGGGGGCATTTATGGTGAATCGCCCTGTACCTACTAAGTTCATCGATTTATTTGAAACAGTGAAACATTAGCAATTATGTGTTTTCGTCGTAGAAAACTGTGGATTCCAAGAGGTTGCACTAGAAACACTTTTCGCACAGTAAAAAACGCGCCGCAGGCGAACATTATTGGGGCGCAAGGTCGAAGGATTTCCTAATAAAAATTTGAATTTTTCCAAGACGACTTCAACAGCTAATTATGTTATACAGGGTGTCCCATATAAAGTCAACATGGACCAAAAGAAGTGGGTTGGTAGAGGAGGTCATTTCCACTCAAACTGACCGTATATGAGGTTATCCAATTGTTGATTGTTCAAAAGTAATTATATTTCTTTGTTTCTTCCTGAAATCATGTAGTTTGTTTGCTGAAAAAAAAATTGTTTTCCCAAGAAATAATTTTCATGACCTGTCCCAACTAGCATTTTCAGTCACAGGCATCATGGTTCAAGAAACTATTACCTATATTTAGTGATAATAACGTATTTATCACTTATTTCAGAACTTCATAGTATAAATGTCAGTGATAGTTATTTAGTGAGTGAAAATTACGTAGTTTTTACACTAGATAATAACTTCAAAGTGAGAAATTCTCATGGCTTATTACGAAGTAACTATTTCGAAACTGTCACTCCTCAAAACTACTCTTAAGGTTTCGGAACTTTGGATATATTATTACGGTAACGCTTACCACCCCAAGAAGGCTTCACAGTTGCAATTACTCTATGGTCACCAATTAGGTTTCTACGACGTTGTCGTTACTTGATGGATCACCTAATAATTTAGTCAATTCTTGGTGATATTTCAAGTAACATATTGGTAATTCCTACTCAAACAATTCCTTCATAGTTGAAACAACTTTTCGGTAATTATATTCAGTTGAAGTTACCAATACATAGGTTATCATAACTGACGAGTTCCAAAAGTAACTTTCTGATTCATTTTCGATTGGAAGCCATATTGATTGATGTGATAACCATTTGAACAGGAAATAATTTTGGTTTTTCTTGTTGATAAACATCATTTTATGAAGAATAATAGCATTCGTTCGATCACAAATTGCATAATAATGGAAATTAACATGATTTACGATGATTTTTGAAAAATAGCCGAATGAAATAAAACCATATTTTTGGTGAAATGAGCCGTATTTTGTGGGCGCATCTTGAATTTCGAGGCAAAATCATCACATTTATCGAAAAACTGAATGTTGTTCGAATTTTTCAAGTTCGAGTATCAATTATTTCGCGTGTTTGTCCTTGTATTATTTATTGAATGGTTAGGCATATTGGACTTGTTCATTTTTCGTGAATGTGAACTTCATGGATGAAATGAAGAATAATAAAGAGAGAAAATAATATTTTTATGAAGTGGAAAAGAAATAGAAAGTCAGGTAGGAAAATTTACTACATCTTTACGTAATTTCGACGTCGACGGGTCGTAAGCATTACGTAATTGTGTGAGTTCCCGCTACGTCGGCAAACCGTAATAATTACTCGTGATTTGTTCCCCATTTTGGTCGTAAATACGTAGTAACGACGTAATTATAACGTAACCGCAACTAGTAAATATTACTTAATAGTCGACCCAATAGTCGTAATTACGTAATCGCGACTATAAATGCTAGTTGGGGTGTTCAATTCAATTAATCATTCCAGAATTACGTCAGTTGACAGGTTGCTGAGGGGCAAACATTGTATCTTGTCAAGATTTGTCATATAAAACCAGAATTAGTGGAATCGTTTTCCTTGGAATCCGAGTTGGAACCAGAAAGAATTTCATAATTTTGTTTGGTGAAACTGTTATTATATTGTGGATGTGGTAGGGATGGCCAGAGCTATGCTCATCAAAGGTAACCTAACAGATAGTTTATGTGCCCCTCAAGAAACCATGTCAAAATCACGTGTTCTATAATGATTAATTAGGAAAAATAATGTTTTCCTGAATGAAATGATTCAGTTGATTTTTTAATGCCTCATGGGAGATTTGAAAACTTCCCAACCAAGTCAGAGGCGGACTGGGGGGCCGGGCGGTCGGGCGATCTCCCGATGGGCTGGAGCCCTTTGGGGCCGGTAGAAAAAGTGAATGAATAAATAGATATATGTCTTCTCGACAGCTTTTCTGGAGTATGAGACCATTATAACCACAATTTTGTTTAGAAAAATCATCAATTCCACCACTCCTCAGCAAACTACGAATATCAGGTACCATCAATGGATGATTTATGAAAATATCAGAAATTATCACCCTGCTGATGAAATAGGCCTTGATAGATTTTTCCCCGCAGTGGGAGAGACTGTCGAGTACTTTATCAGAAGATATGATGGATGGTTGCATATATACAATTTATACGTCGAGGTCTATCCAAATTTAGAGAAAATTATTCTCACCCTTTCAGTGTCGCAGGTATCTCAAAATTAAAATTCAATTTGAATAGGCTAAGAAGTTTTCTTAGCCAAGAACATTTGGATGCTTCCATGATGATGAGCTGCGAAAAAGAAATTTTACAATCAATATAAAGAAAGCGACGATGTAATTTTGAATTTCCTTGAAAAATCTAGATCCATGAGAGGTTTACTCGTTTTTTAATTTCGATTTCAAATGCTGCTGTTTTGGATAAATAATATAATAATAGTAGATTGTTTTATTAGGATCAAAAGTGACACTTTGTTTGACAAGCGAATTTTGCATTTGCGAGGCGGAGCGATTAGCGAAGCCGAGCGAAAGCAAAATTTGCGAGTCGAACAAAGTCACTTTTGATCCGAATGAAACATGCTATTTTTTCTGCAACCGAAACAATCAACTCAAATAAATATGTGAAGTTACCACCAATGCCGTGCCATATGTATGCAATGCAACAAATATTGACAAATAATCCGTGTAGTGAGAACATTCTACCTGCATCAACAGCAGGTTCATTCAATTTTCAAGGATGTTCGAATTGTAGTTTCAATATAAGTACCATCACAGAGTGACATATTTGTGTATGGACCAGGTGCTCTAATAGCAAAAACCGCGGCAGTGTCAGCTATAGGAGCATGACGTGGAAAATGTTAGGTTAATGAGCATATCAACAATGATAATGACGATTATTTACTCCTCTCTATAATACAATGTTTCTCGCTTAATAATCAAATGAAGCTGAACAATATCGTTGTTTGAGACAAAAAACTATTGCTTGCCGTGATTATTCAAAAACAAGTTATCCATCCCGAGAATAACGAATGAAATACAGATCAAGCAAGTATTTGAATCTTGAAGGCTGTCCTGATCAAACAAAAATACTTAGCTGAGATCCTGAGATGGTTTTAATTCCAATACTAAACTATAATAAGGTGTATTTATATCTTCAGCATGGGTATGAAATTCCAAATCTGCTGAAATCGGAAACAAATCAGGTATGCGTCTCAACCCAAATAACCAACCGTCACAATGTTGTTCATTCTCGATGACGTCCAGTACATCGTTTTTAGTTCCTAGGAGCTGAAGTTCAACTTTAGCTCCTAGGAACTAAAATGCAACTTTAGCTCCTAGGAACTAAATATGTTGCCTAGCAACATACCTATTTTTGTGTCAGTAATAGAAACGTCAATTTAAGAGCTAATTTTGGTATCAAAATGGACGACTTTTGTGTCGGTTGCAGAAAAAAGTCTTTTTGTAGCTTCAATATTATTCACCAAAGTGTTTTATGTTCCTCTACTATAGAAATATCGTTCATTTTGTTGATTCTAATTCTTCATCAATAGAATGTTATTTATGTTATTCATTTCATTCTCTTTCAGTATATTTGATGTTTTGATGTTTTGCGACAAATTTTTTCTCTTGAGTTTCATTATAATATCAAAACTATTTGTAATATTTTTTGCGTTTTTGACCATGTCACTAAAACAATTAATGAAAAGAATGTTATTTATGTTATTCATTTCAGTTTTCCCCAGTATATTTGATGTTTTATCGAAAAAATTTCTTTCTTGACTTTTATTTTAATCAAAAATATTTGTAATATCTTCTTGCGTTCCTGTCTATGTCACTAAAATATGTAATGAAATTATATGAAATTTTCTCCGGAGATGGGCCAGTAGGGTTTTCAATTCGCCCGGGCCGATTCAAAGGTCCAGTCCGCCCCTGAACCAAGTTATGACCAACTATCAGAAAAATTGCCCATTGGAAGAGATTCAGAAATGGTATAACATATTAGTAGGAGAGCCGGATGCAAATTTTTACCGTCATCGGATAACGAAATGATTTCCCAAATTGAAGTAAAAACATTGTAGTTCATCGAACGACAGCTGTGCCAATCACTATCCTGAGCGAAATGATAAAAAAATTGCACTTACTTGTGCGGAAATTTGCACTCGAAGTCGCGACTTAATAAGGCGAGATAAGAATTATGCCATCCGATACCAATTAAATGGTGGTTCTCAAAAACCGATCTGTGCCACCCTTCAGTCTGAGCCAAATCCACGGCGCAGTGATTCATTTGCTGCTATTATTCCGGACATACTTTCGTCATGTGATAACGAGTTGAAACAAAAATCTGATGAAAGGAAAAAATGTCCCTTTTGCGAATATCCAAACATGCCGCAATTCAAACTGGTCTTATTTAGTGGCAGAGTGTCAAAATTTCCGTGAATATTTCGCGTTCGTCGAGAGATATAATATCCGATGGACTAGTGTGAAACTCAGGTGGTGCTCACATTAGTATTCATCTAATCCACATATATGTTGACACGTTGTATATAATTGCGGAAACACAATTCTATATCAAATCGGAATTTTCGAAACAAACTTATACTTTCGTATTTGAAATGAAAAAAAGTATACACTTCCGGTCCAACCTGTCGAACCACAAGTGTCATATTTGGTCTGATAATCGTGAAGTTATACACTCATGAAATCAAACCAATGTACCAAATATGAAATATCTATAAAAAATAACAACGAAGATACATTGGTTTTGGTATATTCAACCCCCTTTCTTTCCTTTTTTTTTGTTTTTGGATGTATGATAAATTGACATTCTTCATACAGGAGGTGGAAAGAAATTCTGAATTGAGGAAACCCAATCACGAATCTGCGATAATAGGTCTATGAAAATAACAAGTTTCCACCATTCGTGTTTGAACCTCTCGATTGGGTATGGAAAGGAGTATATTCCAGATATACTAAGAAGGTGAAATTTAGGAATTTCTCATGATATATCTCGATGAATAGTGGTTTGTCCACATTCTCATTATCAAATTCGTGGTTTTGAAACAAAAATACGTATCGAATTAAATTATCGAAAAAAAAACATCGCATTATCAGTGCAAAATTACTCTTGTGACACTGACTCATGGTATATGTACCCCCCTTTTCTCTTTTGCTTTACTAGCTATATTTCTGAAATTCGGAACACCGAATATGCTTACTAGAGGGCACTATCTTACATTTCAGGAAATTTATTTGATTCACCATTTTTTATGGAAATGACATTAGGTAACTTTCGATTTTCGAATGGAAGGCCCTGTATTTCATTCCATAATCGGTTAGAGATTATTATTAACACGAATTCTACAATACCGGGATAAATTGGGTTATTTCAAACGATTATATACCATTAAGATATTCGCTTTCGAAGTTTAATGATATACTTAAAAACATAAGTTACCAATATATTCAGTATTGAAAGGAAAATTGAAATGTAATGAAGAAGTATACTTGTATAAACTTTGATCTTGACGAGCTTGAAACTTCCAAAAATCATTCGTATCAGTGATATGGAAATGTTATATCTCTCACAAACAGGTCATATTACTTACACTAGTGTGAATAATAATCAAAGAATGAACTCATTTCGGGTATCAAACCCTCCTCGCAGTAACCTGAAGATAAAAATTGTGATGTATTTCATGAAGAATGGTTCAAGGAATAACTGGACTTTCGAAGACATTTTGAAACTATATTACTTGTTCTTGTTTTCTTATAAACTGAATCCTGACAATGACATATACTTTTACCACGCTTTTATTAGCTTATTGGTTCATGTGTTTTTGTTTGTATTAGCGTTATCTCAAAAATCAATTTCATCCTTTGGAGAGTTGATAGTCCAGCTCATGACTAACCAGAATATCACAAAATATGACCTTAGTAAAATATTGATAGTTTTGGAGATATTGGCACTCATAAGATAAGAATTTCGTGAAAATCGAAACCTTTCATCAGTATTTCGAGTGCTGCAGGTACAAAACTTCATAGTTTATGAATCTAATTCTTGTTATGCAACCTCTGTATAATAACCCTTAAATCTATTGATCACAATACAAAATAAGATAAATTCAATATAAAAATATTCGTACAATACAAGTAAGCTAATTGAAGCTAATTAAAATAAATTAACTCGTGAATCGTGAATCAGAATAAGAAGAAGGTTTTGCGCACCAATATTATTATTTTGGAGTGTAATCAATAAAATGGTTATTTCAGAATACATAACAGAAATAAGGATCATATTATTCTATTCGATTTGAGAGATGATGTCAATAATTCTCAATTTCAGAGGATTTTGTTTTCAAATTCTTATCGTGTGTGTTCAACAGATGTAATTCATTATTCGTCGTGGCATATAGCCAGGAAAAAAGTTGTTTTCTGTTGGATAAACCGAGAATGAATTGATATTTTCATCACATGGAGAATGCGAATTCTCAATGTATTTCTTTATATAAATATCCATTTTTTTGTGTTCATAAATGTGTCTGAGAATTTTCCTTTTTTGTTAACCATGAAGTTCTTTACCTATGGCACTCGAAATACATATATACTGAACAAAACTATCAATATTTTAAATAGTCCCAAAATTAGCCTACCAAACTTCAACAGCGGCTTCTACGATAAAAAATAGGAAGGAAAGTTGCAATGAACATGAGACGAGAAATGTCTCCTAAAAGGAGCTACGGCCCCCTGAAAGGGGGCCCCTGAAGATGATATTTCTTGAGTAATTCCGAAACCCCATGTGATAAAAAAGATGCAATTTAATTGATACAAGAACTATACGTTCCATGCTCAATGAAGTGAAAATGAAATCATTCCAAAAGTTCACTCAGGAGTGTATAATACAGGGTGGGAGTACATTAAATATAGCTCAAAATTTTTTGTATGAATATTTTTCGACAATTTAATCTCGGATTATGAAAATTCATATATCATATCACGAAAAAAAGGTGATCTTGTTCCGCATCGATCAGATGTATATCTTTTTCGAGTGATATCGATTTATATAAAAATATTGATACACTCACATCTTTTGGAAAACTTTGCCAATTTCCAAATCATAGTGGCTATAAAAAAAATCAACTACTCTCTTTTCACCAAATAATCTCATGAAAGCGTGAAAAATAGAGAAATGGTGTTGAAAAAACTACTTAAATTTTTGTGCATTTTTTCATTCAATTGCATGCATTCATTGCAATGTTATGCATATAATATCTGAGATGTAACGATATTTTTGAATCGCTTTTACTCGATAATGATACATCTGATCGATCCGGAACAGTGGCACCTTTTTTTCGTAAAATAATATGGATTTTCATAATCCGAGATCAAATTGTCGAAAAATATGCATAAAAAGATTTTGGCCAATATTTTATGTATATATAGTCCCACCCTGTATTATACACTCCTGAGTGAAATTTTGGAATGATTTAATTTTCACTGCATTGGGCATGAGAAGTTCAGTTCTTGTAGCAAATTGCATCTTTTTATCACATGGAGTTTCGGAAATACTCGAGAAATATCATGTGAAGTTAGCGTCGGGAGCTAGCGCTCAAACTCAGCGCCCACCCCCCACCACAGCGCCCAGTTCACACCAGAGAATTTCAAACTCAACTGGCGCTAGCGCCCAAAAATACCAGACATTTTCAGGAAAAACTTTTTTTTCTCCACCTAAGTATTTCTTGTGATGGGTTTTCAGATAGTCGCCGTGAATATACAGGGCGATGACTATATTTTGGCAGAATTTCTGGTCTCTAAACAGATGGCATCTAATAAAAATATACCTAAGTCGTTTTAAGAAAAACTTTTTTTTTCATCTAAGTATTTCTTGTGATGGATTTTCAGATAGTTACCATGAATATACAGGACGATGACTTTATTTTGGCAGAATTTCAGGTCTCTAAACAGATGGCATCTAATAAAAAAATACCTAAGTCGTTTTTGGAAAAACTTTTTTTTCCCATCTTAGTATTTCTTGTGACGGATTTTCAGACAGTTATCATGAATATACAGGGCGATTACTATATTTTGGCGGAATTTCAGGTCTCTAAACAGATGGCATCTAACAAAAAAATACCTAAGTCGTTTTTAAAAAAACTTTTTTTCCCTATCTTAGTATTTCTTGTGACGGATTTTCAGATAGTTACCATGAATATACAGGGCGATGACTATATTTTGGCAGAATTTCAGATCTCTAAACAGATGGCATCTAATAAAGAAAAAATACCTAAATCGTCATAAGCAAAAATTTTTTTTTTTCATCTAAGTATTTTTTGTGACGGATTTTCAGATAGTTACCATGAAAATACAGGGCGATGACTATATTTTGGCAGAATTTTATGTCACTAAACAGACGGCATATAATAAAAAAATACCTAAATCGTTATGAGCAAAAATTTTTTTTCCATCTAAGTATTTTTTGTGATGGATTTTCAGATAGTTACCATGAATATACAGGGCAATGACTATATTTTGGCGGAATTTCAGGTCTCTAAACAGATGGCATCTAATAAAGAAAAAAACCTAAATCGTTATGAGCAAAACTCTTTTTTTTTCATCTAAGTATTTTTTGTGACGGATTTTCAGATAGTTACCATGAATATACAGGGCGATGACTATATTTTGGCAAAATTTTAGGTCACTAAACAGATGGCATCTAATAAAAAAATACCCAAATCGTTATAAGCAAGAATTTTTTTTTCATCTTAGTATTTTTTGTGACGGATTTGCAGATAGTTACCATGAATATGCAGGGCGATGACTATATTTTGGCGAAATTTCAGGTCTCTAAACAGATGGCATCGAATAAAAAAATACCTAAGTCGTTCTTAGAAAAACATTTTTTTCCCATCTTAGTATTTCTTGTGACGGATTTTCAGATAGTTACCATAAATATACAGGGCGATGACTATATTTTGGCAAAATTTTAGGTCACTAAACAGATGGCATCTAATAAAAAAATACCCAAATCGTTATAAGCAAACATTTTTTTTTTCATCTTAGTATTTTTTGTGACGGATTTTCAGATAGTTACCATGAATATACAGGGCGATGAGTATATTTTGGCAGAATTTCAGATCTCTAAACAGATGGCATCTAATAAAAAATACCTAAGTCGTTTTAAGAAAAACTATTTTTTTCATCGAAGTATTTCTAGTGACGGATTTTCAGATAGTTACCATGAATATACTGGGCGATTACTATATTTTGGCAAAATTTTAGGTCACTAACCAGATGGCATCTAATAAAAAAATACCTAAATTATTTTTAAAAATTTTTTTTTTCCCATCTTAGTATTTCTTGTGACGGATTTTCAGATAGTTACCATGAATATACAGGGCGATGACTATATTTTGGCAGAATTTTAGGTCACTAAACAGATGGCATATAATAAAAAAATACCTAAATCGTTATGAGCAAAAATTTTTTTTCCATCTAAGTATTTTTTGTGATGGATTTTCAGATAGTTACCATGAATATACAGGGCAATGACTATATTTTGGCGGAATTTCAGGTCTCTAAACAGATGGCATTTAATAAAAAAAAATACCTAAATCGTTATGAGCAAAACTCTTTTTTTTTTCATCTAAGTATTTTTTGTGACGGATTTTCAGATAGTTACCATGAATATACAGGGCGATGACTATATTTTGGCAAAATTTTAGGTCACTAAACAGATGGCATCTAATAAAAAAATACCCAAATCGTTATAAGCAAAAATTTTTTTTTCATCTTAGTATTTTTTGTGACGGATTTTCAGATAGTTACCATGAATATACAGGGCGATGACTATATTTTGGCAGAATTTCAGGTCACTAAACAGATGGCATATAATAAAAAAATACCTAAATCGTTATGAGCAAAAATTTTTTTCATCTAAGTATTTTTTGTGATGGATTTTCAGATAGTTACCATGAATATACAGGGCAATGACTATATTTTGGCGGAATTTCAGGTCTCTAAACAGATGGCATTTAATAAAAAAAAAATACCTAAATCGTTATGAGCAAAACTCTTTTTTTTTCATCTAAGTATTTTTTGTGACGGATTTTCAGATAGTTACCATGAATATACAGGGCGATGACTATATTTTGGCAAAATTTCAGGTCTCTAAACAGATGGCATCTAATAAAAAAATACCTAAGTCGTTTTAAGAAAAACTTTTTATTTCATCTAAGTATTTCTTGTGATGGATTTGCAGATAGTTACCATGAATATACAGGGCGATGACTATATTTTGGCGAAATTTCAGGTCTCTAAACAGATGGCATCGAATAAAAAAATACCTAAGTCGTTCTTAGAAAAACTTTTTTTTCCCATCTTAGTATTTCTTGTGACGGATTTTCAGATAGTTACCATGAATATACAGGGCGATGACTATATTTTGGCAAAATTTAAGGTCACTAAACAGATGGCATCTAATAAAAAAATACCCAAATCGTTATAAGCAAAAATTTTTTTTTTCATCTTAGTATTTTTTGTGACGGATTTTCAGATAGTCACCATGAATATACAGGGCGATGAGTATAGTTTGGCAGAATTTCAGATCTCTAAACAGATGGCATCTAATAAAAAAATACCTAAGTCGTTTTAAGAAAAACCGAGAGAAAAACTATTTTTTTCATCGAAGTATTTCTTGTGACGGATTTTCAGATAGTTACCATGAATATACTGGGCGATTACTATATTTTGGCAAAATTTTAGGTCACTAACCAGATGGCATCTAATAAAAAAATAGGTACCTAAGTTATTTTTAAAAAAACTTTTTTTTTCCCATCTTAGTATTTCTTGTGACGGATTTTCAGATAGTTACCATGAATATACAGGGCGATGACTATATTTTGGCAAAATTTTAGGTCACTAAACAGATGGCATCTAATAAAAAAATACCCAAATCGTTATAAGCAAACATTTTTTTTTCATCTTAGTATTTTTTGTGACGGATTTTCAGATAGTTACCATGAATATACAGGGCGATGACTATATTTTGGCAGAATTTCAGGTCTCTAAACAGATGGCATCTAATGAAAAAATACCTAAGTCGTTTTTAGAAAAACTTTTTTTTACCATCTTAGCATTTCTTGTGACGGATTTTTAGATAGTGACCATGAATATACAGGGCGATGACTATATTTTGGCGGAATTTCAGGTCTCTGAACAGATGGCATCTAACAAAAAAATACCTAAGTCGTTTTTAAAAATACTTTTTTTTCCCTATCTTAGTATTTCTTGTGACGGATTTTCAAATAGTTACCATGAATATACAGGGCGATCACTATATTTTGGCAGAATTTCAGGTCTCTAAACAGATGGCATCTAATAAAAAAAATACCTAAATCGTTATGAGCAAAACTCTTTTTTTTTTTTCATCTAAGTATTTTTTGTAACGGATTTTCAGATGAAATTCTGCCAAAATATAGTAATCGCCCTGTATATTCATGGTAACTATCTGAAAATCCGTCACAAAAAATACTTAGATGAAAAAAAAAAGAGTTTTGCTCATAACGATTTAGGTATCTTTTTTTATTAGATGCCATCTGTTTAGAGACCTGAAATTTTGCCAAAATATAGTCATCGCCCTGTATATTCATGGTAACTATCTGAAAATCCGTCACAAAAAATACTTAGATGAAAAAAAAAAGAGTTTTACCCATAACGATTTAGGTATTTTTTTTTTATTAGATGCCATCTGTTTAGAGACCTGAAATTCTGCCAAAATATAGTAATCGCCCTGTATATTCATGGTAACTATCTGAATATCCGTCACAAGAAATACTAAGATAGGGAAAAAAAAGTTTTTTTAAAAACGACTTAGGTATTTTTTTGTTAGATGCCATCTGTTTAGAGACCTGAAATTCCGCCAAAATATAGTCATCGCCCTGTATATTCATGGTAACTATCTGAAAATCCGTCACAAGAAATACTAAGATAGGGAAAAAAAAGTTTTTTTAAAAACGACTTAGCCTGAAATTCTGCCAAAATATAGTAATCGCCCTGTATATTCATGGTAACTATCTGAAAATCCGTCACAAAAAATACTTAGATGAAAAAAAAAGAGTTTTGCTCATAACGATTTAGGTATTTTTTTTTTATTAGATGCCATCTGTTTAGAGACCTGAAATTCTGCCAAAATATAGTAATCGCCCTGTATATTCATGGTAACTATCTGAAAATCCGTCACAAGAAATACTCAGATGAAAAAAAAAAGAGTTATGCTCATAACGATTTAGGTATTTTTTTTTATTAGATGCCATCTGTTTAGAGACCTGAAATTCTGCCAAAATATAGTAATCGCCCTGTATATTCATGGTAACTATCTGAAAATCCGTCACAAAAAATACTTAGATGAAAAAAAAAGAGTTTTGCTCATAACGATTTAGGTATTTTTTTTTTATTAGATGCCATCTGTTTAGAGACCTGAAATTCCGCCAAAATATAGTCATCGCCCTGTATATTCATGGTCACTATCTAAAAATCCGTCACAAGAAATGCTAAGATGGTAAAAAAAAGTTTTTCTAAAAACGACTTAGGTGTTTTTTTATTAGATGCCATCTGTTTAGAGATCTGAAATTCTGCCAAAATATACTCATCGCCCTGTATATTCATGGTAACTATCTGAAAATCCGTCACAAAAAATACTTAGATGAAAAAAAAAATTTTTGCTTATAACGATTTGGGTATTTTTTTATTAGATGCCATCTGTTTAGTGACCTAAAATTCTGCCAAAATATAGTCATCGCCCTGTATTTTCATGGTAACTATCTGAAAATCCGTCACAAAAAATACTTAGATGAAAAAAAAAGAGTTTTGCTCATAACGATTTAGGTATTTTTTTTTATTAGATGCCATCTGTTTAGAGACCTGAAATTCTGCCAAAATATAGTAATCGCCCTGTATATTCATGGTAACTATCTGAAAATCCGTCACAAGAAATACTCAGATGAAAAAAAAAAGAGTTATGCTCATAACGATTTAGGTATTTTTTTTTATTAGATGCCATCTGTTTAGAGACCTGAAATTCTGCCAAAATATAGTAATCGCACTGTATATTCATGGTAACTATCTGAAAATCCGTCACAAAAAATACTTAGATGAAAAAAAAAGAGTTTTGCTCATAACGATTTAGGTATTTTTTTTTTATTAGATGCCATCTGTTTAGAGACCTGAAATTCCGCCAAAATATAGTCATCGCCCTGTATATTCATGGTCACTATCTAAAAATCCGTCACAAGAAATGCTAAGATGGTAAAAAAAAGTTTTTCTAAAAACGACTTAGGTATTTTTTTATTAGATGCCATCTGTTTAGAGATCTGAAATTCTGCCAAAATATACTCATCGCCCTGTATATTCATGGTAACTATCTGAAAATCCGTCACAAGAAATACTAAGATAGGGAAAAAAAAGTTTTTTTAAAAACGACTTAGGTATTTTTTTGTTAGATGCCATCTGTTTAGAGACCTGAAATTCCGCCAAAATATAGTCATCGCCCTGTATATTCATGGTAACTATCTGAATATCCGTCACAAGAAATACTAAGATAGGGAAAAAAAAGTTTTTTTAAAAACGACTTAGGTATTTTTTTGTTAGATGCCATCTGTTTAGAGACCTGAAATTCCGCCAAAATATAGTCATCGCCCTGTATATTCATGGTAACTATCTGAAAATCCGTCACAAGAAATACTAAGATAGGGAAAAAAAAGTTTTTTTAAAAACGACTTAGCCTGAAATTCTGCCAAAATATAGTAATCGCCCTGTATATTCATGGTAACTATCTGAAAATCCGTCACAAAAAATACTTAGATGAAAAAAAAAGAGTTTTGCTCATAACGATTTAGGTATTTTTTTTTTATTAGATGCCATCTGTTTAGAGACCTGAAATTCTGCCAAAATATAGTAATCGCCCTGTATATTCATGGTAACTATCTGAAAATCCGTCACAAGAAATACTCAGATGAAAAAAAAAAGAGTTATGCTCATAACGATTTAGGTATTTTTTTTTATTAGATGCCATCTGTTTAGAGACCTGAAATTCTGCCAAAATATAGTAATCGTCCTGTATATTCATGGTAACTATCTGAAAATCCGTCACAAAAAATACTTAGATGAAAAAAAAAGAGTTTTGCTCATAACGATTTAGGTATTTTTTTTTTATTAGATGCCATCTGTTTAGAGACCTGAAATTCCGCCAAAATATAGTCATCGCCCTGTATATTCATGGTCACTATCTAAAAATCCGTCACAAGAAATGCTAAGATGGTAAAAAAAAGTTTTTCTAAAAACGACTTAGGTGTTTTTTTATTAGATGCCATCTGTTTAGAGATCTGAAATTCTGCCAAAATATACTCATCGCCCTGTATATTCATGGTAACTATCTGAAAATCCGTCACAAAAAATACTTAGATGAAAAAAAAAATTTTTGCTTATAACGATTTGGGTATTTTTTTATTAGATGCCATCTGTTTAGTGACCTAAAATTCTGCCAAAATATAGTCATCGCCCTGTATTTTCATGGTAACTATCTGAAAATCCGTCACAAAAAATACTTAGATGAAAAAAAAAGAGTTTTGCTCATAACGATTTAGGTATTTTTTTTATTAGATGCCATCTGTTTAGAGACCTGAAATTCTGCCAAAATATAGTAATCGCCCTGTATATTCATGGTAACTATCTGAAAATCCGTCACAAGAAATACTCAGATGAAAAAAAAAAGAGTTATGCTCATAACGATTTAGGTATTTTTTTTTATTAGATGCCATCTGTTTAGAGACCTGAAATTCTGCCAAAATATAGTAATCGCCCTGTATATTCATGGTAACTATCTGAAAATCCGTCACAAAAAATACTTAGATGAAAAAAAAAGAGTTTTGCTCATAACGATTTAGGTATTTTTTTTTTATTAGATGCCATCTGTTTAGAGACCTGAAATTCCGCCAAAATATAGTCATCGCCCTGTATATTCATGGTCACTATCTAAAAATCCGTCACAAGAAATGCTAAGATGGTAAAAAAAAGTTTTTCTAAAAACAACTTAGGTATTTTTTTATTAGATGCCATCTGTTTAGAGATCTGAAATTCTGCCAAAATATACTCATCGCCCTGTATATTCATGGTAACTATCTGAAAATCCGTCACAAAAAATACTTAGATGAAAAAAAAAGAGTTTTGCTCATAACGATTTAGGTATTTTTTTTATTAGATGCCATCTGTTTAGAGACCTGAAATTCTGCCAAAATATAGTAATCGCCCTGTATATTCATGGTAACTATCTGAAAATCCGTCACAAGAAATACTCAGATGAAAAAAAAAAGAGTTATGCTCATAACGATTTAGGTATTTTTTTTTATTAGATGCCATCTGTTTAGAGACCTGAAATTCTGCCAAAATATAGTAATCGCCCTGTATATTCATGGTAACTATCTGAAAATCCGTCACAAAAAATACTTAGATGAAAAAAAAAGAGTTTTGCTCATAACGATTTAGGTATTTTTTTTTTATTAGATGCCATCTGTTTAGAGACCTGAAATTCCGCCAAAATATAGTCATCGCCCTGTATATTCATGGTCACTATCTAAAAATCCGTCACAAGAAATGCTAAGATGGTAAAAAAAAGTTTTTCTAAAAACAACTTAGGTATTTTTTTATTAGATGCCATCTGTTTAGAGATCTGAAATTCTGCCAAAATATACTCATCGCCCTGTATATTCATGGTAACTATCTGAAAATCCGTCACAAAAAATACTTAGATGAAAAAAAAAATTTTTGCTTATAACGATTTAGGTATTTTTTCTTTATTAGATGCCATCTGTTTAGAGATCTGAAATTTTGCCAAAATATAGTCATCGCCCTGTATATTCATGGTAACTATCTAAAAATCCGTCACAAGAAATTCTAATATGGGAAAAAAAAGTTTTTTTAAAAATAACTTAGGTATTTTTTTATTAGATGCCATCTGTTTAGAGACCTGAAATTCTGCCAAAATATAGTAATCGCCCTGTATATTCATGGTAACTATCTGAAAATCCGTCACAAGAAATACTTAGATGAAAAAAAAAAGAGTTTTGCTCATAACGATTTAGGTATTTTTTTTTATCAGATGCCATCTGTTTAGAGACCTGAAATTTTGCCAAAATATAGTCATCGCCCTGTATATTCATGGTAACTATCTGAAAATCCGTCACAAAAAATACTTAGATGAAAAAAAAAAGAGTTTTGCTCATAACGATTTAGGTATTTTTTTTTATCAGATGCCATCTGTTTAGAGACCTGAAATTTTGCCAAAATATAGTCATCGCCCTGTATATTCATGGTAACTATCTGAAAATCCGTCACAAGAAATACTTAGATGAAAAAAAAAAGAGTTTTGCTCATAACGATTTAGGTATTTTTTTTTATCAGATGCCATCTATTTAGAGACCTGAAATTTTGCCAAAATATAGTCATCGCTCTGTATATTCATGGTAACTATCTGAAAATCCGTCACAAAAAATACTTAGATAAAAAAAAAGAGTTTTGCTCATAACGATTTAGGTTTTTTTTTTTTATTAGATGCCATCTGTTTAGAGACCTGAAATTCTGCCAAAATATAGTAATCGCCCTGTATATTCATGGTAACTATCTGAAAATCCGTCACAAGAAATACTAAGATAGGGAAAAAAAAGTTTTTTTAAAAACGACTTAGGTATTTTTTTGTTAGATGCCATCTGTTTAGAGACCTGAAATTCCGCCAAAATATAGTCATCGCCCTGTATATTCATGGTGACTATCTGAAAATCCGTCACAAAAAATACTAAGATGAAAAAAAAATTTTTGCTTTTAACGATTTGGGTATTTTTTTATTAGATGCCATCTGTTTAGTGACCTAAAATTCTGCCAAAATATAGTCATAGCCTTGTATTTTCATGGTAACTATCTGAAAATCCGTCACAACAAATACTTAGATGAAAAAAAAATTTTTACTTTGCTTATAACGATTTAGGTATTTTTTTTTATTTTATTAGATGCCATCTGTTTAGAGATCTGAAAGTCTGCCAAAATATACTCATCGCCCTGTATATTCATGGTAACTATCTGAAAATCCGTCACAAAAAATACTTAGATGAAAAAAAAAATTTTTGCTTATAACGATTTAGGTATTTTTTTATTAGATGCCATCTGTTTAGAGATCTGAAATTCTGCCAAAATATACTCATCGCCCTGTATATTCATGGTATTTATCTGAAAATCCGTCACAAAAAATACTAAGATGAAAAAAAAATTTTTGCTTATAACGATTTGGGTATTTTTTTATAAGATGCCATCTGTTTAGTGACCTAAAATTTTGCCTCGAATTTTGCCAAAATATAGTCATCGCCCATCTATATTCATGGTGACTATCTGAAAATCCGTCACAAAAAATACTTAGATGAAAAAAAAAAAGAGTTTTGCTCATAACGATTTAGGTATTTTTTTTTTCATCAGATGCCATCTGTTTAGAGACCTGAAATTCTGCCAAAATATAGTAATCGCCCTGTATATTCATGGTAACTATCTGAAAATCCGTCACAAGAAATACTTAGATGAAAAAAAAAAGTTATTCTTAAAACGACTTAGGTATTTTTTTATTAGATGCCATCTGTTTAGAGATCTGAAATTCTGCCAAAATATCGTCATCGCCCTGTATATTCATGGTAAGTATCTGAAAATCCGTCACCAAAAATACTCAGATGGAAAAAAAGTTTTGCTTATAACGATTTAGGTATTTTTTTATTAGATGCCATTTGTTTAGAGACCTGAAATTTTGCCAAAATATAGTCATCGCCCTGTATATTCATGGTAACTATCTGAAAATCCGTCACAAGAAATACTTAGATGAAAAAAAAAGTTATTCTTAAAACAACTTAGGTATTTTTTCATTAGATGCCATCTGTTTAGAGACCTGAAATTCTGCCAAAATAAAGTCATCGTCCTGTATATTCATGGTAAGTATCTGAAAATCCATCACAAGAAATACTTAGATGAAATAAAAAGTTTTTCTTAAAACGACTTAGGTATATTTTTATTAGATGCCATCTGTTTAGAGACCAGAAATTCTGCCAAAATATAGTCATCGCCCTGTATATTTACGGCGACTATCTGAAAACCCATCACAAGAAATACTTAGGTGGAGAAAAATAGTTATTTGTTTAACTAGGCAGCAAAGTAGTAGATCGCTACGCTCGGCTATGAATTCAGCTAAGGCAGTCAATCTACTTTGCTGCCAAGATGAACATATAATTTTTTCTCCGATTGTTCATGATGAATATAATGATATAGGAGGATATTGTAATTGCAAATTATTACAATTTCCACAATCTCTTTATTTTTCCTGTAGTGTTCAATTAAAATGAAAGTTGATAGAAATCGCAGTTGTCCATGATAATTATAGTTTGACAATTCATGAAAATTCTGACAGTTGTGCGAAAAAATATCGGTATATTTAAATTATTATATAATGGACAGTGATAGCGACCTGGAAGTACTTACACTTCCAGAAATAAGGGAGGTGGCAAAAAATATAGAGTTGAATTTGTTGCCCGAAAAGTCTCGGATGAAATATGAAGAAAATTATAAACGATTTATGGATTATTAATTTTGCTGATACATATCAATCAGCAAAGTAACCACTTTGCTGATTGATATGTGTCAGCAAAATAAATATTTGCTGCCGATCGGAGAAAAAAAGTTTTTCTCTCTGGTGTGAACTGGGCGCTGTGGTGGGGGGTGGGCGCTGAGTTTGAGCGCTAGCTCCCGACGCTAACTTCACATAAGTAGAAATATCATCTTCAGGAACCCCTTTTCAGGGGGCCGTAGCTCCCTTAGGAGGCATTGCTCGTCTTATGTTCATTGGAACTTTCCTTCCTATTTTTGATCGTAGAAGCCGCTGGTGAAGTTTGGCAGGCTAATTTTGGGTGTATATCATATTGTGATATTCTGGTCAGTCGTGAGCTGGACTACCAGCCCTTCAAAGGATGGCGTTAAGTTTTGGGACACCCTGTATATGTAACGGAATCTTCGAACGTGATGTTTATCAACTTCAAAACGTCGAATTGATTTGAAACTTCATCAGGATCTTCAGGATAAGCGTTTTTTTTTCTCTCGAATGAAATGGTGAATGTTTTTCCGCCACCAAAATTCCAATGATGAAAACAACATAGTTCGAGAGATTTGTTCAATTATCCTGATCTTTCTAATCTCAACAAGGCTCTAAGACTCGACAGTATCGATGACGTTCTCCTGAAAAAGTTGTCTCGCAAGGCAAGGCTTCAGCTCCACTATATCATAAATGCCATGTAATTAAGTACCTACCAGCACTTTATCCAGGAAGCTACCGCCCCATATCACTGCTCAGCATAGTGGCTAAGATATAGTGGATAAAGTTCTTCTCAGATCGATTGCGGCGCAGATAGAAATTGTCGACAACGTTTAAGTGTGGTATTCTCGATTGCTTTCGACTTCAAACTCGCATGAGACAAATAATATGTTGTCGAATAGCATGAATTGGCAACATCAAATTAACGATTCTCGAATGTGTTCTGTGCCAATGTGGTGTGATTGCTTTGTTGTTATTGTGGAGGTAATGTCAATGTTATGTTGAAACAATAATGGCAGTGGAAAAAAAGTTATTGTGCTTCATCTCACAAGGAAACACTCAACTTTGACGAAAGAAAAATAGAATGAGCCACTTTTATCTGTCAAAATACATGCAAAAGACCCATATATGTGCCTGTACCACAAATGGTTCTAGAGCACTCACTAGCAGTGCAATATAGACTGTCACTAATTCTTTACCTGAATGTTTTTTTCTGCAACCGACACAAAAGTCGTCCATTTTGATACCAAAATTAGCTCTTAAATTGACGTTTCTATTACTGACACAAAAATAGGTATGTTGCTAGGCAACATATTTAGTTCCTAGGAGCTAAAGTTGAATTTTAGTTCCTAGGACCTAAAGTTGAACTTTAGCTCCTAGGAACTCAAAAGGATGTACCTACTGGTCGACGTCATCAAGAATAAACAACATTGTGACGGTTGGTTATTATTTGGGTTGAGACGCATACCTGATGTGTTTCCGATTTCAGCAGATTTGGCATTTCATACCCATGCTGGAGATATAAATACACCTTATTATAGTTTAGTATTGGAATTATAAACATCTCAGTTGAGTATTTTTGTTTTGATCAGGGAAGCCTTCAAGATTCAAGTACTTCCCAGTAAACACAAATTGATCTCAGAGATGTCAGTACGCTTCACATTCATGACTGATATCACACCCGTGATTCGTTTTGTGAATTCCACCGACGTCTCCAGATCCTCTATTTCGGACCCTTTTGGTCATTTTTAGCTTCACATTTAGATGCTGAATGGGCCTCAAAAGTTAGCTGAATGTGACTCCAGATTTCACGTTGAAATTAGACTCACATTGAGGTTACATTATAATCAGAATGTGAGGTTCAGAAGACCATCGACCATATCTGAATGTGAGGTTCTTTTCGATTATTATACTGGTATCGTAGCGTCCCTGGAAGAATCATATTGTGCGTCCCAGAAATGCTACATACACATTTATTGTTGATATCTCAAGTGAAATCACATATAGATTGATGAAGGTATTCAATGAGAGGACTTATCGGTCTCGAATCTCTGTCAATCAGATCAATCAAAGGTTTCACAAGGCAACCCGATTTTATTGAAAATTAATCTCATTACACATCAGAATAGCTTAGTACGTACCTACATGTTGAATCGAGCAAAACTATCTAGGTATAACAATGATTGAAATAGGAAAAACAGCGCAGGCCTAGACTTTTTCGAATAATTATACAGGGTATAAATCTCCATGAGTTAACGCGATGTATATGGAGAACTGAAAGCGCCACAATTCTGAAAATTCGTAGAATCGGTGGAGGAAACATGAAGAATCCAACCAAGATATTTTCGTTATTGTGAAGCTCTCGGTACGTATCACCGGAAGTGACGCTATCTTCTGTTATTTTCCATGGAACACCGTGAATTTCTCAACATTTTTGTATTTCTCTCATGATTTTGATTCAAATTTATGTATCATACCCTCTACCTGAAATGAGGCGTTTTTGAGTTATTAGAGTTTTTCTGGAAAATCGAAAATAAACGCCATTTTCATGCGAATTACAATTTCTAGTGATATGCAGTGATTGAATCGTGAATATTGAAGGTTGAACGGATCACCCACAATGATCATAATAATTTACAGGGTGCGCAGAAAAGTGGGTCCAGAAAGTGAATGTGAAACATTGAATTGAAAATTTCAATAGGGAGGGTAATTCAAACTAGGGCTTATTTTCATTATAGAATTGATTCTGTGATTATGCTGAGAAGAAATGGAGTTTTCATTCGGAAAAATGTTCAATGTTTCAAATTCACTTTTTGGATCCACTTTTCTGCGCACCATGTAAATTCTTCGGTGGTGGTGATCTCGGTCAGTTATCCGTTCAACCTTCAATATTCTCGAATTAATCATGGCATAACACTGAAACTTTCAATTCATATAAAAATTGCCTATGTTCGATAGGCTGCGTTTGTCAGTTTTTCAGGAAAAACTCGAATAATTTAAAAACAGTTATCAATCAATCAATCAATCAATCAATCAAATCTTTATTCCTTTAGACAATAATACATTGTGTCGGAAACGTCAAAATTTTTGAAAAATACATAAAACACACAATACATAGATATACAGAAACGAAATACAGTACAAAATAAAATAAAATATCACTGTACCGGACAATCCAAGAAATCTTGCACAGTATAAAAAGAATGTTGCACCAAAAATGTTTTGAGGCGCGTTTTGAAGACTTTAAGTGTTAAGCTTGATTTAATATTCTCAGATAAATGATTGAAAATACGTGGTCCTATGAAATTAGGTGCATTTTGGGCTACTTTGTATTTTCCAATTTGTGTATGAATTAGGCCTTTCTGGCGAGTATTCATGTTATGAATGTCTTTATTAAGTTTGAAATAGGTTATGTTGCAATAAATATAACATGCAATCTCAAATATGTATAAACTAGCGAGAGTCAAAATATTACTGGATTGAAAAATTTGTTTGCAAGTTTCTCTACGAGGAATGTTAAAAATGCACCTCATAATTGCCTTTTGAGCAATGAAAACATCTTTTGACTTGGTAGAGATGCCCCACAAGCAGATGCCATAACGAAGGCGCGATTCAATTTGTGCATAATAGATATTTACGAGCTGGCCAACATCTAGTACTGTTTTTAAGTTCTTGAACATGTAATAGGATGAGTGTAATTTTGAGATTAGCCCCTCACAGTGTGACACCCAGTTGACGTGTTTATCGAAGTGAATTCCAAGAAATTTAACTTTCATTTCAGGTATATATATATATAGGGTATGATACGATAACTTGAATCAAAATCTTGGAAGGAATTCAAAAATGTTGAACAATACAGGGTGTTCCATTGAAAATAACAAAGATGACGTCACTTCCGGAAAAATCAGGAGCCTGACAATAACGACAATATTTTAGATGCGGATTCTCCATGTTTCTTTTACCATACCTACAATTTTTCAGAATCGTGATACTTTTATTTCTCCATATAAAGATCGCGTTAACTCATGGAGATATACCCTGTATAATAGTCAACAAAATTAACTTGAATGATATCAATCCAAATATGAGAACACATGATGTAGCCAAAAGAATCCAATATTTGCTCCTCATCGCGCCTTCCGTTGTAGCATGGTAACCAATCCCTGCTCAGAATTTCAAATTGTTCCAAGGTCGTTCAGATGTCTTGAGATTTGGCATCTGAAAATGAATATGGAAACAATCAATTGATTTTATTGTGCCCATTTCCTGCTGGGAATATCTTATAGAGAGTGAGTATAGAGAACCATAATGAGAGTATTGAAAAATGTTCGAGTCACTTTCATATCTACATGGAGTCGTGTGAGATTGAATTTATATATGAAAGGATGAAATCACACTGCATACCTACTGTTTTATACCGGGTGACAAAGAAGATAGAGAATAGCTGCGGCGAATTTTTTCCTTACATTCATAATATTTCGCACTAATTTTGTTCTCAATCAGACTTCCCTAATATACAATAAGAATATTCATTTTCCGAGGCATTTTCACTTATACCCTGATGCCAAAATGATATATCCCTAGGTATCATTTTAAGTATCATCATAAAGTCTTGAAATGGCGACGTAGTGTCGTCTACCCTGTCTTTCATTGTCAACCAGTATAGGTATATATTATTATAACAAGTTATGAACATTGTAGTTACTTACCCTGTAACTTAGATGAGAAACACACATTATCTTTAATCACAATCATGATTTACGATTAGAAAGAGATGCTTCAGTATGAGCAATAACAACCAAACACGAACTGCATACTAACACCCTGACACCGAATGATTGAATGAACTGAAACAACGAAATGGATGAGACAAAAGCATGCCGTCGCTAAGGAATTCACAGACACGTGTACATCAGTCAGACCGACACCGGCCGAGTTGTGTACGAATCTTAACATAAGTCACATTGTGCGCTACATTCATGAGTATGTGAGTACACTGAGATTTCCAAGTATCGTTGGATATTACTTTCATAAATGAATTTCCTTGAGATGTGAGAGAGATTCACAAATTGAAGCATATTTTCGTTTTTTCATTCCGCACAATGTGAATCAGTTTGTCGTTTCAGATACATCAAATTGTGACTCTCAACTACTGAAATTTCAGATTCTCAAATTATAGTCTTTGTGAAGTTGAGGGGCGTCAAAAATATAATATCCATATTGGTCTCAGATTCAACAGAATGTGATGAAATTTGTGAACAATCTGTCACACAAGGAATTCCTTGTAGATATCAGCGATGCAATATTGTGATTCGCTTTTGTGACATCAACTGCCATGAATGCGACATCTCATAGATGTTTGTGTTAACTGGGTTGCTTGATCTGTATTTCATTCGTTATTCTCGGGATGGATAACTTGTTTTTGAATAATCACGGCAAGCAATCGTTTTTTCGTCTCAAACAACGATATTGTTTAGCTTCATTAGATTATCAAGTCAAACACAGTGTAGTATGGAGAGGAATGAATAATCACTATTATCATTGTTGATATGCTCTAATGCTCACTAACCAAACATTTTCCACGTCTTGTTCCTATAGCTGGCACTGGCGCGGTATTTATTGCCCTTAGAGCACCCTGGTCCATACACAAATATGTCACTCTGTGGTTGTATTTATATTGAAACTACAATTCGAACATCCTTGAAAACCTAACCTGCTGTTAATGCAGGTAGAATATTCTCACCACACGGATTATTTGTCAATATTTGTTACATTGCATACATATGGCACGGCATTGGTGGTTACTTTCACATGTTTATTTGAGTTAATTGTTTCGGTTGCAGAAAAAATAGCATGTTTCATTCTGATCAAAAGTGACTTTGTTCGACTCGCAAATTTTGCTTTCGCGCGGCTTCGCTAAACGCTCCGCCTCGCAAATGCAAAATTCGCTTGTCAAACAAAGTGTCACTTTTGATCCTAATAAAACAATCTACTATTATATATTTCATGTCCGATAAAAATCTGAACGCATTCTTATATACGTTCTCTGGTGGCCGTTGATGATTTTGTTGATATTCCAAATATTCATTTTTTTTAATGAAGCTGCCATTCTCAAAAAAACAAGCGAAGAAATCAGTCAAATAATATCCTATCTCGCACCAAGGATCTCGCACCTTTCTCGCATTCGACATCAAAATATCGACTGCTTAAGACCACTCTACAATTTGTCTATCAAAAAATTTTCGAATGCGTCATTCGAGAATGAGCACTCACGTTTTTTGTTCCACAATGTAGAAATCTCGCATGCGACAAAATATCTCACCATTTAAGAATAGGGTCACACAGGTCGAATACCTAAACCTGATCCCTGATCTAGCACTAAGTCCCTAGTGGTCCGAATTGTCCACGGGGTAAAAGAGGCCTTTAATCAAGACAAAAATACAGTTACATATGGTCATGATGGATGTCGAGAAAGCTTTCGACACTGTCTGGCACGAGGGACTAATGTCCAAGATGTCGAAGGCTATAGAGGGGGTGCCCATTTATATCATTGAAATTGTGGACTCGTATCTGGAAAATCGTGAAATTAAAGTGAAGGTGAATGATACTGTTTCTGGGGATTTTCCACTTGAAGCTGGTGTTCCACAAGAGTCGTGTCTGTCTCCTCTCCTGTACTCATCAATCTACATGAATGACTGTGTTCGTGACATTTTAATGCAAACAAAACACAAGCATGCCTTTTCTCTAGAAAGGCTCATCTCACTGTGCCCAACATATAAGCTTTTCAGGAGTAACCATACCGTCTGAAGACATCTATTTCGATGCTTGGTATTACTGTATCTCAAAAACGAAGCAACTTTGGACATATGTTTATAGGAACTTTTCTTCCTAAAATGACCTAACGAATCACCACCTCTGCAGTTAGGAACCGTAGTTAGGAACCACCCTGTATAAAGGCGATTGATGATCTCGAACATAAACCCGCTCGCTTAGCTCGCACGTTATAATATCTCGATCATTAATCGCCGCCTCATTAATACACTAGTTGATAACTATTACTTTGGTGTATAAATAACTATTTCCTTAATGTCACTGTCACAACAATTGAACTTTTGCTTTCAAAACGTCAACAATGAAGGGTAAAATTCAAATAAAATAATCGAAGCTCAACCAAAGTTTGGAAAAAATCATGTTACCATCTCGAATATAAAATATATTTTCTTACACTTGCTAGTTGTTGTACAAATAACTATTGTATGAAACTATTGTATGTCCTTAGATATGAAATAATTAGCTTTTTCTTCAAACTTCTGCTAGTATGAATTTGAAAGAACTACTTTCAAATAAGTTTGAATGTGAATGATTCAATGCCAGTCCATAAACTGATTGAAGGCTAAATAATCAACCAAATAAACTCATGAGTAAATTGCTAACCTCCTTACCATCATAACATGATTTCAAACCTGACAATCAGTGCATCACTCCTTGAATTCTTTGATGGATGTATGTATGCATAACGCAACAACTGCTTATGAACAACCAATATACTGGGTGAGTCGGGAGGAAGGCACCAAATCATTTTCAACTTTGTATTCTTCTCATGGAAACTCTTCTTGAATGAAGGAAAAATAAAAACACACCATATATGCACAGTATAAATTTGGTATAATATCGAAACATCAACAAGCAGTCAGGCGGGCCCACAATTCTCCCTAAATCATACATCCAGAATGAAATATCAGAATAAAATTACAAACAAACCTATACATGTAAATAACCGATCAACTGATGACCGACAACACAATATTGACAAATCAAATGAAACAGAACCAGAAGTCTCTGAAAACTTTATGAAACAGTCCTGTGCACAAACCGCGAAATTTCAATCAAACGAAATATCTTCAATCGATGTACTGCGCCAACCAACGGAATCCTTCTCCATAACCTTGTCTTTTCAGGATAGAACACATGAAGAGTTCTAGCGGTCGCCCGGGCAAATCTGATCGGGACACCTTACCCTGCAACAAACAAAATCATCAAAATTTTAACCCCAAACTGGTATAGTGGAGTGTTTCAGTACCCCACTAGTGATAAGCCTGCGATAATAATGTACTCTTAATTAACTAAGTGATTTGTTGTTTCAGGTATTCCCCTAAGTTCGTTATATCTAGAAAATCCTAGTGATTTTTTTTGCAAAATTCAGACAGTCTGGAAAATAAACGGTGATTGGGGTATGCAAATAAAACCCCTGCCATTTTTCTCAATATGAAGCGAATCTTTGTTTTCTTACCACGGGCGTCAATAGGCTGAAGTACGAGTCTACAATAGCGACTAATATTTTGTCGTCCTTAGCAAAACCCCCGTAACCAACAAATTCATTGATGGTGTAGCTAGTACTAATCAAACAATAACATGTGGTGGCCCCCAGGGCACAATATTAGGACCAACATTATTCCTGATTTATGTCAATTCAATGTCAAACTAGCGCCTCCGGGGGAAAATAAAATTGTTTGCTGATGATACCATACTACTTTATTCAGGTAGATCTATAGAACAAATAAGTGAGGACATGATGCTTGATCTCCTACTTGTTGAAAAATGGCTTGCAAGTCACAAATTGACTTTAACTACCGAGAAGTCACGTTTAATGTTTGTCTCTAACAATAAAATCAATTCAACTGAATCTCTAATCTTTGGCACTAACCAAATCAAATATGCCTGTGAAATAAAATATCTAGGTCTATACATTGACTCAACACTGGCATGGAGTAATCACATAAATCGTTTGACCAAAAAGATTAGTGCCCCAATTGGCATCTTGAAGCGTCTGTCGTGGTATGTACCAAGATTTTTACTAAGACTCTCTGATACACTGCCACCTTCAATATCTGATAATGATTTGATTTCCAGCCTTTAATAAATTGGTGAAACAAGTGAAAACACTCCAAAATAAAGCCATCAAAAATATATACTCACTGTCCTATAGATATAGAACAATTAATCTTTATAAAAACTCGAATCTGTCATTTACGACATGTGATAGTTTATATTTGTTGAATGAAATGAGGCTTTATCTCTCAGATGTGAATTGTGACCCTGTATGTTGTGGTTGAGTATCTATGGAAGTTTAGTTGTTATAATAAAAAATATCATCTTGAAAGTACTTCTGAATTTTCTTCTCTGGATTACTTAATATCACAAAAGGTTATGGGCCCAGTGCAGGCATAAAGTCTTGGAAGTATCCAGAAGAAGGTCATTGTGAAGAAGAAAGGTCCAAGAAATTATTAGAGTGTATTTTCAACAAAATACTGTTCCTGGTGACAGCAATTGACATAGTCTGTCCACTTGACAATTAACCTGGGTGTTCATCACAAGTATTGGAAATCACCTACATAGCAAGTTTCACAAGTGTTAAACAGGGTAGAGTGAAAGAATATAAGATGGACAAAGTCAGATCACTTTCCATACAGAAATTTGAAGGCAGCAATTTCCAACTGTGGAAGTACCAAATGGAAATAATTTTCAAAGCTGAAAAAGTTCATGATTTGGTAAGCGCAAAGTTATTGAAACCAGCGGATAATGCAAGTGAACAGCAGATTGAAGACTGGGATAGTCAAAATGCTAAAGCAATGCTGATAATATCTTCATCCATGGAATTTGACCAGCTTCAAACGGTCATGTCATGTGAAACTGCATCTGATAATATATGTGGAAACGAATGAAAATAATACATGAACAACGTTCTGCAGTGAATAAGGTCATTCTCAAACAAGAATTCTTCAATTATAGAATGAGTGAATCAGACAGTATTGCTAAACATATAAGCAAAGTTGAAGCAATGGCACAAGCGTTGACCGATGTGGATGAAAAAGTGAGTGAGATTGATAAAATTGCCAAGGTCTTGGGCAGTCTACCAGCGAAATATGGCTCATTCATAACTGCTTGGGACTCATATGATGAAACGAAACAGACGTTCGAGAATATTGCCACTCGTTTACTGAAGGAGGAAACTCAGCTCACTCATACAGAGGAAGCAGCAACTGCATTCGCGGCAATAAATTTGAAAAGTAAAAACCTAATTTCATAAAGCCAAAGCAACTCAGAAGATTCAAACAATAAAACTAAAAAAAAATCTAACATGCTATTATTGTCAAAAGAGAGGGCATTTGAAAATAGAATGCAGAAAAAGGAAAGCAGAAGTAGAAAGATATAATTCAAGACATCAAACACAGGAGAACAGAAATCAAGCTCTTAGCGCAGAAATGAAGAATGTATCTACCAATGGTTATTCAGATGTGTGGCTAGCTGATAGCGCCGCATCTAGGCATATGACTTTCCATGAAGAATGGTTCTCAAATATGAATGTACTGGATCATGAAATTCCTATTCAGGTCGGTGACAATTCATTCGTATATGCTAAAGCTGTTGGATCCATTGAAATCATAGCACTGGATGATGGTCGTTCAGTGCCAAAAACCATCGAGGATACTCTGTATGTACCGCAGTTAAAGAAAAATCTCTTCTCAATTGGGGCAGCTACAAAAAGAAACTACAAGGTGATCTTCAATCATACAGGTACTCGATGGAAATGAACTGCTTGCAAAAGGCATAAAACAAAGCAATCAATGTTATGTGATGAAGTTCAAAATTGTTGAAAAACATGAAGCAAGTTCAGCGATCACAAACCCAGTCATGCTTTGGCACGAGCGTATGGGTCATGTGAATTTTCAAACTCTAAAAGAGATGGCGGATACTGGTAACATCTCTGGACTGAAAACTCGAAATGTTGATGGATATTTTTGCGAGGCATGTCAATACGGTAAACAGCATCGAAAAACCTTTAGAGAGATAGTGAGACAAAACTTACACAAAGTAGGAGAATACAGTCATGCTGATGTATGTGGAAGGATGCCAACGACATCTCTAGGTGGTGCTGATTATTTTGTGTTATTCAAAGACGATTGTTCGTCTTATCGTTCTGTTTATTTCATTAAACACAAAAGTGACGTTTCCGCAAAATTCATGGAATTTGGAAAATTTTTGGACCAAACCGGAAATTCCATCAAGATATTCAAGAGTGATAATGGATTAGAATTCAAGAATCGCCATTTCCTCGATCATTTCAAGAAGAACGGTATTATCCATGAAACCAGTTCACCATATACGCCAGAGCAGAATGGTAAGGCAGAACGCGACATCCGGTCTATCACTGGAAGTGCAAGAGCCATGCTGACAAATAGTAAACTTCCCAATAATTTATGGGCAGAAGCAGTCAATACTGCTGTACATACTTTGAATAGAAGGCCGTACAAAGCTAACCAAGAGATAACACCATATGAAAAATGAACAGGTAAAGTCTATATTGAATCATATGAGAATGTTTGGAGCAGAAGCTTATTCATTCATCCCCAAACAATTCAGATCCAAATTTTCTCACAAGTCCACAAAACAAGTGCTGGTTGGTTATGATGGAAACAGCACAAATTACAGAGTGTATAACCCAATCACAAGAAGAGTCACAGTTTCTGCTAATGTGATCTTTAATGAAAATTTTGCACGAGATTCTATTACTGGAAATAACCACATTTTATTCGTACCTAACAATCAAGATGAAATAAGAGAGGACATAGAAAATCAGGAAGAAGAGAAAAATACTTCTACACAGGAAGTTTTTGACCTAGAAGAAGAAGTCAAGATTCAAGGAAATGAACAGGAATCACCAACAGTGGGAGCAAGCCGAAGTCTTCGAGATCGTAAGAATATTCATAGACCTAGAAGATATTCGGACGATTAAGCAATTGCATGTTCAGCAATAGTTGATGAACCCACAACTTATGATGATGCTATCTCATGTGACGAGAAGGAATATTGGAAAGCCGCAATAAAGGAAGAAATCGATTCCTTGAAGAAAAATAACACCTGGATATTACAAGAATTACCACAAAATCGTAAGAGTATACCATGCAAATGGGTTTTCAAAATCAAGTATAAACTAGATAGTTCTATATACAGATATAAGGCTAGATTAGTAGCTAAGGGCTACTCACAAACAGCTGGGTTGGATTATAATGAAACATTTTCCCCAGTTGTAAGGTATGATTCAATTCGAACACTCTTTGCAATAGCATCTATGAAGAAGATGAACATCAGCCAGTTCGATGTGAAAACCGCCTTCCTGTATGGAGATTTGCATGAAGAAATATGGACATACCAGAAGGCTTTATCACAGAAAATTCCAATTTGGTGTGTAACTTACAAAAGAGTTTATATGGTTTGAAACAATCGTCCCGTAACTGGAATGAAACATTTGTTGGATTCTTGAAAACTTTCAAGTTCCATCAACTTGAATCCGACAGATGTGTTTTCTATGCAGAATTTCAGTCAGAAGTTTATTTGGCATTATATGTCGATGACGGTATCTTACTCTGCAGATCTACAAGTTTACTTGACAGAATATTGCAAGAGCTTGGACCCAGATTTGAAATAACAATTTGCAAACCAGAAGTTTTTATTGGAATAGAAATTTCGAGAACTAGTGATGGTCAAATTTTCATTAATCAACCGAATTACGTCATGAAAATTCTGAAGAAGTTCAACATGCAAGATTGCAAACCGTGTGCAGTACCTGCAGATCCAAATAACAGCTTGCAACTTGATATGTGTCCTAAAAATGATGAAGAAAAATCAAGAATGAGAGAAATTCCTTATCGAGAAGTCGTAGGTAGTTTAATGTTTCTCGCAATTGTGTCACGTCCAGACATAATGTTTGCAGTTAGTCAAGTCAGTAAATTTTTGGCTAATCCTGGTATTGCTCATTGGACGGCTGTGAAACGCATATTGCGATATCTACAAGGGCCAAAGAACTTAGGCATCATGTATTCTGGAGAAGAAACGAAACTGACAGCTTTTTCCGATGCAGATTTCGCTGGGGATTTGGATACACGACGCTCAACAAGTGGCTACATTCTGGCGAGTGGTCCTATCACTTGGGCTTCTCGTCAACAAAGATGTGTGTCACGGTCTACAACTGAATCAGAGTATGTAGCTGCTTCTGAAGCAGCTCAAGAAGTTGTTTGGCTGAGACAGTTTTTAACGGAATTGAATATTCCTATGGATCATCATACAATATTGATGGTTGATAATCAGAGCAGAGGAATGCTGATCAACATCATCGACGTACCAAGCATATAGATGTGAAGTATCACTACATCAGAGAATTGGTCGAAAATGGTTCATTGATGATTTCATACATCCCCACAGAAGAACAATCTGCAGATATATTCACGAAAGCAGTTCCAAAAGAAACATTCCTGAGAAATTTGAAAATCATAGGTGTTCAATTCCCATCAGTCATAAAGAGTGGGAGTGTTGAATGAAATGAGGCTTTATCTCTCAGATGTGAATTGTGACCCTGTATGTTGTGGTTGAGTATCTATGGAAGTTTAGTTGTTATATTAAAAAATATTATCTTGAAAGTACTTCTGAATTTTCTTCTCTGGATTACTTAATATCACAAAAATATTCATATAATACACGCAATAGCAAGAAGTTATTCTTACCCAATGCATCTATGGAAGCCTATAACGAATCCATTTGCTTTAAAGGTGTTCAAATATACAGGGTGTCAATTTGAAAACTTCCCACCCTCAATATCTCCCTCCAAGTCGATAATATGGAAAAACGAAAAGACAGGTCGATTTTATTTTCGAGGGGGACATGATTCTTAAATATTTTCAGCCCCGCGGCGTTGCCGCTTCTAACGAAAAGAAGCAACAACTTTGTTATTTCGAATGGAACACCCTGTACTTTATTGCATTTTTAGATTCTCACTGAGAAGCTGATTTCATCAATGTATCACACTTGGGGTCTAGCAGGAATGATTACAGAGATATAGGGTGTTCAAAATCGAGATTTTACAACTTTAGGATTTTTTTGAGTCGAAACTATTCATTATTGGTCAAAACGGCTTTTATGTCCCTATCTCAACTTTTGATTTACTATCTACTGACATTTATTTGAAACAAATACAGGGTGGTTCAAGATTCAGACTTTTGATCACCCTGTATTTGTTTCAAATAAATGTCAGTAGACAGTAAATCAAAAGTTGAGATAGGGACATAGAAGCCGTTTTGACCAATAATGAATAGTTTCGACTCAAAAAAATCCTAAAGTTGTAAAATCTCGATTTTGAACACCCTATATCTCTGTAATCATTCCTGCTAGACCCCAAGTGAGATACATTGATGAAATCAGCTTTTCAGGGAGAATCTAAAAATGCAATAAAATACAGGGTGTTCCATTTGAAATAACAAAGTTGTTGCTTCTTTTCGTTAGAAGCGGCAACGCCGCGGGGCTGAAAATATTTTAGAACCATGTCCCCCTCGAAAATAAAATCGACCTGTCTTTTCGTTTTTCCATATTATCGACTTGGAGGGAGATATTAAGGGTGAGAAGTTTTCAAATTGACACCCTGTATAATCAACTGCCTGTTGAAATAAAAGAATGTAACAGCAAATTATTTAATAAAAACCTGAAAAAATAACTTATGAGTAAATAGACGCTTTGAATTGATTGATATGGCTACATTTGTAATCTTATCAAGAATTTTTGTAAAAACGCAAAGTAATGATAAGTAGTGACAAATTCTGTGATATAATTAGGCTATTTTTAATACTACACTGCAACCAATGTACCTGACAAAATGTACTCCATAATATAAATTATTCTTCTTTTTTCATATGACATGTTTTATTTAGATTAAGGACCTCTATGAAAATGTAATTTTCCGTGGTTCAATAAAGACTTCTATCTAACCTATTCACGGAAATTCAAATTTTTTGGCGCATTGGTTGCTTGGCAACAAATACTTAATCCTTACTAAGCGAAAACCCGGTAATTATATTGCAAATCAGATTGATATTGCAAATCAGTAATTTTGGCCATTTCAATTTCCCGTATCTAGCCAAATAAGACACTCCTGCTAAGCAAAAACCACTCATCTACATAGTACTAAACGAGAACACCGCATCTGCATGTGTCGCGTGTGCAGTTACGTGGTTCTCGCCTAGCAACATGGTTTTTCGATTTCTTACAGTATGTGAAATATGTATGTACAGGGTGGCCAACTAAGAATCCAGAGTTCGATACCTCTGTTGTCTTGACAGATACAAGAAAAAGTTTAGCATTCAAATTAAAGTGATAACCGAGCTTCACATTCCAAAATTTCTTTGAAATACACAGGGTGTTCCGTAAGGTCACAGCACATCAAAGTTATGTTTTTTTCATTGGAACACCCTATATATTATTTCATTTTTGAATTCTTCCTGAAGATCTGATTCCAACGACGTATCATACTTAGGGTCTAGCAGTGAAAGTTACTGACATATAGGGTGTGCAAAATCGAGATTTTCCAAGTTCAGGATTTTTTTCTGTCGAAACTGTTCATTATTCGTCAAAACGGTTTACATGTCCCTATCTCACTTTTTCACTCACTATCAATTGGTGTTCAATTGACATTTAATTGAAACTAATTATGAATTGAGATTTTTTGACCACCTTGTATCAATTTCAATTGAACACCAATTGATAGTGAGTGAAAAGTTGAGATAGGGACATGTAAACCGTTTTGACGAATAATGAACAGTTTCGACAGAAAAAAATTCTGAACTTGGAAAATCTCGATTTTGCACACCCTATATGTCAGTAACCTTCACTGCTAGACCCTGAGTATGATGGGTCGTTGAAATCATATCTTCAGGGAGAATTCGAAAATGAAATAAAATATAGGGTGTTCCGATGAAAAAAACATAGCTATGATGTGCTGTGACCTTACGGAACACCCTGTGTATTTCAAAGAAATTTTGAAATGTGAAGCTCGATTATTACTTCAATTTTGATACATGACTTTTTTTTGTATCTCTCAAGACAACAGAGAAATCGAACTCTGGAGTCTTAGTTGGCCACCCTGTTACAATTCTCAGCAAAAACATCGCATCTGCTTTTTCATATTGAAAAACATAATTATTTGAATTGAATCCGGTTCAATCGATTTCAGAACGTTTTTGACATACAAAAATACTGATCCGACCCAAAATTATACTCAAGTAAAGGACAGCAATCAAATTCCACGGTTTAATTAGCTTTTTTGTAGATACGGGAGTTGTGCTTAGGGCGGCAGTAATTCACAGAACATTTCAAGTGATTTTTACAGCCTTCAAAGAATATGACATTGTATGTAGGGAAACTCAACTCATGTAAAACACATTAGATATATTTTCAAATTAAAATATAAAGACAGTTGAAAACCAGTATTTATTCAAAATAAAATTCTAACAATAACGTGCATACTTTTGAATTTCATGAAAACTCCATTCCTAAGCATAAATACAACACAAGAAATAAAGAGATCTGACATCAGACTTAACTAGGCACAGTTATATACAGAGAAAATCCATATAACATTCAAAACAAATATGGAATGTCCTACCTTCAAACATCAGAAATTTGCCAATTAAAAATATGAAAAACAAACCAAAAACATACATAAATTAACCTTGTTATCGTAATGTATACTATTTTATTTTAGCCGTGTTGTATTGTAGGTTTGTGGATTGTTTCATGGACTATTTATTATTATTTTGTATATGTTGTATGTATCTTTTAATTCTATATTTTTTACGAACTCAACACCCAGTACAGCGTATTTTGATGAAAATGCTATTATATTCTATTCAATGGATTTTTATTTTTCTCTCCTGTAATACCCAATAATTATTTTTCTGTTGATTCAAATATGAATCGAATTTCTTGTGGTTCATAGTTTTCATGATCAGATATTTCCACAAAATTGCAAAATTTTTGAGAGTCATGAAATTTTTATTGTAGTTATCATCTAATATGAAATGGGGTGCTGAAATACCCCACGCTACCAGATACGTTTCGGGAAAACACGATACCAGTTGAGGGTTTGTTACGTTTTCACAAGAAATTATTCATTTATTGAAATTTTTCTGATGGCCAAAGAAATTGTTTCGGATCACACGTTAAAAGCTAAGACCCCGTCAGTCCAGTCTCTTGAAGACTTCTGAGGGTTGCTCGTGAGGGGGCAACCGAATGATAGATAAGAACAATTTTAGCACAATCATTCATTCATTCATTCATTCATTTATTGTTAATGTTCATTGCAAAATTGCAAAAACCCCTAAAATACTACCAGTCAAAAGCACATCCCTCTAAAACGGAAACTAAATTTCAAATACCTGTATATCACTTTTATTTTCGTCTTCAATAGTTTATTGAAGAAAAGTATTGGCAGTACATTTTCTATTTTCTGTTTCCCCCTAATCCAACTCATAATTTTTACACCTTACACAAATGCGTTTGATAATAAAAACAATCAGTTTTTTTAGTTCACAGGATTTTCAGAAAAAAAAAACGTTTTATCGGGTTCTGAAACTAGACGACACAATTGATGTTCTTCATAATTCGTCCGTAAATGGGTTGAGCTGGAATCTTTTATATCGCTCACCTTTCCGGTTGTCTGTCCATACAGAGCATAGAAGTTCCTGAGTTCGTCCTCGGATGCGGCGCCCGGCAAGTCGATCTTGTTGCCCAAAATCAACACCGGACAGTTGGACAACGTCTCGTCGGTGAGCAGCGAGTCCAGCTCCTGCTTGCTCTCCACCATCCGAGATCTGTCGTTGGCGTCGACCAAGAAAACGATGGCGTCCACCGCCGGGAAGTAGTCTTTCCACACTCTCCTCGCTGGAAACGGTAGATTCTTAGATAGATACGGGTGTATCATGATTTATTTATTAATTCACTAACTTTACAGAATAATTCCGATGTAAAACTAAAATATACTGGGTGCAATTCAACTCGTTAACTGACAACTACGAGATAACTCGTTGATTTCGTTCTTTTCTAGGACGCCGACCAAAAGTTTTCTCGTACTGTGTTTATTCGCCATAAAAACATTATTTATGAATATAATTATAAACATGTTATTCAAATTCAAGAATATTTTCAATGTTTGTGAACCTTTCCACTATACAGAGTGTCCCTAAAAGGTCTTTACAAAAACTTACTACATATTCTTCGGACCAAAATAATTCGATACAAACATACTTACCTGAGAAGAAAGTTACAATTTTCAAATCGTTTTTGACTGCTCAGGAAATTTTACACAAAATTGGTATGTTGGTATAACTTTATTGGGTAATAAAACCCATATCATGATGATTATGATGAATATCATGCCATGGGCATTGATCTTGATTTTTTCAAGTATATAAACATATGTAACTTCTACGCTAATGGAAAGAATGGAGTTTGAACATGAAATTTAGATTGCGTAAATTGTTTACTTCAGAAAGGTACCCCTGACAAAATTCGAATAACAGATATTTCATTAAAATTGTTCAACATTTCCATTCTTTCCACGTATACAAACAAAATAAATATGAATACGACGAAATAAATTGAAATGTGTTGTTTTTTTTTATTCAGAGTAAGCCAGAGCCGTCTAAAGCTACTCTTACATTACAGCCTTTTCATAGAAATTGCTGGCAACTGAATTGCTGGCCTTTGTTAAACAATAATTGCGCATGCGTTTCGGCCTATTTTCACTGCAAGTTTCAGGCTTGAAATATATAGAAATGTTTCTAATTTTGAAGGTCATTCACGCGCAACTTTGCATATTTTTAGTGATTTTAGATTTTGACAACTTAATTATCGTTTTGGTGGTTCTGTATAATGGTCGACTATAAAGTAGAAGAAGAATCATTAACATTAAATGTAGGCTCATCCATTCTCAGATAGTTTTTAAGAGCTTTCAAGTCATTACACTCTTTGAATTCATTAGTTATTCTTAAGTTTCCCATTGTTTTATTTAACCATGGTTTGTTCCAACAGGATCTATTCCTCCTGTTTTTCATGCGCCTTTTTATGTAAGTGGCAAGAGCAGCAGTAGTAGTAATTGCCATGAGTAAAACTTTTCCTTTATCCATTTTCAAAATGAATTTCCACCTAATTTCGCTTGACTTGTTTATTTTGAAATATCAACAACTTATAACGTCAAAAATGATGTCAAATGTCAACGTCAATAGTTCGAAAACTCTGAAAAAGTCTTGGAAAATGTCGCAAATGTAAGAAGACTAGTTTCTCTAGTTTTTAATTTTGCGTGCAATTTATATTGCTTGCAATAAAGTTGCTGCAAAAAGGCTGTAATGTAAGAGTAGCTTAAGACCAGGGCCTCTATCTCACCGGGCCGGAGCATCGCTTTCGTGACGTCACACTAGTAGGGATAAAATCGAGGCGCTTTAAATTGCCTTTCCCAATTCATTGATGTACCACGGGAAAACGGTGAAAGTTATCAAAAAATGTCAAGAGATCAAATATGTACAGACTAGACTTTTTCAAGAGATGAATCAATATTCACTGATTTACGATTAATAGTTCAAGAAATATAGCATGTCAAAATGATTTGACTACATTCAGAATTGTCGTTTTTTAAACAGCTGCTAGAATTTCAATATTCAATTCACAGAAATGATTCAACCATGCAAAGGCTTCTCATGGTATCTAGATTGACTGTAATTTTTTACCAAATTCCCAAGAGCCAATAACAAACCGATATTTCAATTCAAGTAAAATGGCGATTCAGATGAATATTACAGACTAGTTCAAGAAGTTTAGACGGCCTCCATACTAAACCTATTAGTTGTGGATAGAGTCACTAGATGGTATTAGTTTGATAAGAGTTCGGACACAGAAATGACAACGGTTAGGGTTTTTGAATGTTTATATTTATAAAGTTACACACCATGCATTGTGACAAGAGCACCATAGTCGTCCCGCGCTTTTTCATTTAAAATTTTTTGAATTTGACAATTCATTTCATAAACGTCAGAATTGAAATAAAATTTCATAATAATTATACTTTCGAGATGAAAGCAGCTATGGAAATCACTTGCTGTATAATAAATTGTGCCAATTTTGAAACAAATGGATATCATTTATTCGATTTTCCAATTCAAATATCAAGCATTCGCTTATATGGAAGGAAGATATGAAACGGCCTGGGTGGAAAATCAATTTGAAGACGAGCGAAATTTGTGAGGTAGGTACTCATTGAAATTCACTTCTTATAACAGCATCTGATTAGAATGAATCTATATTTTAGGCCCATTTTCAAACAGAAGATTTCAAAATCTGTTTGAGAGAATCTGCTGTTCCATCAATTTACAAAGCAGACGATTTCAAGAACAAAATTCCATTATTATCATCACACAAAATACAAAACAAAATAATCATGGAAGAAGGAGAAATGCTCGCAAAATTACCTTATGAAATTGAAAATTTGAAAACGAAACTAAGAAAAGCAAGTGAACTACAACGTGATATATTATTGAATGGCGTTTTTGGTGCTGACCGCGAATTCAAAATTCAACAGTGAAAAGTGAATAGATATTTATGTATCAAGGGAATTATTATAAGGGCCTTAATTACGCTGAAGGTCATCGTTTTGTAGATATTCGGGTCAATTCTGTTTGCAAATAGCAATATGGTTGTAGAGAAGATATTTCTATTATAGCAAGATTCGAAAAAGTGGAATTCTAGTCATCGATTTTTGGCAATATGATCTGTCAATTTCAATGAAATCTGGTTAGCTTTCTTGCTATCTCGGCAACATCAATTTTGTGCTTGCTATCTGATAACATGGTAGTGGATTCTTTGTTTTTGCACTACAAATTCTTCCAACTGTATGAAAATTCAGAAAATAGTGGATTAAAAACATATGAGAGTTCAGTTGTGTCACTGACTACTCGAAAACCTTTCCTCAAAGTTTCAATTCGTAGAAGAATCATTAAAAAACTTGGTGATTACAAACATATAGGATAGGTTCACTGCTGCGTACTGTGACCAACTACTTGAAAACCTCTTCTTGAAGTTCCAATTTGTAGAGGAAATATGAGACTACAATTTCGGCATATCAGAGAAATTTCAGTTGCCTGATGGATAGTTTATCGAGCTATTTTGCTAGAATATTAAAAAAAAATCACAATTTGTTTCATCCGGATTTTAGTTGTTTTTTCATTTCGGGGACATGATTGATTACTTGCACCAGTCGCACAACGACGACCAGATTAAGCAAATACAAAATCTCTCGATTTGAACAATATAATTTTGTAAAATGTCAGTGCAGGACTGACTAATTTGAGAGGTTAGATAATCATGAACTCTTCTTCTTCATGAAATAATGGCAAAATCGATACCTAACACTTGAACAATTAGTTGAAAACAGTGTTGTCAGCTCAAAAATTCTCAATTTTTCAACAATATTGCTATCACTTGAACTTATAACCAGTCTTGCAGTTACTCTGCAAACAGAATACAGAACTTCATAGCAATATTGTTATATGTTATGATCATAACAATATTATCATCTTAGCAATGTTATAATAAGATCCGAACAGAATCGACCCGATTATCTATATCGATCCATGTTACTTAGCTCTTAGGGCGGGCGCTAAGTGAAGTTGCTGAGAACTTAACAAAACCAAGTATTTGGTAGGTCTCGTCAAAATAAATTACTTTTTTCCCATGAAATCTTTATCGAAAAATCATTTGTTCTGTATTTCAACACCATGTATCTCAGAAATGAAGCATTTCCAGACACAAGCTTATATAGACTTTATTTCTTGAAATTGTCTCAGGAATACTTCACTGGAGTACAGTTTCACATACAATAAGGAATTATAGCTATAAATTTATCCATATGTATATATTCTCTGATATTAAAATGTTGTACATGCATTTTTTTCTTGCTCTTGCTCTGCTAGAAGGGTATCACTATGAATTGAAGTGGGTGTTTGTATCCTATATCCATTGTCCATCTACGGCTATGATCGATTTGACAGAAAATATAACCTCTAAAATCGTATCTGACAATCAGGCGCTACTAGGGAAATTGAAAAGACAAAGAGCAGAATATATGTCTTATTCTTTTATTCACTTTAACCATTGTATTATAGAAAATAGAAAAGGACAAAAGTTCAGCTGTGTCCGAACTCTTATCAAACTAATACCATCCAGTGACTCTAGTTGTGGATATATGCTGTCACTGACTTTTTTGTAGTAAATTTCATTGCTTTCAAATCGATATGATACACTTTTACTATATCTCAGAGGATTTTAGCAGCGTTTATGTCTTAAGATAATCTGGACACACTTTCATGACGTTAGCCGAGTAGAAGTTATCATGCAAAAACCCTGAAAGCGAATTAATTATTTTCAGTTATGGAGTATATATCTTAGATAGAGCCGGGATTGGCGCAGTGGAAGAGCGTCCGTCTCACGACCGCAAGGTCCTGGGTTCGATTTCCAGCACGGGCAAGGAACTTTTTTCAATATTTTATTTACGAATTAAATATTGTCAAGTTTCGGAGCATCGGCTGGGGATAGTCCTGCACGATTCGCTGTTGCGTTCCAATTAACAGTGCTGCTCCTAAAGTGGCGCATGGAGTTAGTAACAAAGCCTACACAGAACACGCAGAAAGATATGATGATGTGGTTGTGAGCATCAGAGAAGAAGTAGGACGGTGTATGTAGGTGGGTGTGGAAAAACTACCAGCTGAGCGTGAGAGCGGGCCAGCTGCTTAAGTAGACCTCGGTCTCGGGGGTTAACGATGATAGTTAGCAGGCCTGCCACTGCGCATATGGTAGTGAGTACATTACTAGCCTACAAAACGCAGCTGAAAAACTCTGAAAAGAGAGCTGATGGGCGGTGCCTGAAAAGGATGTTAGCCAGCTCTCTTGAGCGAACCACATCAGTCATTGAAAACACTTGGGGTTTGCAAAAAGGTCCCATTGGGGACTAGTTGCTGACGTGGAAACGTCCCCCACCAGTACCAGTACCAGATATATCTTAGAAATAATCGCATATTAATAAAAATAAATCGATTTGAAAACATTTTCAAAATATGAAAATTAAAAAGAACAAAAAACTAGTAGTTCTAATATACACACAATACTAAACGAAAGCCATTCTGAAAATATTCAACATAATAAGAGAAAAAATAGCCAGATATTACAAAACAACATGTACTCACAAGAAAATATATATATCACAAACTAAAATATGGGCTGAAAGTTTCATATTCATCCGGAAAGTCTGATGATTCTTCTTTTCTTGTTATTTGACTGAATTCCGCTATATTTCATATGTAATACCTAATTATTCAACACAATATTCAAAATAATTTTCAAAATATCAAAAGACCCAAAACTGGAACATGAGTAATAAAACCTGCATTGCCCTTTACCTATAGGGAATTACCGCGAAATCGTTAATACGGGGAAATTAGGTAGGTATAATACTATAGACAAATTTTTACGCGCTCTTTATTTCTAATTTATTTCGGACTCATTGTAGGTAGCTCAATAATTTTCCCACTATTTTGATTGATTCATTATCCTAGTTTGACATACTCAGTCAGTTTCATTTTAAACCGATTCCAAATTGCCAAAAAATAGTATTCCGTAGTACAACGTCCTGATTTTTATTAAAATTGAATTTCTTTTCAACATCATAAATCGGTACTGGTTCATCCTAATGAATTTATTTTTTCACCAAAAGTTGGGTAGTTCATCAGGGGTCAATTCTTCTCGATGGAGTGTGCTTCTCATTTTTGGAGTAAATGAGCTATAACCTTTTAATTACGAACGCACCGATATGAAATGATGTGAAATCTCAACCTACTAGTGTGACGTCAGCATCGAGGTAGAGGGGATAGACTACGGCCCGGTGAGGTAGAGTAGGCCCTGCTAAGACCCCTGCCCACACATCTGTGACATGAAATCTCTAAGATGTCGCGTTTAGGTAACATTGCGATACCACAAACGTTTCATCGCTGCGATGTACAGAAGCAAACATATCTGCGACATGACATCTCTGAGATGTCCCGATGAGGCAAGTCCGCTATATCACGAATGTTCCATCGCTGTGATGTACAAAAGGGAACACATCTGCGACATGACATCTCTGAGATGTCGCAATGAAGCAACGCTGAGATATCACGAATGTTGCATCATTGCGATGTACAGAAGGCAACTTATCTGCGAGAATTTTTCGAAAGTAGTTGTTTTCTGTTGAATAAACCGAGAAAGAATTGATATTTTCATCACATAGAGAATGCGATTTCTCAATGTATTTCTTCATATATATATATCCATTTTTTATGTTCATAATTTTATATGAGAATATTCCTTTTATTATTTTTATAGACCTTTAGGTTTGATATGTTCGGGAAGCAGTTCTTGGAACGTGAAACTGAAGTTCAATCGTCAAATAATGGTAGTCAAGTTATAAATTGATTTCAAAAAAATACCATCAGAATGATACTCTCTTCGAGTTTTCAAACTATTGAATGAGTGTCTGTCAAGTAAAGTTTTATGTGGAATGCCATAATATGTGGGACACACTCCAAAATAGGGTTTCTCAAATAAAATGAAAAAAGTTTCCATAAACATATTATGTCGTTGAAGGCTTCGTTGACAAGATGCTGCAGCTGAGTTGGCTGCTCAATAAAGATTCTTAATATTCTGGTGAATCACTGAGAGTGATTGAATCGGTAGCATTATACAGACGATCTGACTCCAAGTGGCATGGTTAAGGGGTATTGATGTGTAGAAAAAACATGGGTGGCGATGAATCATTTCGAAATTACATTCTAAAATATAAAAGAGGATGCAATGTTGCAGAAAAAAGCACCAGCTGTTGGAATTCGTTAAGGTACAATGTTTCAGAGAAAAACCCAAATTCAACTCCAAAATTTGATATAGCTGTCGGATAGTCCATTCAAGCCATCTGTTCAGATTATTCTATAACCATGATAGATGTTATTATCTTGGAATTGCGGCACTATGCCAGTCACATAGCATACTAAATTTTGCCACCACGATAAGCCATACAGGGTGGACATAAGAACATTCTACAAATATTTGCAACTTTAACGCCCTGTATCTCGCAAGCGATGCCTTTCATGACCTTTGTTTATGGAAAGTTTCTCATTTTCTTGAGACGCCCTAATACCTCTCGAAGTATGTCCCACATATTATGAATCACCCTGTGTACGAGGGATGTTTCCAAAGTTCTCAAAATTGTGCTATAAGTAAATTACGCAGAACTTATATAGTTATTTATGTATCAAGGGCGTAATACAGGCTTTTATGGACCGCAGCGTGTAAGTAATAGACCGAGCGATAGCGAGGGCTATTAACACGCCTAGGTTCATGAAAGCTTGTTACGCCCGAAATACATACAACATTTTATGCACGACCTGTATATATTTGATATCTCATGTAGGTATCTCTTCAACCCTCAAGCACAATAAAAATACATCACGATTGCAGTGAGACTGTATTGTATCCATATCGCAAATACAATTAATCAAGAAGTATGGAATCCACGTTACCATGGCAACTCAGTCAATTTTTCGAAATAAGAATTAATAGGCCAGTAGCCATATTAACTGTCAATTTGTGTAATCATACATAATTCATTAGTGATTTCAAAATGAATTCTAGTGATGAAGAAAGTGTGAATTGTACTCCACCAGAAATTAGTGAGGCAGCTGAGGAAGCAAAATCGAGTTTATTGCCAAGTAAATCAAAAAAAATATACGACAAAGTATACGAAGAATTCGTTGTTGTGTAGTATATATTTGGCAACACTGTATCAGGGCCAGAGGCATAGTTGAGTTAGTAATACATTCAGTTGATCTTTAACTCGCGTATTATTAACATACACAACATGGCGCAGTCGGTGAAAAAGAGTACCGAAAAATAAAAAGTAACAAAAACGTAACTCAAGAGCAGTGAACGGCTGTGAAAGTCAAACACTCACGTGAAGTGAAGAATTAATTGAAAATGGGTGATTTTAGAGGAATAAGTCCAATGCCGATGACCGGCAACTTGGCGAAAAATAGGAAGATGTGGAGGCAGCGGTTTAAAAATTATTTAGTGGCTTCGGAAATGAAGAAAAAGGAACAGCCTACACAAATCGCCCAACTATTACATTACATCGGAGAGGAAGGGTTTGTCATCTATAATTCGTTCACCTTTGCAGCTGGAGAAGATACGAAATTGAATGAAATATTGAAAAAGTTTGACGATTATTTTTTGCCGAAAAAAAACTTGTCGTACGAGCGCTTCAAGTTCTTCACACGTAAACAAATGCCTGGAGAAAGTATCGAACAGTTCGTGATAGATTTGAAAAATAAATCAACAAACTGTGAGTTTGGCAATTTGAAAGAAAGCCTAGTGAAGGACTTATTTACATGCGGGCTTCAAGACGTGTCTTTACGTGAGAAATTGTTGCAAGATGATGACCTCACATTAGATGAAGCAGTGAAGAAATGTATTTCGGTAGAGATGTCACGTGAACAATCATCACAAATGAGCTTGACTGCTACTACACTACCTGTCAATGCTGTTCACAAAGGATTCCAGAGTCCCAGAAGTAATGTACCATCAAAATACAGTGATTTCCGGGACACAAATTTCGGCAGAGGTCGTTATGGGCCTGTGTCTTTCCAGCCTGACTCTCAAAATCAACATAATGTATATCAACAAAATACATTTCAACAAAGAAGTAGGAGTTCATCGTGCTATCGCTGTGGAAAATCTCATCCTAGGAATAACTGTCCAGCAATGGGTAAAAGATGTCTGCACTGTGGTATTGCAAATCATTTTTCAAGTGTGTGTAATAATAAAAAAGTGTATACTGTGTCATACAGTGAAGTGGAACAAGGAGATAATGAAAATGTAGAAAATCTTTCGAATTTATTGGTAATAGATGAAATCCAGATCAATGTGCTAGATAAACAGAGTTGGTATGTAAATCTGTTGATAAATGGTGAGTTTCACATTGATTTCAAACTCGACACAGGAGCGATGGCCAACTGTTTGTCAGTTGACGATTTTCAAATGTTGAAGATATCTGAAGAGAACTTGAACAAAACTGATATGAAACTCACGTCATATACAAATAATGTGGTGCCAGTCCTCGGAAAATGTTACCTAAATTGTTCCTACAAAAATAGTAACTATTGTTTAGAATTTTATGTTGTAAAATCAAAATCAAAATCTCTTCTTGGACTTGATTCATGCAAAAGCCTGAATTTGATCAAGAAAGTAGATTCGATAGACAGACCATCATCAAGAGAAAATTTAGATTTTGGGGAATATAATAAACTTTTAGAGCCATATGTAAGGTTGTTTGAAGGAATTGGTTGTTTATCACAGAAGTATCACATATTGTTGAAAGAAAATCATAGACCAGTTGTAAATCCAACTAGAAAAGTACCTTTACCATTGCTACCACAATTGAAAAGTACATTGAAAGAATTAGAAGAAAAAAAAATTATAAAAAAAATTGATGAGCCTACTAATTGGGTGAACTCCTTAGTTATTGTAAAAAAAGCTGATAATTCTTTAAGATTGTGTTTGGACCCGACTCACTTGAATACCGCCATAAAAAGGGAATATTTCGTATTGCCAACCTTAGATGAAATCACTGCAAAACTTGCAGGTGCAAGATATTTTAGCACTCTTGATGCAAATAGTGGATTTTGGCAGATAGCTTTGGACGAGGAAAGTTCGAAGTTATGTACATTTTCAACTCCATTCGGGAGATTCTGTTTTCTCAGACTCCCCTATGGCATTTCATCTGCTCCTGAGGTTTTCCACAAACGGTTTAAAAATATTTTCGAATCAGAAGGGGTGGATTTGTACATTGACGATATAATTGTATGGGGAGAAACTAAGGAAATTCATGATGAGAGATTATTGTCAGTACTACAAAAGGCAAAAACTAATAATATAACTTTCAATCGGAATAAATGTAAATTTGGATTATCAGAAATCAAATATATGGGCCACAAGTTGACAAGAAATGGAATTTCACCAGATGAAAAAAAAATCAGTGCAATAAAAAACATGACCATTCCAAAAGACAAAACAGAAACACAAAGGTTTTTAGGCATGATAAATTATGTAGGTCGTTTCTTGCCAAATTTGTCTATTTTAAATTCACCATTGAGAAATTTGTTAAAAAAAGATAGTGAATTCATATGGGATGAAAATCACACAAGGGCATTCAATGAACTCAAGGACAAACTAACACAACAACCAATTCTTCAATATTTTGATGTAAATAAGCCCACAACAATATCAGTTGATGCATCTAAAGATGGGTTAGGGGCAGTTTTATTGCAAAATAATCTTCCCTGTGCATATGCATCTAAAAGTTTATCAGAAAACCAACTAAACTGGGCACAAATTGAAAAAGAGCTAGCAGCTATTGTTTTTGGCTGTGAAAAATTCTCACAATATGTTTATGGCAAAGAGTTTGTTGTTGAAACAGATCACAGACCATTGATATACATATTTAAAAAACCACTAGCTTCATGCCCTGCACGGTTACAAAAGATGCTGCTTCAATTGCAAAAATTCAGTATAATTTTGAGATATAAACCAGGAAAAGATTTGTTTATCGCAGATGCCTTATCCAGAGCATCTGAAAAAAATCCCAGTGATGAATTCAATTTTGACATGAACTCTCAAGTCTGTGTTGTTGATCTGTCTATCGATTTTACAGAAGAAAAACTTAAAGAATACCAAGAAGACACAGAAAATGATGAAATTTTGAAAAAACTTCGTGAATTTGTAAAAACTGGATGGCCAAAAAGTATTAAAAAAGTTCCTTTCGATTTACGAAACTATTTTAAATTTAGACATGAGATAGTTGAAAATGATCAATTATTATTTAAAGGTAATAAGCTGATTGTACCTCAAACAAAAAGAAAAGAAATAATTAACAAAATACATTATAGTCACATGGGCATTGTTAAGAGCAAAAATAGAGCTGCAGAATCTTTTTTTTGGCCTGGTATGCCAACCCACATTGAAGATGTCATATCAAATTGTAAAATTTGTTTGCAGAACCAAAACAATAATTGTAGAGAGACACTAATGTGTCATGAAATACCTGAGAGGCCCTGGGCAAAAATAGGGTGTGATATTCTTTATATGGGTCGAGAAATGTTCCTTCTAGTGATAGACTATTATTCAAAGTGGGTTGAGCTTCTTCCATTGACCCAAAATGCACATTCCCAAACTGTTATTAAACATCTGAAAATAATGTTTTCTAGATTAGGAATTCCATCGATTGTAATAAGTGATGGTGGACCCCAATTTGATTGTGTACATTTCAAAAATTTTGCTAAAGAATGGAATTTTAAACATATTTTAACTAGCCCCCGTAATCCTCAATCAAATGGCCAAGTTGAGAGAGCAAAGCAGACTTTCAAAAAACTCATAGGTAAAGCGTACACGGATAAAACAGATTTAGATTTGGTTTTATTGAACTATAGAAATACCCCTATAGACAGTCTAAAATACTCGCCGTCTGAATTACTTATGTCTAGGAAGTTGCGTGATCTATTACCAATCACTAATGATCAACTACAGCCAAAACTTATCAACTATGAGAAATACAATACAAAAATCATCGAAAAACAGCAAAAACAGAAACATTATTACAACAATGGAAAGAAGAATTTGAGTAATTTGAATTATAATCAGAAAGTCAGGTTTCAAAAAAGTCCTTGTTCAAGTTGGTCATTTGGTAGGATTACTGAACAGATTAGGCCTAGAACTTACAAACTTGCATCAGAGAATGGTGGACAACTTGTACGCAATAGAAAATTCATCGAAATTGTACCTGATAATGATCCACCAACAGAGAATTCACCAGTTGACAAAAGTACAAATGATGACTTGGGTAACGGTATTGATGTAGGTCAGGGTGTAGGTCCTTGTACCAGCAGTGGTAGAGTTGTTCGAAAACCAGACAGGTTAACATATGATTTTTTCAAACAAAATGGGTAATGAAAATTAATCAGTTATGTTTATACAGTATAGTGTTCAGTTAAAAAGGTATAGGGTATAGCTATAAGGTATTATTATCATATTATTATCATATTACAATTTTATTTGTAACAAATTATATAATTAAGGGAGATGTTGTGTAGTATATATTTGGCAACACTGTATCAGGGCCAGAGGCATAGTTGAGTTAGTAATAAATTCAGTTGATCTTTAACTCGCGTATTATTAACATACACAACATTCGTAAGCTGGTGCGACAGAAATGATGTAAAAAATAAGAACTACACTGAAAGTGTGCTTCTTGCCTATTTTCTGGAAAAATCAAAATCTCGTAAGCCCTCTTCCATGTGGTCATATTATTCCATGTTGAAAGCTACTTTAAATGTACATGATAATAGAGATATTAGTAAATATGCAAGATTGATAGCTTTTTTGAAAAGAAAATCTGAAGAAATAGAGTTATTCTTGAGTGAAGCACCAGACGATTCCTACCTTATGATGAAAGTAAGTACTATTTTCATGCTTTCTTAATGTGTGTAAGTGTGATAATTTGAAACTTTGTTGTAGGTAGCACTGATTTTTGGTATATGTGGAGCATTAATTGAAACCATTGGAATCTAGATTTCTATCGATATGACAGTGACATTAGCTTTACCACCAGCTCAATGACTTTATCGCCCGCCGGGCAGTAAAGTAGTCCGCGGGCGGTAAAGTGCCACTTTACGCCCGGTCGTGCATAAAGCAATGTAATTGGTGCCAGACAAGTCCTGACACGTTAATGCAACTATCTTGTGCTACTATACTATTGACTATTCAGTTGGATTTAGGTGTTCGACTGATATAGACGCTATTTTCGTAGCACTGATTATTTTATTGCTTGTAGCGCACGAAAGGGAATTTCTGTAATGTTCTATGAACTTCGTGCGTACCTAGGGAAGATAGGAAGAGGAGGTAGGTATAGGAATTTTTTTGAGCTTGTTGGAAATACTTCCCCAGGCAATGGAGCTTTGCCATTCCATAGCCAAACGAGTTTTGATAAAGTGAGTGCTGTTCGAAAATATTGAAAAAAAGTGTTCCAGAATACAATAGGAATTTTTTTTACATAAGATTTGAGATAAAAACAGGTCAAATACTTGATACTAATACAAGGAAATAATTTCCAACCCCTTAGGTGTGTCACAAAAAAATAAGGTAGAATTTTTAGTAACTTATCTTTTTGGCGGGGACAACCAACTTTACGATTATTAGTATATTTTATTAGTTTACCTTGTGAATGCCCTCCTAGATCGAATGTTGTGAACCTCATATTGCCAATTGATAACTCTTCTGATGCTGAAAAACGAGAGAATTCATTCAATATTGGAATATAGTCCAATAAATGAAGGAGGAAAAAAAGTCAAAGTTAACGTTAATTACGCACTATTTTCATCTTCCGGTTGGAAGTAGCTTTTGGTACCTCATTAAACATGAGACAAAGTTTGACTGGAAAACGCGTGCGATGGCCCCAAAAGACCAGGAAAATAGGTTTTCAGCCAATATCTCCTAAAATATGGCAGTAGGAGATTTTCGGTTCAGATAAAAATTGAAGTTCAGTCCTTATCATTTTTTTCGCAACATCTATATTTTCTGCAAAAAAATCGGGTTGAAAAACTGGAAATTTTGACTTGTGAAATATGCAAGTTTTGTACAAAATTTGAGCTGGGGGGTGTTGGAAATCAATTATTTTCAATGTTTTGGATTGTGGAAACCAATTGTAGATGGCGCCACCACATTTTACAGATTGGGAAAATCCTCGGTGCCATAAATGAGAAACCCTGTAACCAGACATTTTTGATGGATATTTATGTTTCTGCCGAGGGTCTTGTTTTCCTCTCAGATGAGGCCTCAAGATATACTTATTAGGAAAACAGGCTATAAGATTAATCACAGCAGGATGGACCTCACCAGTTGGCCTAAATCTAGCAGAGTCAAAATTGTTGCACTGGAAGCCACCATTTCTACATTTGAGAATGAAGCGTCTCCTGCACTGTTTGTGCATTTGCACAGACGTTTGTTTTTCTAAAAAAATATGTTTATCCTTCCTTTCCTTGCTCACATCAATCAAATTTTCTAAGCCCCGAGTTACGGTGACAGCATCCGCAGAAATGGGTTTCTTACAAAGGAAACACACTGCTGTAGCAGAGTTGACCCCCATTTTTCTATAACAAGAAATGCAGACCAAGATTCCACTCAAAATAGTTGCTTTGCTTGTAAACAAATGTTCTTGAATAAAAACAACATGAACAAATTCTCACCTTTTGTTCCAATTTTACAAAATTTGAATCTTCACTTTCTATATGTTTTGGGTTGGTGATAAAAGTTAATTTTAACGAAAAACGTGAATATTTGTTCAATATTCTTCACTTTTATCACTTTTCTTTCTATAATTGACAATAACATTTATCAAAACAATGATAGAAAACAAACACAGTTATGCCTCCAAGCGTGGCCGCATGGTAGCAGACGACCCGAGCGCCACGTAGAGCACACACGCGGCGAACGACGGAGGAACGAAAGTAATAAATTATAGCGTGTACATTTAGATATACTGGTTTTTTCCCGGGATATCAAAGGTATGAGTTATAATATACATCGATGGAAAGGTGGGAATTCCCCCGTTACACTAGTTAAGGTGTTAAAATGTTAGAAATAAAGAGCACGGAGAAAAAAAACCACCGAAAAAAATGTGCGTTTTTTCCTTGACCCCGCTTTTTCTAATTTTATTGAAAAATGGACGACTTCGTCTAAAAAAGTAATTGCACAATCGAAAAGTAGACCTTTTTAGCTTTCAAATGATCTATCATAGAAACCAATCGGATCATGTATAAATTTTTAATTGATGGTTGTTCACAAAATTTCCCCGCGCTCCAAAAACAGCAAAAAATTGGGACTCAATAAACAAAGATTAAATGAAAATTAAAAAGAATTAGGGTATACAAATTTCAGGGATGACAAAGGACCTTATGAGGACCCACAATCAAGAAAATTTTGAGTAAATTAGTGCAATACAAAAAAAATAGGAACAAATTCCTGGTGAGGTCAAAATTGACCGGGAGCAGAAAGTTTGACCCATGTTCCGATATGGCCAAAAGAGTCAAGCGTAACTCAATTCATAGGGTATGATAGCAGCAGAATTCCTCTTCCACATGAACTTTGAATCATGAGAAAATATGCATTTTTAACGAAGTTATTGATTAATTTGTCCCCCCGCCGATGTGTAAATACACGGACTGTGCTCTCCGGCATACAACACCCAAGCTCATTATCCGAGGTGCGCTTCGTGCCGTTTTTCTCGAAACCGGGCAAATTTTCGAGAAAAATGATAAGGACCATTTTTGTAGAAAATTAACTGAACTTCAATTTATATCTGAACCGAAAATCTCTAACTGCCATATTTTAGGAAATATTGGCTGAAAACCTATTTTTCTGGTCTTTTGGGGCCATTTTCTCCGCCATCGCACGCGTTTTCCAGTCAAACTTTGTCTCATGTTTAATGAGGTACCACAAGCTACTTCCAACCGGAAGATGAAAATAGTGCGTAATTAATGTAAACTTTTTCCCTTTATTTATTGGACGAATATTTTGGGTTTGAGTATGCAAATCGGTGTTTTTTTTTATAATCATGAAAAATCAAAACCATTAGATTTTGAAACAAAAATATGTTTCCGACAGAGAGTACTTACTGGGGTGTAATGTGGGAAGATGCTGTGCCAGTCTGTCATCTTTAAGCATATGCAGTAAAGTAGTTTTTCCAGCATTATCTAGACCTAAGAAAAGTAGCTTGCCAGATTTCTTCCATAATCCTGGTGAAACAAAAACAAGGGTTGAGATATTTCTACAGAGTGAGCCACAATAAATCGACAAACTTCGTAAGTTCCAATCAATGCAGGTACACTACAGTGTGTCCAGTTGTTGATGCTTTTGTGCGGTTTCCATATTAGATCCTTACTTTTTTGTGAAACAAATAAAGCCGCAAACAGAATTTTTACAGTCCTTTATGTTGTTGAGATACTGGGTGAAGTTGAAAATTCTCATTTTTGATCAAGTCCCGTATCTCGGTTACTTTTCAACTTAACAGGAATTATATAACTTTCTATGGATAAAACAGTGGCGTACTAATTTTAATTCTGTAATCGCTCAATTTCAGAAAATGAAGGCGAATTAATTTTTTTTCAAATGAGACGCCCTGTATATTTCTATCCAGTTCGGTTCAAATTTCTTATAACTCGTCACAAATAAAAATAAAAATTCAATCACCCACGTTACATAAAAAAAATCTGTTTGTAGGAGGTCAGATACTCAGATACAAGATGGTACATATTTGAAAAAAACATTTAAATAACATGGAAATCACGAAAATACAAATTTAAAAAGTTACAATTACAAATTTACAAATTTCAATTACAAATTTACAAATCTCAATTAAAAATTCAAAATTCAAAATTTTGATATTCGAAAACTAAGAATAGAATCAATATAAAAACAACAAACCAATTTTTGGACAGCTAAGGAAATGTGAGTTGTTTGTGTATGTGAAAATGCTCCCTCTGAAGTCATCGACAGAGTAGATGCAATATCTCAATAGGTACCTTTTGAATTGTTTCTTTGAAGAATTCACGCTGACATCTTGAGATACTGTGGCAAGATATTATGAAGGGAATTATCTAGGGATAATTGAAGACGATATCAATTTAGTCTGATCTGATGACATTTTCTTTTTTTGTGTTCATGAATATGAGACTGTTTTAACATGCATGACTGCTTTTTGTGCATATCGACTGTCGCACAGTATATATACAGGGTGTCCCGAAATTACATAGAAAGATTTCAATCACAGATTCAAGGAACAATTTAAGAGCATCAGGAATGAATTCCTAATCATCAGCTACATATCTATAGCAATTATTTATTTTCATTAAATTATGTACAGGGTGTTCGAACAACGCATACACTCATTATTTCCATAAAAAAACGTGAGAATTGTTGCAAAAATTAATTTATGTTCCTGAGGACACAGTGGAGTAATTGAATGCCAATAATTTATCATCAGTCCACTCGCTTATTTGATTATGTTTATTCTAATTTTGAATTTGTTAACTAATTTGGATGCGTTTAATTCTAATTTGAAATTGACAACTCTCAACATGAACTTGAAAAAGTATAGTTTACATTCGTTTCTGAATCATTTTTCTATAATAGGACCCGACCAATAGGTCCCTGACGCACTATTGCTCCACCCTTTTATACAGGGCAACCCGTTCGTTAAAAGTGATGTGAAATATCGCAAAGCACGTAGCACTTACGGTTAAACCAAAATTGTACACAAAAAAGTTTCCCACAAAAAAAACGTATGTCAATCCAAATTAGGTATACAGTGTCATTCATAAAGTCGGCATCATATGGGAAAAACTTGTATTAATGACTTATTTTGGAATTCGAGTTGGACGTTAAGTTTTGCTTCAAAAAAGATGAAAAATGGCCTACTCAATCAGGGTCACGTGACTTTCGTTACATGTTAAAAGTGACATTTTTTCAAATTAACCGCTGAAAGTAGGCTTATTTGTTCGAATATCGAAAAAGTTTACTTGAAAAAGTTGTTTCTATTTCAATTTTACAATTGCTTCTCGAATTTGATCTTTCTATTGCAACTTTTAGATTTTGATTTTTTTTTAATTTTTCGAAATTTCTGTAATATTTGGAGAATTGTTAATTCCACGAAACTACTTCATACCAGTAGCTTTTTCATGCTACTTACTTTCAATTACTTATTATCACTGATTATGGACAGAAATATGATTTTCTTCAGAAAATGATAATACCCGCTTTCAAATTCTGTTATGTTTGATGCAAAGTTGATATATCGTCAAGCATTTAGAAACAAAATTCATTTAAACTGGTCTTTTCAGTACTGGAAAAATAAATTCAAATGAATTTCGTTTCCAAATGCTCGATTCAAACATAACAGAATTTTGATGTTATGTTTGCATCAAACATAACAGAATTTTGAAGGGAGATTATCATTTTCTGAAGAAAATCATATTTTTGTCGATAATTAGTGATAATTAGTAATTGAAAGTTAGTAGCATGATGAAACTACTGGTATGAAGTAGTTTTATCGAATTAACATTTTTTTTAATATTACAGAAATTTCGAGAATTTTAAAAAAATATCGAAATCTAAAAAATGTAATAGAAAGATCAAATCCGAGTCACTGTATGTAAAATTCAAACAGAAACAACTTTTTCAAGTAAACTTTTTCGATATTCGAACAAATAAGCCTACTTTCAGCGATTAATTTGAAAAAATGTCACTTTTGATATGTAGCGAAAGCCATTTTTCATCTTTTTTGAAGCAAAACTTAACGTCCAACTCAAATTTCAAAATAAGTCATTAATACAAGTTTTTCCCAAATGATGCCGACTTTATGAATGACACTGTATATGCAAAAAAATTGACAATTTGACTGACAAAAAACCTCAATCGGACAACATGAAAACTTACCCAAATATCCTAGGACACCAGTGAACCAATCCCATATGAACATATTCCTTGAAAAAGAAATACATTTTTTTAAATGATATTTACAAGGATATTTATCTACCTTGGGGTGAATTCATGCACGACTGGACTTAAAATTGAAGGTGTTTGGTGAATTAGAAATTGATAAGTAGATTCAGCCAATTATCACAGGTGCCTACAGTCCTTTCTCAACAAATTCTAATTCTCGAAAAAATGTACCAGTCATCATTCAAAATAAAGAACAAAGAGGCAGTTGTAGATATATATAATCAAAACAATAGGCACATTGCCAAGTAACATCTGGTTATGCTTATAAACATATCAATAAGGGAAATTATGGGCAACAAATCGAGGGGGTGATTCTGCATGAGAAAACAGTATATTTATTTCATATACAGGGTGACATAGAAAAAAGTAGATTGCAAAGTGCCACACAATGGAGGATACTAAAATAAGAAAAAAAGTGGCTGAAGGACCTCGGTCGATGGCCATTTGGTTTTAACCAATAAAGAACATTTATTATCATTATTATTATTAAGAAAAAAGGTTCCTATATATAAACATGGGCGAGAACATGGGTCCGCTAGGCCTTCGGTTAAAAGATACGGGGTGTTGAATTTAATTTTTGTTGTGTGTTTTCTTTGAATATCTTTAGCCAGAGACGCAAGAAATGGATAAAATGTGGTATACAGGGGTTTTTTATCATGCTAAATTCAAATATGATCTTAGTTTTGTGATGACTGATAGAGGGCGCTACATACAGGGTTCCATCCCAATTGAATCGGTCGTAACTTTTTTTCTACACACTGTATGTCATTTTCGACGGAAAAAATTTGTTATCCCTAGTCGCTAGAAGCAATGGTTCCAGTACAAATGCATCTAAAAGCCGACAATGCACGCAAATTATTCAAAAAGCGCCAAAGTAACTTTTGCAAAAACAATGATAAATACTTCAACAATTACATTTTAATGGTATGATGAAAAATATGATTAATTAGAACAGAACATTAAGTTTTTAGAAGATGTTCAAATTGTTGCCCTTGTACTTCAATACATTTTTAAAATTCAACACCCCGTATCTTTTAACCGAAGGCCTTGCGGAACCATGTTCATAGGAACTTTTTTCCTTATTTCAGTGTCCTTTATTGTGTGGCACTATACAATGTACTTTTTTCTATGTCACCCTGTATACGTGGGTCCAGAAATGCATAGTTTTCAATATACAGTGTGTTGTATTTTTAAAAAAAATCGGTTTTTCATTAATATCTCAAATATCCTTCCACCGATTCTCTTGAAACTTGCCAATGATATTTTTGTTCATGAGGGGCTGATATAGTCATGATTGAATGGGAATTGTGAAATTCAGTGGCGCCCCGGGGGAACCCTACCGAATATTATTGTCAATAAAATGTGCGCCACTGAATTTTTGGAATTTTATATCTCCATATCCTATTGACCAATCGAAAATACAACATTTTGGTCTCTTGAATTGTTTTGATATTAAGCTTCGTTCCCGTGGAAAAAAATAAATAACAATTTATTGTTAAAAATTTGTGCAAAACATTCCATCAAAAACAGGGGTGAAAATTAATGTGTGATCCAAGTCGATAGACATAAAATAAGAATGAAGATTAATTTTCCTCAATATTTTATAATACACGTTTGACACACTTTGTATTATTGAAAACTACGCCTTCCTCGACTGAGAATTCATATTTCTCAATATACAGAGTGTAGAATGTGTCGAACATGTATCATGAAATATTTGAAGAAAATGAATCTTCATTTTTATGTCTATGGACATGGATCACGCATTCATTTTCACTCCAGTTTTTTAAGGAATTTTTTGGAACAAAATGCAATAGATTGGTGTTTATGTTTTCCATGCAAATGAAGCAAAATATTATAACAATTCTAGAAACAAAAATGTTGTATTTTTATTTGTTCAGTAGGTTGTGAAGATACAGAATTCAATGAAATCAGTGGCGCACATTTTTATTGACAATAATATTCGGTATTGAAGTATGATTACATCAGCCCGTCATGACAAAAAATAACAATGCCAAATTTCACGAAAATCGTTGGAAGAAAAATTGAGATATTTTTTTCAAAAAGTTCAACACACTGTATATGCATTTCCGGACTCACCTACATATAAAACGAATTTCTTATTTTATCATGTAGAATCATCCCCTTGATTTTTTGAGCATAATTTCTGGACACCCTGTATATGTTTAGAATAATTATTGTTAATGGGCATAAAAAACTATGAGGTATTCTAGTCCTAAGGCATTAATCAGAAATATATCGGCATTTATTAGTTGGCATTACGGCAATACACTAGCATTTTTAATACTGAAACTGGAAATAGGTGTACAGGGTGATTCACCATAAATGTCTCCCCCTCTAGCTCACTTATTTTTGAACCGTTTCAAGAATTTGAAAGATAATCTAAAATGATTTTTCAGAAATTTTTTCCCCGTTGCATCAGAAAATACAGGGTGCTCGGAACAAACGATCTACAGAGTACTAATTGATTTTTTAAAATGGAACACCCTGTATTTTATTGTATTTTTAGATTCTTCCTGAAGAGCTGATTTCATTAATGTATCACACTTGGGGTTTAGCGGAAATGATTACAGAGATATAGGGTGTTTAAAATCGAGATTTTCCAACTTTAGGATTTTTTTGTGCCGAAACTATTCATTATTGGTCAGAACGGCTTCTATGTTCCCATCTCAACTTTAGATTTACTATCCAGTGCAATCTAATAGAGCAGTTCAGCTACCGTTGAGAGAGAAAAAAAATGTCTTCCCATCTGTCCTTGTCTTCAGTGTTCCAACATGAAATAATGAAAATCTTATGTTGCCAACAATGGAAATGAGAAGAAATGGAGAAGAAGACCGTTCTAACCTTGTTTTACATCGAGGTTAATATGATATTCTTCTCCATTTTTTCCCATTTCCAATGATGCCAACATAATATTTTCATTATTTTATGTTGGAACACTGAAGACAAGGACAGATGGGAAGACATTTTTTTTCTCTCTCAACGGTAGCTGAACTGCTCTATTGGAACATTTACAGGGTGGTTCAAGATTCAGTATTCTGGTCACCCTGTATCTGTTCAAATTATTAAATGTCAGTAGATAGTAAATCAAAAGTTGAGATACGGACATGAAAACCGCGTGACCGATAATGAATAGTTTCGTCACAAAAAAATCCTAAAGGTAAAAATCTCGATTTTGAACACCCTATATCTCTGTAATCAGTCCCGCTAGACCCCAAGTGTGATGCATTGATCAAATCAGCTTTCCAGGGAGAATCTAAAAATACAATGAAAAATAGGGTGTTTCATTTAAAAAAATCAAATAGTACCCTGTAGATCGTTTATTCCGAGCACCCTGTATTTTCTGATCTAGCGGAAAAAAACTTTATCGAAAATCATTCAAGATGATATTTAAAATTTTAAAACCGGTTCAGTAATAACTGAGCTAGAGGGGGGGACATTTATGGTGAATCACCCTGTACATAATTTCGGGACGTGTCCTCTCCCTGGAATGCTACTTATACCTCACAAATTAGGAATGATTTTCATAGGTTGTTGAGAAACGTGACACTATTGATGCTTATCCGTATACAGGGTGTCTCGAAATTAGCCTGCCAAACTTCACCAGCGGTTTCTATGACCAAAAATAGGAAGAAAAATTCCAATGAACATGAGTGAAGAAATGCCTCCAAAGGAAGCTACGACCCCCTGAAAGGGGGCTCCTGAAGATGATATTTCTTGAATATTTCCGAAACGCCACGTGATAAAGTTATGCAATTTCCATGCCCAATGTGGTGAACATAATATCATTCCAAAGTTTCATTCAGGAGTGCATAATACAGGGTGGGACTACATTAAATATTGCTCAAACTTTTTTGAATGCAGAGAGGTGATCATCATGATTATTGAACAAAGTATTTGTGATGATTTTGAATGACATTTGATTGCATCAAATACTGTCAATACCTGGAATGATCAATATAAAATAGAAAATATGTGGCATGAATTTGACTAATGTGAACAACCCAATTTCAAGTATAATTCCACTCATCATCAATGTGGGATATTTTTAATAGTTGTTCAGAAATGTGACACTTTTGAAGCTTATCAGTATATCAAGTCATCATGACCTAGCATTTTTGAGAGGTGATTATTATCATTGTTGAAAAAAAGTATGTTTCTCCAAATGACATTGAAAGAGGCTTTTCCATTACACTTAACTGGCAGAAAAAGTGTACTGTCTCTGCCTAGGCAGATAGAGTTTTTGCTATGCAATATTCCAAGTAGTTCACATGGCAGAAAAGAATATTGAATGCCTTGGTTGGTTTCCTACAGCCTTGTCCTTTTCTGCCTAGTTAATTAAACAAATAATTATTATGATGATGCAAATAACAGATGATTACATCAAATACTAGCAATATATGAAACTATCAATATTAAATAGATAACATGTTGCATAATTAAGAACTATAATTCCACTATTACATATAACTTTATGCCAGATATAATGACTAATGAGAATATCAACTGAGACTGAGACTTGCTCAATAAACAAATAAACAATATCTAGGAGCTTTCAACTTGATGGATAATTGAAATACCTATGTATTATGGTAAAAGTAACATTACTAATATTGCAGTGGATTTTCATTTCAATATTTCTTTGGACATTTTGACAAGGACAATAATAATTAAACCAATAACAATTCGTATGTTGACTGTTCAAACTATACAAAGAATGATATGTAATTAATTATAAGAATAAGTATTAAATAGATGATCTAGTTTTGCCAAGTAGGTACATATATAGGAATAAGAAGAGGTTTTTTTAGTTAAAACAAATATTCATAATTTGTGACATTGTGACATGGATGACGTAAAGTATATACGTTGAATGAATGAATCGTTGATAATGGTACAGTTTCATACAATAATTGAAGGGGGTCAAATTTTCGACCCTTAAAAACTTCAATAGTGACCAATTTACCATGTTGGAAGGGAAAATACGACAAAGAGAAACTATGAGCTGTAAGTATAAATATTTTTGTACTAAATATAGATGATATAACTTACTTAGTTTTTTAATATCTAGAAAACAATCACTATCGTACTATTAAATTATGTTTTAATCACAAATTTACGCAAAAATACAGTATTTGATTGACACCTAAACCCTAAACGTATATGACAAAATGTTAAATGACTGACATGAGTGACGTGCAGTCGTGCACATCAATGACATGACATTTGTACAAAAAAAATCACAGAACACAGAATTGAAGAATGGATATAGGCCTCTTCGTTTGTATTAATCATTCCAGAATTACGTCATTCGACAGGTTGCTGAGGGGCAAACATTGTATTTTGTCAAGATTTGTCATATAAAACCAGAATTAGTGAGATCGTTTTCCTTGGAATCCGAAACCAGAAAGAATTCCATAACTTTGTTCGGTGAAACTGTTATTATATTGTGGATGTGGCTGGGATGGCCAGGACTATGCTCATCAAAGGTAACCTAACAGATAGTTTGTGTGCCCCTCAAGAAACCATGTCAAAATCACGTGTTTCAAAATGATCATTTCCTTAACTTGCTAAAGATTATTATTCTCCCATAGTTGTCTCTGTTTATGGCATGATGTAAACAAAGAAAGTCATAGAAAAAAATCAAGTTCAGCAAGCCTTTTGAAACGTCATTTTATAGCAAGAACTCGAACAGTGCATTTTTAGACCAATGAGAATAATCTCTATATCCTGCGTCATTAAATCTCGAGATTTTGAGAGAAAAGTCGAGATTTTGAGGGCATATGCTGATGAAAAAATATTTTTCATTGAGTTTTAGACAATCAAGAAATCTGAATATGACAACATTAGAATCAGCAAAAGGACGTTAATTATATGTTGGTATCTTTGTTCCGAAATCAACAGGTAAATTACCTGGAGTGGATACAAATAATGTACTTGAAATGCATCCAGACAGGTTTGAGAGTTTCACCTTTTGGTTTCACAGAGAAAGCTGTGCATCTGGCAATCAATATTATGAACCCTTGATGTCAAATTTGTAACAGATTTAGCCTAGGAAAAGTAAGGAACTTTTCGTTCTCAGATAATTTCGATATTTTTTCTAAAAATTGCGACATATGAAATTTTGATATTAAATTCTCAAAATTTCGAGTATAAATTCTCAAAATTCCGAGAATATTTTCTCAAAACTTCGATATTTTTAAAAATAATCTCCGATTCACAAAATTTCAGAATTTTATTCCTAAAATTTCGAGATTTCATTCTCAAAATGAGGCATCAATACGCGGTTGCTAGCGGTTTTGATTTCTGATTGATCTGAAAATGGGGCGTGTTTTTCATTCCATCGAAGAAAGTGCGCACTGATAGATGCGGTTTTTTGTCGTGACGTCACCAATTGTTCTGTTGGAATTTATGCTGGAAGGATTGAACAATGGTTTATACAACACATTGATGGAAACACGGATTTTGTTGTGTGTCAGTCATCATGTATCTTGAGAATCAGAAGAGGCTAATTCGATTTTATTGATTAACACTGACTCTTTCTTCTAAAATCTCTCAAGAATCTCAAAAATCCTCAATATTAATTGTTCTCTATCAAATCAAAATCAAAACAACACTAAAATGTGTCAACTGTCATGTCAATCTCACAATCTCCTCCAAACTGCTGGATTCTCGAAAAGCGATTTAAAAGTGCGCATTTTATTACAACAGTTTGATGGATGTCCATCAACATTCCAGCGGAATTTTGCAACAGTTTGATGGTTTCTTCGATTCATGCGCATGATAAAATGTTGGAATGAAAAACGCACCCATGGCATATTTGCAGCAACTCATGGCTATTAGAATTCTTGCCATGTCTTTGAGGTCACAAGTGGGTCACAAACGTCATTCTTGTCCTTGTCAAAAAGGACAGTTGAATTCCGATGAAATTGTCAAACGTCAACTCGTCAACTGTCGCCTGTCGGTGTTGTAGTGTTTTATGTTTGTAAATAAGCGAATGCCAATTGGCCATACAAAAAGTAAATAAGTAATGGAAGAATGAAGAATGTGAAAATTGGATACTATATCGAATAGTCCAGTCGGGTTCCAAATACCTAGTAAAAAAATACTGAAAATAGAAACTGCTTTGAAAATCTACATTCACTTCTGGAAACATTCCTCAATAAATAGGGCACTTGATACTAGTTTATATACTATACATTATATCTGAAAGTGCATTTTTCAGTATGGCTGAAGAAAGTGATTTCAGGTGGATAAAATCCTAGAGATATATATTTATTCTTTTTCATTACTTATGATTTTTCAGTAAATCCAATAACTCTTTGGAAATGTCTACAGAAGATTCTAATCTTTCAAGCAGTGAAAATTTACAAAATGATGGAAAAGAAGACAAAATTTTGTCTGATAATGGGAAAATCGAGAAAAAAACGGATTTCCCTAACACCTGCTATTGGTAAATGGAAACATACCTATTTTTTCTCTCATCAATTTTTGTAATTTTCAGTGGTAAAGATAGAAATCTGAACATTGTTGAGCTGCTCTGTGCCAACTGTTCCCGTTGGTTCCATGAGTCCTGCATAGGTTATCAGCTGGGTAAACTTGTTCCATTCATGTCCAACTACATATTTCTGTGCAAGAACTGCTCTCCCACAGGGCTGGAAAGTTTCAGAAAGAGCCAAGCACGTAACTATCAATGCCTACACAGCAATTTTTCTTGCATTTCAGAACTTGCTTATTTCAGAAACACAACAGATGTGTGTAACTGCTATAGCTAACCTCCAACAAGCTAGCATCAAAGAGGGTTCAAATAGGACCATGTTCAGCAAAGACCAAGAAATTATTCCCTACATTGAATACCATTGGGAAGCTTTGACTACCACATCCAGGAGAGTTACCCAATCATGGCATATTACTGTCACCAAAGCCCTCATCAAAGACATCCACATCCTTTTCATATTTGAAGATAGTGGAGCTAGTGGACACAGTTATGGTTTGCTGAATCCTGATGTGTCTCAGATAAAACCAAATTATGGAGCCATGATTAAAGGTGGGGTGTTGAGAGTTACTGACATGGGCATTCAACATGGTGAGTCGTTTTTAATTAAAATATATCCATTGTGTGCTGGGTCAATCAAAATGAACCTGGGAATATTATTAAATGTTTAATGAGCATCTGATGATTACCTTTTAATACATTTTAAAGATTTAAAATTCATATCTAGTTCATAATCACCAATGACCACTGAAAGAACAATATATTTTTCACTTTTTAATGCAATTTTGTTTTGAATCAAACCAAGGGTTGAACCATAATGGAAAACTTCAACATTTCTTAGAATTCTATGGGAGCACAGTAGTAGAATTCTTGTGAACAAACAACTAGAATTCACTGGAATCATTTGGAATGCCAGAAATTCCTTGAAAATCCTTGTGTATTTAAACTAGTGGTGGAATTCTGATATACAAAAAACTGGAATTCCTAAGATTTATTTGGAATTCCATGGAAAATCCCTTGGGTTAACTGCAATGGAATTCTAGTGTAGGAACAAGTAGAATTTCTTGAAATTCTTCGGGAATTCATCGAGTGCACTGTGGTAGAATTCTGATCCACAAACAACTGGAATTCCCTGGAAATTCTTACAATTCCTTGAAACACCTTGGGGTTCTTTTGATGTCTTTGAGTGACATTCAGTAGAATTTTGGTATTTCTTTGGAATTCCTTGAGTAATCTGCTGTGGAATCCTGGTATTTAATCAACTGAAATTGACTGGAGTTACTTGGAATTATTTGAATTTTCTTGTAACTCTTGGTAAGTCTGGTCTTGACTGTGGTAGAATTCTGATCTACAATCAACTGAAATTTTCTGAAATTTACTATAATTGTTTGGAACTCCTTAGGATTCCTTTGAAATCTCAAGGTGAACTGCAGTTCTGGTCTATAAACAACAAAAATACCTTAGATTCATTGATCAGAATTCCATGGAATTGGGTATATCATGAAATGAATTGAGGTGGATTTTGGCTTGAATTTTGGTGTACAAACAGCTGACATGTACTCATCAAACTATTATTCATTCATTGATTCATTCACTAATTCATTCATTCATTTATTAATTTTGTTCATTCATATCTTTCTTGCATTTCAAGAGAAAAAACAGCTATTCATTTATTCATTCATTCATTTATTCATTTATTCATTTATTCATTTATTCATTTATTCATTTATTCATTTATTCATTTATTCATTTATTCATTTATTCATTTATTCATTTATTCATTTATTCATTTATTCATTTATTCATTTATTCATTTATTCATTTATTCATTTATTCATTTATTCATTTATTCATTTATTCATTTATTCATTTATTCATTTATTCATTTATTCATTTATTCATTTATTCATTTATTCATTTATTCATTTATTCATTTATTCATTCATTCATTTATTCATTTATTCATTTATTCATTTATTCATTTATTCATTTATTCATTTATTCATTTATTCATTTATTCATTTATTCATTTATTCATTTATTCATTTATTCATTTATTCATTTATTCATTTATTCATTTTTTTTTCAATATTTTATTCTCATTTCAGAACAATTTCTTTTAGAACAATTTTCGATTTTTCATTCATTTGATCATTTATTTATTCTCCATAATGTAACATGAGGTCCATACAAAAAACCGCAAGTTTATATATAATTTAGATTTTTCTCATCCATATTAAAACGAGAAAAAAAATGATTAAAATATGTTCATTTCAAAAACACACACTTTCTGTGCCATTTGAAATGATGACAATTCATTGTTTAGTTTCATTACATGGTTTAGTATAACTATTTATTTTCTTTAATAATTATTAGTGATATGAGTTAATATTTGCATTAATTTACATTGAATTAAATAAGGTAAACGCTTGAGTGGGTAGCGACACTTTTGAATTGATTATTTCGCGCTTATTGAAAGGCAGAATTTAATAGTGGCTCTGGATGCTGCTGCCCTCTTTTCGGCTGACACGTGTACTAAAACGTGAGGTGTATGTGCGCATCGCGCGAGCGATTCAATTAATGAGACGCTACGCGACACACAACGCAAAACTATAGAAAAACCTATAGGTACCGAACACCTTTGCCGGTAATGAGAAAAGGTGCTTCAATAGAACCTCTAAAAATGCGATAAGTGACAAAATTCGTGAAAACAAGAAGATCCTACCTGTGGAGCGACACCGAAGAAACTAAAGTTGGGTAAGTCACTTTATTTTCTGCCAATCAAACGACAATAAAAATATTACAGTCCACGCTCAATTCAACATTTGTTCGAGCCGGATTGGATGACTTACATGAAGTTGCCGTACATGCACAAACGGATAGTACTTATTTTGTTCATTTCAAATGTCGTTTTGAAGGCTTGGAGCAAATACAAAGGCAATTTGAAAAACATCACACGGAAATCATTATGCTAATGCATTCCACTACTGAAGAACCAAATTTAGAACCAGAAAAGTTCATTAGAAAATCATTTGACGATAAGCTTTATAACATTAAAACAATTTTTAATGAAATTTTCAATACACGACAAGATTTGAATAATACCGGGCGTTCAGCCTCAAGTGAACCAGGTTCAAATAGTGTAAAATTGCCAAAAATAAAATTACCGACTTTCAGAGGTTCTCCAAAGGAATGGCCCACCTTCTATGATCTATACAAAAATACAGTTGACAATAATCAGTCACTTTCTAACTCTGAAAAGTTTCAATACTTGATTTCTTTGTTGGAAGGGGAGCCATTGACTTTGGTAAAATCCTTACCTACTACGGATGCGAATTATACTGTCGCTTATGACACTTTAGTAAAAAGATATCAGAATAAAAGATTATTGGCTATAGCTTATTGGGATGAAATCCACGACTATCCCAAACTTTCTAACGATTCACCACAAGCCCTGAGACAGCTATTAGATGTATTCAATGAAAATATTCAGGCTTTGAGAAACTTACAATTTGACATAGATGCATGGGATTTCATTTTATTCCAAACTCTAGTTAGAAAAATAGATAATGCAACCGTAACTCGATACGAACTTCAGAGAAAAGTAGGTAACCCTAATGAAGATGTTCCTTGTTTTAAAGAATTGACGGAGTTCCTGAACAAACAATGTTCTGCAATGAACTCTGCCGCCATTAGCGCACCTATTGATGATAAACGCAATTTGAAGATCATTCCAAAAAGAAATCAAATAACCCGCAATGCCTCTAACCTTTTGGTGGCAAATGTTACTCGCGATAATAGTACTGAAGCACAATGTAGTAATATTTCTTGCATTATTTGTAAACAAGATCATGCTTTACATAGATGTCCAAATTTCTTACAAAAAACTCAAAGCGACAGATACGATTTTGTTAAACGAAATCGACTTTGCCTGAATTGCTTATCATCTCGTCATTCTATCATAAATTGCCGTTCATTCTCGTCCTGCAGATCGTGCGGTAAAAAACATCATACGAGCCTACATATTAATAGAAATGAATCTGCTGTTCCCCAATATAACGCTAGAAATAACACTAATTCCACTAATAGTGCTAATGTTGCCACAGAAAATGTAGTTGGCGCATCTGCAAATGTAGGATCTATTGGATGCAATTCGAGCTTTTTAAAAAATCAAACTGTCCTCTTGTCTACAGCTATCATAGACGTTGTAAATAATCGAGGGGATAACTGTCCTGTAAGAGTTTTAATTGATAATGGGAGTCAAGCAAATATAATGACAGAAAGCTGTTTTTTGAAGCTAGGAATCGATAGTTTCAGTACTAATGTGCCACTCAATGGTATTGGTAATTCATCATCCAAAATATCGAAAGGTGCCACGTGTACAATTCGTTCGCAATTTGATGAATCATTTTCATTAACTCTCGATATAATCATTTTACCGAAAATATGCGCAAACATGCCTAGTTTCAATTTAAACGTTGAAAATTGGAAACAAATTTTAGACTTACCATTGGCTGACCGCGATTTCAATATATCTCGACCAATTGATATGCTCTTAGGCGCAGACGTTTTCGCTCAAATCTTGAAAAATGGTAGATATACAGGGGCCACCGATGAGCCCACTGGATTAGAAACTAAACTAGGGTGGATATTATTAGGCAGAGCTAATTATCAGCCAGCACCATCTTTGAGTTCCTATTTCGCGTCCATAGATTCCGAAACTTATTTAGATGACACTTTGAAAAGATTTTGGGAAGTAGAAAACGTATCTACTTCAGTGAATTTTTCAGCCGACGAGGAAGCTTGTGAGCAGATTTTTGTCAAACAACATTATCGCGATTCATCAGGTAGATATGTAGTGCCGTTACCTTTCATACTTAAAGAACCAGAATTCCTAGGCTCCCGTGCTATAGCTCTACGAAGATTTCATTCATTAGAAAGACGACTAATTAGTAATTGTGATCTTTACAAAACTTACTCAGAATTCATGAGGGAATATATACAACTTGGATACATGGAAAAGGTTAAAGGTAGTTCCCCAGCTAAATCATTTTATTTACCACATCACTGCGTTATTCGCCCTGAAAGTCACACCACAAAACTCAGAGTTGTCTTTGATGGTAGCTGCAAATCCACTCAAAATCTTTCGCTCAATGACACTCTATTTGCAGGTCCAAAGTTGCAGACTAATCTTTTTCAAGTTTTACTAAATTTTCGACTTCATGCTTTCGTACTTACTGCAGATATAAAACAAATGTTTCTTCAAGTTTTAGTTCATCCCAGTCATAGGGATTATCAAAGATTACTTTGGCGTTTTTCCCAAAATGAACCCGTTCAGGATTACCGTCTTTCAAGGGTGACCTTTGGCATCAGCTCATCACCTTATCTTGCAATTCGTAGTTTACGACAATTGGCTGCTGATGAAGCTTCTAGATTTCCTACAGCTGCAGACGTAATTCTGATGGACATTTACGTTGACGATTTGATCACAGGATGTGATACCTTCGATACGGCCTTGTCTCTACAAAATGATTTGATTGCTTTATTAAAGTTGGGTGGGTTTGAACTCAGGAAATGGGCTACAAATGAACCTGCTCTTTTGAACAATATTTCAGAAACAGACCGGTTACATTCTTCAATGCCGTTTGACGCTGAGGATTCCAATACCTGTTTAAAAATTTTAGGGCTTCGGTGGTATCCTGCTTTGGATTGTTTTTCCTTTCAGGTGGATGTGATTGACAAACCTTGTACAAAAAGAACTATCTTATCTGAAGTGGCACGCATCTTTGATCCGCTTGGATTTCTTACACCTCTTACATTTTTTGCAAAACACTTAATCCAGACTTTATGGAGCCTTGGACTTGAATGGGACGCATTACCGCCTACAAATATTTTGAAATTATGGTCTCGCTATAAAAGGAAACTTCCTCTTTTAGCTAGTTTGCGAATTCCACGACACTTGTCACTTTCTGCATCACAACCTCTAGATATTTTTGGGTTCTGTGATAGTTCAGAAAAGGGTTATGCAGCCGTCATATATTTTCGTTCTTGCTATCACAATACATATAAAGTATTTTTCATATGCGGTAAATCCAAGGTCGCACCTCTTCAAAAATTGTCCTTGCCTCGCTTGGAACTTTGCGCTGCAGTGCTTCTGTCAGATTTGATAGCTTCTGTAATTGAAATATACTCAAAAAAACTTCAAATTGGAAAAATATTTGCTTGGACTGATTCAATGATAGCCCTTAATTGGATCAAGTCGCCTCCCCAAAAATGGACAACTTTCATAGCCAACAGGGTATCTCATATTCAGAATAATATTTCACCATCCTGTTGGTACCATATAATTTCGAAAGAAAACCCTGCCGATCCTGGTTCTAGAGGAGAATTACCTTTAGACCTCATTAATAATGATCTATGGTGGAACGGACCCCCGTGGTTATGTTTACCATTTTCTGACTGGCCTAGTTTCAAGAAACTAGAAAAAATTGATGACGTCTTCATCGAACAAAAAAGAAACGTTCTATTAACAGCTTATGATGATTCCTTCTTTTCTGATCTCTTGAACAAATATTCTTCCCTGTCTAAAATAAAAAGAATTCTTGCTCATTGTATGAGATTTGGATTCAATCTGCGATTTCCTGACAAAATGACTACAGGACCCTTGACTATGAATGAGTTGACTAGAGCTATGCACCTGCTGATCAAACATGTCCAAAAGATTCATTTTGCTGACGAAATTGATAGATTAACAATTGGTAAGATTCTCCCAAAATATTTGCAAAAACTCGCACTTTTCATTGATAAAGAAGGCATTGTCAGGGTGGGGGGTAGACTTGAATACTCACATCTTAGCTTCGATCAGAAGCATCCTATTTTATTCTATAGGAAATGCCGCTTAACTGAGCTTTTGATTGAAGATACGCATCGTGAAAGTTTGCATCCGGGGCTACAAACTCTACACTTTCTTCTAGCACAAAAATATTGAATTTTGAGTCCCAAAAGAGCTATTCGCTCGGTTATTTCTAAATGTTACAAATGTTTCCGTACTAATCCAAGACCTCTTCAACCTCAGATGGGTAATCTCCCTACCACTAGGATATCGGAACTAAAAGCATTCTCCGTAGTAGGTATCGATTTCTGTGGGCCATTCCGCATTTCCCTTGGAAGATATCGTGGTTGCAAATCACAGAAATCCTATCTTTGCGTCTTTGTGTGCTATGCAACGAAGGCTATACACTTAGAATTGTGTTCCGACTTGTCCACTGAATCTTTCTTGGCTGCTTTGAGACGTTTCATATCGAGAAGAGGAAGATGTACAAAAATCCATAGTGATTGTGGATCTAATTTTAAAGCGGCTGGTAAATACTTAGCAGAAATCATGAAAAATGCGGCTGTTGTGGAAAAGATTGAATGGTCATTTAATGCTCCTAGTAGTCCACACTTCGGAGGACTATGGGAAGCTGGAGTGAAATCCGTCAAAACCCATTTGTATCGAGTCATTGGAGAACAGCTCCTGACCTACGAAGAGTTATATACTTTGTTTACTCAAATTGAGGCATTGCTAAATTCTAGGCCCCTTTCAGCTATCAGTTCGGATCCAAACGACCTTTCGCCACTCACTCCAGGACATTTCCTAACCTTAGAACCAATTTCTTGTCTCCCAGACAGAGAAATCACTGATATACCTCACAATCGTCTATCCAGGTGGCAACTTATTCAGAAACTCCATCAGAGTTTCTGGAAAAGATGGCACATGGAGTATCTTCATACTTTAAATAGTCGTTCTAAATGGTGGAAAAACAATGAAGAAGTCAAGATTGGTACACTCATATTGATAAAAGATGAACAAGCTCCTCCCTCTAAGTGGAGGCTTGGTCGTATAATAGCAACACATCCTGGCAAGGACGGGGTTGTGCGAGTAGTCACTGTCAGGACAGCTCAAGGAGTTTTTCAGAGACCGCTCGTTAAAATTTGTCCATTGCCTAATTTCTAGTTCGTAGTTAAATAAAATACAGGGGTATTTTGGTGGGGGGCATGTTTAGTTTCATTACATGGTTTAGTATAACTATTTATTTTCTTTAATAATTATTAGTGATATGAGTTAATATTTGCATTAATTTACATTGAATTAAATAAGGTAAACGCTTGAGTGGGTAGCGACACTTTTGAATTGATTATTTCGCGCTTATTGAAAGGCAGAATTTAATAGTGGCTCTGGATGCTGCTGCCCTCTTTTCGGCTGACACCTGTACTAAAACGTGAGGTGTATGTGCGCATCGCGCGAGCGATTGAATTAATGAGACGCTACGCGACACACAACGCAAAACTATAGAAAAACCTATAGGTACCGAACACCTTTGCCGGTAATGAGAAAAGGTGCTTCAATAGAACCTCTAAAAATGCGATAAGTGACAAAATTCGTGAAAACAAGAAGATCCTACCTGTGGAGCGACACCGAAGAAACTAAAGTTGGGTAAGTCACTTTATTTTCTGCCAATCAAACGACAATAAAAATATTACAGTCCACGCTCAATTCAACATTTGTTCGAGCCGGATTGGATGACTTACATGAAGTTACCGTACATGCACAAACGGATAGTACTTATTTTGTTCATTTCAAATGTCGTTTTGAAGGCTTGGAGCAAATACAAAGGCAATTTGAAAAACATCACACGGAAATCATTATGCTAATGCATTCCACTACTGAAGAACCAAATTTAGAACCAGAAAAGTTCATTAGAAAATCATTTGACGATAAGCTTTATAACATTAAAACAATTTTTAATGAAATTTTCAATACACGACAAGATTTGAATAATACCGGGCGTTCAGCCTCAAGTGAACCAGGTTCAAATAGTGTAAAATTGCCAATCAAACGACAATAAAAATATTACAGTCCACGCTCAATTCAACATTTGATCCTTCAGATCGCCGGATTTATAGTGTCGATACTCGCTTTAGTGCCTACCATTCAATATATTTCCTGGAATAATTCACCTAATAGCTTTTCACACTCTATCAATTTAGATCAAACCGCATTTCAATAGATAGGTATTATTTCAGTGAGATATAATATATTTTTTGTGTTTTCCAAGGTGTTTTCATAATCAACGTCAATTATTGCATTTAACGTTTTCATATTCCAAATATCTAGAGCTACGCCGGCAATTAAAATAGTGGCCATCGTCCTACAATTTTTTGTGAACCGGTGGAACGCGCTTGACTTTTTTTCTCGCTAATTGTTTTTCAGGTGAATACGATAAGCTCGACTTCTAGCTACCTGTTCTATACTATATTTTTCATCAACATATCCGAGCACAGTTTATTGACCCTAAACAGCTGTTTATTTGTAAACAATCGATTTATTCGTAGGTGTAATCCAGTCTTGACTTTTCGCTAAGGTTTTCTCACCGATCTATTGCTTCTCCTTTGATTGTTTTCGTATCGAGTTTGAATTTCGATTTTCAATTAAATTTTTTTCTTCAAGTAAATTGGCTATAGCTTATTGGGATGAAATCCACGACTATCCCAAACTTTCTAACGATTCACCACAAGCCCTGAGACAGCTATTAGATGTATTCAATGAAAATATTCAGGCTTTGAGAAACTTACAATTTGACATAGATGCATGGGATTTCATTTTATTTCAAAATATTTGTAGGCGGTAATGCGTCCCATTCAAGTCCAAGGCTCCATAAAGTCTGGATTAAGTGTTTTGCAAAAAATGTAAGAGGTGTAAGAAATCCAAGCGGATCAAAGATGCGTGCCACTTCAGATAAGATAGTTCTTTTTGTACAAGGTTTGTCAATCACATCCACCTGAAAGGAAAAACAATCCAAAGCAGGATACCACCGAAGCCCTAAAATTTTTAAACAGGTATTGGAATCCTCAGCGTCAAACGGCATTGAAGAATGTAACCGGTCTGTTTCTGAAATATTGTTCCGGCTCGAAGGACCAAATTTTGAATTGAGCGTGGACTGTAATATTTTTATTGTCGTTTGATTGGCAGAAAATAAAGTGACTTACCCAACTTTAGTTTCTTCGGTGTCGCTCCACAGGTAGGATCTTCTTGTTTTCACGAATTTTGTCACTTATCGCATTTTTAGAGGTTCTATTGAAGCACCTTTTCTCATTACCGGCAAAGGTGATCGGTACCTATAGGTTTTTCTATAGTTTTGCGTTGTGTGTCGCGTAGCGTCTCATTTCTATTAATATGTAGGCTCGTATGATGTTTTTTACCGCACGATCTGCAGGACGAGAATGAACGGCAATTTATGATAGAATGACGAGATGATAAGCAATTCAGGCAAAGTCGATTTCGTTTAACAAAATCGTATCTGTCGCTTTGAGTTTTTTGTAAGAAATTTGGACATCTATGTAAAGCATGATCTTGTTTACAAATAATGCAAGAAATATTACTACATTGTGCTTCAGTACTATTATCGCGAGTAACATTTGCCACCAAAAGGTTAGAGGCATTGCGGGTTATTTGATTTCTTGTTGGAATGATCTTCAAATTGCGTTTATCATCAATAGGTGCGCTAATGGCGGCAGAGTTCATTGCAGAACATTGTTTGTTCAGGAACTCCGTCAATTCTTTAAAACAAGGAACATCTTCATTAGGGTTACCTACTTTTCTCTGAAGTTCGTATCGAGTTACGGTTGCATTATCTATTTTTCTAACTAGAGTTTGAAATAAAATGAAATCCCATGCATCTATGTCAAATTGTAAGTTTCTCAAAGCCTGAATATTTTCATTGAATACATCTAATAGCTGTCTCAGGGCTTGTGGTGAATCGTTAGAAAGTTTGGGATAGTCGTGGATTTCATCCCAATAAGCTATAGCCAATAATCTTTTATTCTGATATCTTTTTACTAAAGTGTCATAAGCGACAGTATAATTCGCATCCGTAGTAGGTAAGGATTTTACCAAAGTCAATGGCTCCCCTTCCAACAAAGAAATCAAGTATTGAAACTTTTCAGAGTTAGAAAGTGACTGATTATTGTCAACTGTATTTTTGTATAGATCATAGAAGGTGGGCCATTCCTTTGGAGAACCTCTGAAAGTCGGTAATTTTATTTTTGGCAATTTTACACTATTTGAACCTGGTTCACTTGAGGCTGAACGCCCGGTATTATTCAAATCTTGTCGTGTATTGAAAATTTCATTAAAAATTGTTTTAATGTTATAAAGCTTATCGTCAAATGATTTTCTAATGAACTTTTCTGGTTTTTCAACCAAATGTTGAATTGAGCGTGGACTGTAATATTTTTATTGTCGTTTGATTGGCAGAAAATAAAGTGACTTACCCAACTTTAGTTTCTTCGGTGTCGCTCCACAGGTAGGATCTTCTTGTTTTCACGAATTTTGTCACTTATCGCATTTTTAGAGGTTCTATTGAAGCACCTTTTCTCATTACCGGCAAAGGTGTTCGGTACCTATAGGTTTTTCTATAGTTTTGCGTTGTGTGTCGCGTAGCGTCTCATTAATTCAATCGCTCGCGCGATGCGCACATACACCTCACGTTTTAGTACAGGTGTCAGCCGAAAAGAGGGCAGCAGCATCCAGAGCCACTATTAAATTCTGCCTTTCAATAAGCGCGAAATAATCAATTCAAAAGTGTCGCTACCCACTCAAGCGTTTACCTTATTTAATTCAATGTAAATTAATGCAAATATTAACTCATATCACTAATAATTATTAAAGAAAATAAATAGTTATACTAAACCATGTAATGAAACTAAACATTCATTGGTGTTTCTAGTGTGACACTGCAACACTTCAGAATGACAAGGTATTAGACAGAGATAGCCAGAGTTCAAGACTAATACGTCACGGCTCCACGTTCATATCTTCCGTTTTGAAATATGGAAAATAGTTTTTTTTTCATATTACCAGTATTTCACCTGATGAAACTACTGTGTTAGCGAAACATGTCATGTGATTGAGAATTTTGTAGAAATTTTATCGTTTGTGAGATGTGAACACATACTTGTTTAAACTAAATCTACAGTATTTATCACAGTCACGTGCCTAATAATACTGTCAGTTTCAGTGAACGCGAACGTGAAATAGAGAAACGCGAAAAGGAAACAACCCTGGGGATGTGGGCTTGCAAGGGGCATGGTTTTCTAATTTTTTTCAATTCTTCATTATTTTTTTTTCATTTCTACTTTAATTTAGTTATTTATTTTTCATAACTCCTTGCATTCCTGTTTCGGACTGGATTATATTTTGTTTCATGCAAAACTGGCTTTTGAGAATTTGAATATTATTCCAGTTTCAACAGATCATTGAAAATTATTCGTTGGTGACAAGAGATTAGTTTTTCGAGCAATGGACGTGTACACCTTAGTAGAACTTTTAATTCAAATCATGTTTATAATGATCCTTTTATACATAAATAATGATTGACGACATAATTCGATCGAAAAATTAACTGGAATGTTTTATTTTTGGACATAAATAATAGTACCTTCTGAAAACGGGCCCTCTTATGACGTAGAAACCTCATCTCGCCATAGTTAAAAGAAAATACCAAACGCCCGACGGAGACTGAGGCAACTGATATATTAATTCTTTCAACTGTGATCTCGCGCTAATTCACTCTGTCAGAAATCACGTATCATTCATATCTGTCTGGAATAGTCTTCTTTTAGTATTAGAATTTTGACGTCACATCATCGCCTCGTTTACAGAGGTCCGAAAAATCGGGGATTTCAATAATTTTTTATAAAACGTAGGGAGCTCACAGCAAGAAACGGTTTTCGGTGTTGAGCTAGTTTGAGTGAGTTCTATCGAATTTTGATGTAACAATTTTTTTGTGATATAAGCCCATTATTGTCAATTATATTGCGGAGAGTGACCTAGACGGCTTCAGTGACAAGTTTGCATTGTAAATTATCTTCATCAGACACACAGACCGAGTTGGCGTGGCACAGAATGTTTTGGTAGGCCGATAAAATGGATAAAATGTAACATATTTTTTTTTTTTAGTAAATATAATCGAATGTGAGTGTACTTAATCTATATATATTCTTATCAAATTTTCTGCAACAATCCAGGAAAAATACTGGTTCTTCAGGACATACTTAACAGAAGGTGCGTTATTCATTTGAAATTAGGGGCTGATCTCTATCCTCTGACTCAGGGAATTTATACGATCTTGAAATCTGCTAATTTTCTAAACTAAACAAATATCACTTACACAATCGAGATACACGTGACATATTCAAAAAAGAAAGTTGAGAGAAGTATTTTGTACAGCACTAGACCACTAGACCGAGGCCGAAGTCGGCCGGACCGAGCTACCAGACGAACGCGGCGTACACAGGTATACATATATATACACGAGTGCCGAGTCGGTCAATAAGACCGAGCTGAAATTTTTGAAGTTTTAGGATCTAGGGTCCCAATTATCAAAAAGCTACATAGAGTCACTGATGGTTGCTGGGACAAATTTTTTAATTTTGCTTCGGATTTTATACCAAAAGTGTGAATATGAGCCCGGCAGTCAACGTGTTAAGATTTGTTAAATACTGTCTGTAGGTTAATCGAGGAGGTGGTACATTCATTATTCCAAATTTTTTGGGATTTTCTCTCCTCGTTTCTATAAAATAAAAATATGAATATTATTTCAATATACGTGTAGTAAGGACAAATCAGATGATTTGCCCCAAAATGTCACTGCGTTTAAAGAATTTTTCTATCAGAGAGCCTAAAAGAAAAATTCACTAGCTTGTCAGTGACAATTTGTATTGAAAAAAAGTTTGGGGAAGAGAAATAAAGGTATATAGAAAAAGTCGTATCAAAACTGAAAATACTATGAGATCAATTTTAACTCAAACAAAGCCGAAACATGAAGAACAATCGTCAAAAAATTGTATTCACAGTATACCTTGTGTTTGTGGAAAGTTTTATACAGGTGAAACCAAGAGACCTCTTTCAGTAAGGACGAAGGAAACATAAGTACAATATAAAGAAAAGAAACATCGATAAATCGAAACTAGCTGAAGATATCCTTACTGAAGATGGACAACATATGGCAGAGTGGAATAATATTAAAATCATTGGAAACAAAGATAACAACCAGAAGAGAAAAATCAAGGAATCTGCTTGCATTCTTCTGAACAGAGACAATAACATTGCTTTATGTTCAGTTGATATAGACAGAACATGCTATTCACTACTAAAATCTGAACATGAAAATGGTAAATTCAAGATTAATTAATGAAAACATCCTGTAACTCATTTGATTGCTAACGTCACCAATTGTCATTGAAAACTGAAAAGCTTCAAGACATATTACCTATACGACTTTTGAAATAATCTCTTCTCATGTTGAAAACGGGAGCAGAATCGGGCCCGAAACGTCCAAAGATAAGTGAAAATTTAATATTTTTTCTATATACCGTTATTTCTCTTCTCCAAACTTTTTTCAATACAAATTGTCACTGACAAGTTAGTGAATTTTTTTTAGGCTCTCTAATAGGAAAATTCTTTAAACGCAGTGACATTTTGGGGCAAATCATCTGATTTTTCCTTACTACACGTATATTGAAATAATATTCATATTTTTATTTCATAGAAACGAAGAGAGAAAATCCCAAAAAATTTGGAATAATGAGTGTTAAGATTCTTGAAGAGAGTAAAAACTTGGATTTCTTTAAGGTTAATATTTTCCTTTTGGGAATTAATTCTGACTTATTCCAACCCTGGCTATAATTTGTATAAGTCACGCATACCATAACAATCCCATATCTGCGATAACAAAGATAAGAAACATCGATCGATGCACGAAAAATATTTACGATTCGCACGTAATAATAATGTCAGTTTCAGCGAACTCAAACGTGAAATCGAGAAACACGAAAAGGAAGTACCCCGGCGATGTGGGCTTGCAAGGGAAGAAGGGCAGGGGCGTGGATTTGGGAGTGGCGAAACTGCCTGCTCACGGCTACCCCTTGGATCATCCCTTCAACAAGGACGGGTACAGATATTTGTTGGCGGAGCCTGATCCTCATGCTCCTTTCAGACAGGTACTGATCTCGAAATTTTGTGAAATTTTCATACACTACTCCAAAGAATTAATGCACCACTAAAATGTATCCGAAAGTTTGAGGTGCATTTTCATCAAAACTACTTGTCTGATTTTGACTCTATTTTCATGAATGACAGATTATATCCTTAATATTGGCATTTATTTATTTATTTATTCCATTCTTTGCTATAAACATCACATGGCATCTCATATAAATATAAATATAATAATAATAATAATAATAATAATAATAATAATAATAATATAAGTTTATTCAAAAACGTTTACAAAATATACATTGGAATAAACATAAAGGTAATTTGAATAAACTGGGAAAAACCTTACGAAGTTAACCTTGTAGTGAGGATAAAAAATAAATAAATGTACAGGGTGATTGACTATGGATTTCTCGACTTCAACAGCTGATATCTCGAAAACGAAAAAAGATATTTGAAATTCGGAAAAAGTTACTTGAATGAGATGTCATTTCCTTCTGGAAAATGTGTTCTCTGCTTGATTTCATCATTTCATATACAGGGTATGTGAAAAAAAATTTTTTTTTCAAATGGAACCCCCTGTATATTATCGCATATTTCGAAAGAGCTATCTTTCCTGATTTCGAAAATATATACTTTTCATATATTCTATCGAGTGCTTGACGAAATATCAGCAAAATTAAATATTAATATTTGGTCCAAGTTAGCTATGGTTGAAATAGAATGAGATGATGAATAAGTGAATTGACATTTGGTCAACATTTCAGTGACATGAGTGCGCAAAATTTCGACAATTTTTTCACGATGCCATATCCACTGGAACAAAGAAGAGATATTTTGGAGTGCTATTTTTCAGTTAATAAAAATCTTGCTGTAACACTTCATAAGTTTATTTGTATTTGTATTTATTTATAGTGTTACTACATTGTAAAATGTTTACACTCGTCAATGTATGTAAAAAACAATCGTTTGATAATAAATAGGTAAATGAAAAAAATAAAATAAAGGAAATAGAATAAATATCAATAAACATGATCACATTGGTCAGACAAACATATACACTTAGTTCTATAAATATCACATTTCAGTATTGTTAACTAGAAGCTTTATAAATCTATATCATGTCATGTGTCAATAAGGCTGTGAATTCCTGAGGAGTTATCCAGGCAGGAGATTACCAAGTAAGAATTATGTAAAGTATTTGGCTGATAAATTTGACAGAACTTCCAGTTTGTCGAATATCAAGAGAATAGTGAGAAGGCAAGACAACGAAGACAAGGAACTTCTTGTAATCCAGTATTTTGTTGAGGATCCTTCACGGTCAATAAGAAATGCAGTGAGAGAGTTTGATTTCAGCTATTATTATGTTCAACATACCTTAAGGAAATATAAATATAGGGATTTCAGATTCAGACCATGCCACAAACTCAATTATGATGATAATGAGAAGCGGATTAAATTTTGTCTTGTCATATCTGAAAGATTAAATTTAAGTAAGTATAAGTGTAAGTGTTTCAGCAAGATTTTTATAAACTGAATGATAGCACTCCAAAATATCTCTCCTTTGTTCCAGTGGATATGGCATCGTGAGAAAATTGTCGAAATTTTGCGCACTTATTTCACTGGAATGTTGGCCAAATGTCAATTCACTTATTCATCATCTCATTCTATTTCAACCATAGCTAACTTGGATCAAATATTGATATTTAATTTTGCTGATATTTCGTCAAGCCCTCGATAGAATATATGAAGAGTATATATCTTCGAAATCAGGAAAGATAGCTCTTTCGAAATATGCGATAATATACAGGGGGTTCCATTTGAAAAAAAATTGTTTCTTCACGAACCCTGTATATGAAATAATAAAATCAAGCAGAGAACACATTTTCTAGAAGGAAATGACATCTCATTCAAGTACTTTTCTCCATATTTCAAATATCTTTTTTCGTTTTCGAGATATAAGCTGTTGAAGTCGAGAAATCCATAGTCAATCACCCTGTACATAGGTCAATAAATATTTAACAATATCAAGTTATCACAATTGAAAATTGTCTCATTAACAATGGAATAACATGAATAATCAGACAGATTCATATCTGGTATGAGATTATTCATGCATAATCAAATTAAATTACAGTTATTGAAATCACCAACAGAATAAAAAAAAAAAATAATGAAACACAAAGCTCATGAAAAGTACATTATGACATGATGAAATAAATTAGTGAATGAGAAATCATTCACTCAGGTTTGATTTTCTCTTTGCTAGAGGATATGTTTCTTGACTTTGATTTTGAATTGGGTGATATTTGTGGTGCCGAATCGAATTGATTTTGTTATTACTTTCTTATTTCTTGTCCTATTTCAGTGGTTGTTTGATAGATGAATGTAGATTTCTTTGTGCACATAACAAAAGTGGTCACCATCTTGATATTCAAGATGGTCGGCCTGACATTTAATCTTTATGTAGGACATATCTCGTAGCTTTTTAGGAATCATAGTAACAGGAAAAGATAAGAACACGTTTCGATTGTTGAAATCGGTCATTCACTTTTTCAATTACCTAACTCTATAATATAAATATAACTCTACTATATAATTGAAACTTCATCTGATTCATTACTAACAAAGTTGAAACCGATATTTACAGGGTGGTGAACAAAAAAGTCGAGCACTCACTATCAACATAATTCCCGAACACAGCTGCTGGAGTATTGCATCTTGCACTGGACGATTTGCGGCATCTTTAATATGCTGTAACACATAAGTCGATGGATAATTCACATTTTGATTATGGCGGGCAAATCCTAAATACCACAATAAGCTACAAATATGAGCACATGTTCCTAGTGGCCTTACCCCATACAAAGTGTCGATGGGTAATAGAAAGTCGTTATGGCCATTTTAAGACAATTTTCAAATTCTTCGACCAAGTGATAAACATGCAACATCTTCAACACTTGAAAGACTTCTACCTAATTTCTGGTGCTATTATCAACAGATATTATCCACCAATTTTAATGGCAAAAGCTACAGTTGAACTAGCAAGATCTATGTTAGCCAGGTCTAAACATATTAATATTGTTCAACAACGGGTGGAAGAAGAACGTTTATCTAATCGACGTGGATTATGGCAGCAACTTAATAATGAGCATGTTCCTCGATTTCCACACCTATCTATGGAGAACTTGAGAAACGTGACTTTTGGAACATATCAAATCAAATTATCAGCGTCCTATGTCCAAGACAGAATACTTAGAGATGATCATTAGTCGTTTGAAATTGATCTCAGAGTGAATGAACCTGGATTCATTGGACTTAGAGTGTATTCTCGATTCAGGAGGAGAGAAAAATATCAAGTATTTATTCAATACACTCCGCATGAAAACCAGCCTGACGAGAATAATGAAGAAGATGTATTGATAATAGGATACTACTGCAGTTGCATCAGGGGAAAGGACACTAGGAACATGTGCTTATATTTGTAGCATATTGTGGTATTTAGGATTCGACGGCCATAATCACAATGTGAGTTATCCATCGACTTATGTGTTACAGCATATAAAAGATGCCGCAAATCGTCCAGTGCAAGATGCAATACTCCAGCAGCTGTTAGTATTCGGGAATTATGTTGATAGTGAGTGCTCGATTTTTTCGTTCACCACCCTGTGAATATCTGTTTCAACTTTGTTAGTAATGAATTAGATGTAGTTTCAATTCGATGATAGAGTTATATTTATATTACAGAGTTAGGTAATTGAAAAAGTAAATGACCGATTTCAACAATCGAAACGTGTTCTCATCTTTTCTTGATACTATGATTCCTAAAAAGATACGAGATATGTCCTACATAAAGATTAAATGTTAGGCCGACCATCTTGAATATTAAGATGGTGACCACTTTTCTTATATACACAAAGAAATCTACATTCATCTATCAAACGACCACTGAAATAGGACAAGAAATAAGAAAGTAATAACAAAATCAATTCGATTCGGCACTTTGGCAAATACAGTTTTACTAAATACGGTCCTGTAGGAAGGACAAACATGTTTTACAGAGGACTTGTGCTCAAAGACGAATGCCAAGATTTCGCAATATTTCTCATTTAATTGAATCATCTTGGGAGATACAAAAATCATGGGCTTGAAAAAAAAAGTGTCATTGTTTATTTGGCACCTATACTAAATACGGTCCTGAGAGCTAAATCTTTGGTCTTAGAGGATTGGTCACATGAAAACATTTGATCAGGAACTCCATAAAAATAACATATGTGAATTTCAGGCAAATCCCACTGTGGGCCAATTCCCTATGGTTTTGTGCGGGGTCCTTTGAGGTGTTTGTTGATAATATCAAGATAAATTTTGAGAGTATTTATCAGATAGTGCTCTTCCAAAGAAAATGTATTTGTTTCTTCATAAGGTTGATTTGATGGGGTGTCATATGGAAGATGATACAGTACTTTTAATGTTTTTTATATAGTACAGATATTTTGTTGAAATTATTCTTGGAACATGAACCCCAAATATTTATGAGATAGTTCATTTTACTAAGGATGTGAGAGTATAGAACGGTATTCATTTGCTATATATGGGATAAGTTTTGAACATCTTCTTAAGGCACCAACTATGGGGGACATTTTTTTTAGAGCATGCCTATATGCTTGTCCCATGTTAACTTTTCATCAATCCAAATACCAAGGTATTTGGTATATATGCAGTTTGTTTCAATCTTCCATTTTTTATTCTAATATTCAAATCAATATTTTGTTTATTTCTTTGATGGAAAATTATATATTGGGTCTAATTAACTGTATTCCCATAAAAACCTCCTTTTTAATAATACCGGGTGGTGATTTTACTAAATATAAACTATTGCAGCACAAGACACGCCCCCTACTACGGCATTGCAAAATATAATCGAGCCCAGCACAATCCTGCAAAATCTAATCTTTGACAGCACAACGTAGCTGATTCATATAAATAAATCTATTGAAAAAGAAGCACATACCACGTTATATCTCATCTTCAAAGTACTTTACTTAGGCAAAACTCAGAGACTATTTATCCTCAACGAACTAACCTATCCCTGATTGCAATATTTTTGAGGAAGGAAAACCGAATGGAGTGTAGAAACACATTGATTAATAATATATTTCAAAAGTTGAGTTCTTCAACAAAATTGAATAAAATGAGACTGTTTATCCTAAACGCACTAACCTATTTGACTTCAAATATTTTATGAAAAAGGAAAACCAGAATGAAGTAAAAAAACATTGGTGAAAAAAAAAAATTTTTTATACATTACCCCAAAGAATTAACGCACAACCAAAAAGTATCCGAAAGTTTGAGGTGCTTTTTCGTCAAAACTACTTGTCCGATTTGGACTGTATTTAAAATGACAGTTTATATCCTGAATATTGGCATGCAAACTGTATTTGCATAAAAACCTCCTTTTTATTAATACCGGGTGTAGCAATAGTAGCTCATGCTCCATTCAGACAGGTACTTATTTCGAAATTTTTGTGAAATTTTCATACACTTCCCCGAAGAATTAACGCACCACCGAAAGTTTTAGGTGCATTTTCGTCAAAACTACTTGTCCGATTTGGACTCTATTTTGAATGTTTATATCCTTCTAAATATTGGAATGCAATCTGTATCCTCATAAAAACCTCCTTTTAATTAATAACGGGTGTAGCAATAATAGCCTGTTTTCTTCATCTAATTTGAAAGAATGTAAAAACTTCACAAACGGTCATCAAAAACTGGACTCGCAGAATTTGACTTACCAGACAAAGCCGCAGCGGACAATCAAGTGACATAATTTTTAGAACATAATGTCACCATGTATGTTTTAAAATAAATATTAAGTTATGTCCGTTTTATTCGAACTTTTTATTTCACTATACTTTAAAGGTCAAGCGTTCTTATTGGGAAAACCTTTATTATCTATTCAAATAGAAAGAGATGATCCTATACAAAACAAGTTCTATGTCATGTTCTGTTAGAGCGATTGAGACTTCTATTTTCTCCTGTAGGAGTTCGACGAGATCTCCGACTAGGCTAGCAAATCAATCCCCTGCTAGGATAGGTGAAACACTGCACCATAACTTGTATTTGCGTAGTAAAAAAATCGAACCGGCTGATGTAATTCGAACAAATATAGATTTGAAATTCGAATGAATGATGAGAAGCCTATTCACAGTAGCTTTCTTACAATTATTTCAAGTATGACGAGTAGAAAACTGAAAATTCATAATCTTTTCTCTAGAAAAGTCGATCTCACTGTGCCCAACATAAGCTTGTCAGGAGTAACCATACCTTTGAAGACATCCATTTCGATGCTTGGTATTACTATCAGCAATAACCTTTCTTGGGAAAATCACGTGAGATCAGTTGCTGAAAGTGCATCCCAAAAACTTTGTTTTCTGTTTCGCGCCAAGAGCTATTTCCCTTCCAGTCAGCTGCTTATGAATAAGGCACAGATCCGACCTGTCCTGGGATACTGTTCCCATATTTGGAGTGCAGCACCCAAACATACCCTGAAACTGTTGGATTCGTCTCGTGGATGATGCCTCGCTCACAAACCCACTCACTTCTCTGGAACACCGTAGAAAAGTTGGCGATCTGGCTCTATTTTATAGACATTTTAATGGATGATGCTCTTCTGAAATATCAACAATTGTTCCTCCCTAGGCAGTCCCCGCGAGAATGTCCCGTCGAGTTGAGGCTTCGCACCCCTTCGTGGTCGCTTTGGCGACCTGCATAACATCTCTTTCCAAAGACTCGTTTATCCAACGAACAGCGAGGCTCTGGAACACATTGCCAAGGGAGGTGTTTCCCGAGGCATATAACCTCCTGAAATTCAAGTAGATCACCAATTCCTACCTTATTTTCCTTGGTTTCCACGATGTTCTCTGAACATTACAGAATATCCCTTTTTGTGGAAACCAGAACATGACAAAAAAAGAAGTCCATAGTTTGTCTAAGTGGAGTAAAGTAGTAACTACTACTACAGTTCTCAACACAATAAATGGACCATTCATAATTTGACTATTTCGAAGACCTGTATTTTTTGAAAAAATTGACCAATCTTCATGGGGTTTTCGATATTGTCACAAATAGGGTTATTTTTCATTCATTCATTCAAATTCATACAAGGTTCGAAGTCATTGAACGGTCGCGTCTTTGTTTATTAATTCCAAAATTTTCGAATCGTGAACGAACTCTTTTTTCCATAGTTGAACATAAACACAGGCGTGACATTGACTTCAACGAACCTGGACTATCGACCTGATTTCCTTACTGTCACGTTTCCGAAAATAAAGACAACTATTTAAAAGACGTAAGGAAGCGGGTTCGACAGTTCGACTACCGGTTCGACTGCGAGTTGGACTGCCAGTTCTTATTGTAGCTCTGTTTTTTCAACACGACCACGGGAAGTCTCTTCTTGATGTTGAATCATCTCCGATAAAATGGCTTGTCGGTCCTTAGCCCGAAAATCAGGCGCTTAGGACTCTGACAAGGACGCGTCGCGAATTTACCGTAAGAATGATAAATACGTTTTCATCGGTCGTCTGAAGCTGTGACACTGATGCCCTTCCTCCAGGTCTCAGAAGATAGCTTGTACAAGCATAAGGTATGTTTTAAATTGTTATTCATATTCTGATTCTGAATAAATGTGTATATTTGTTGTTTTGAAAATGATTTCACTTTTTTTCCGACTATTCATAAATTGCCAAGGTTCACTCTCTATTGACAAAAAGAACACAGCTTAGGCAACCCCCGCCTACAGTTTGTGACATGGTGGAGGCGCCTCGTGCGATTTCGTGATTAATTCTTCATAATTAATCTTATAATTATACCTCGAGCAAAGCTGAGTTTCCATTTTATGTGTGCCGTAAAGTCTGAGAGTCCTGTAGAAAAGTTATGATTTCTAGAGAACGAACAAGATTGATATGTTTCTAAAAGATACACATTTATTCGAAATTTAATAGTTTATATTTATAGGAAATTTGTTATGATAGTACTATTGATTTGCGGTAAATATTTTCAAAACTTTTAATTAACTGCGCAACATATTAGAATATGGCTGAAGGAGGCTTTTGTTGTCATTATTATGGGAGATAAAAATAAACCGGTAACTAGATCAGTAAGATTGAAACTCCTTAGCGATTCGGATAATTTCACCCCGCAACATAGAAGCAGTGAAGTTCAACCATTTACTAAATCGAACGTTATACAAAGGTCACCACCTATAAGCCCTATAGTTCAGGCAAACGTGATTAGAAAACTAATACCATCTGAGGAACAGTCAAAGCGAAAAGAATCAATAGAGGCTGCTGGCTCTTCGATACAAGCAACTGTAGGGAATCAGAACGAAGAACAATACACAGCCCCGCAACCAAGTCCGAGAAGACCAACAGAAGCAAAAATGGCAGACACTACGATCACCCAGACCTTCAACAATGCAAGAAATCCCGCGCTACCAGGATTCATCTCGCCAATGATATTCGATCCGAGGAAATCAAAAGCAAGCACTTTTTTGGCAGCATATGAAAGAGCAGCGGCAGCTAACGCATGGTCACAGGAACTGAAAATATATTATTTAGGATCTTTTTTAACGGGGGCCGCAGCAGGATGGTATGAAAGCTTCAAGAGGAATCCCGATAACGCAGCAAAAACGTGGAGAGATGTAAGCGAGGAATTGGAAAACGAGTTTGGAGAGGCTGACGTGAAGAGAAATTTGGAAATTCAACTGTTACAGAGGAAACAGAGAGACGGAGAATCAATTTGGACATATTTCATGGACCTAAGAGAACTATTTTATGAGTATGATGCTACTTCGGACCCAAGCGAATTCAGAAAATTTTTTGAGAACGGACTGAGGAGAGATTTGTACACGGCCTACAGACTTTTGAGGGAAGACGAAATGACCATGGAGGACTTCAAAAGGATAGTGGTGAAACTGAAGGACATTTGCGACATGTAGGATGGCAAACTAAGCGGCATTTTCCAACCCGAAGAACCGCAACCACGAACTCAAGTTGCACAAGGCAATAGGCCGCAGTGGCATAGTAACAACTATGTTCGAGCAAACGGGTTTCACGTGAACAACGGTCGATATCACGGAAACTCTGGAACCGTGGTACCAAGATACAGGAATAATTATGGCGGAGGAGAAAGGAGAGGTGACAATGGGCCAAGAAATAGCAGGGACGTCTTCCCAAACACGAGGATGACAGATGGACGGCCGAAATGCTACAACTGCAATAAGCCGGGTCATTTTGCCTCAGCATGTAAAAATACCAATTTCAATAATAGGTACAGGAACCCAAACGACAGCGGACGCCGCAACTAGGCCCCAGCGCCGTCCTGTCTACGACTGGGCCCGAGTATAAGATAGTAACTATAGAAGTAGGGATCGATGGGATCACAACCACTGCCATAGTGGATACTGGATCCGAAAGAAATATTATAAGTAACGAGTTACTGGGCAGAAATATTGCAGACTCCCAAACGAAGTACCTTTTGGCAGTAGGAAATAAAAGAATACGGACTCTAGGTGAAACGAACGTGGAATTGGAACTTGGAATTGTGAAAACAAACTGCCGAGTCATAGTTGTAGAAAAGTTGCCGTACCCCCTCATTCTAGGAATGGAATTCTTGGAAAAACAGGAGGCAATAATTAATATTAGGAATAGATCAATAGTATTTAAACATAAGGGTGTAGAAATAGATATGAATATAAATATAGGAAAGCAACCTCAAGAAAATCAAGCAGCGCAAGTGGGTCTTATATACAGGGAAAAAAGAAAATACATAAGAAAAATTGATCACAAATCAGCCTACGAAGAGGAATGTGTGAAGAATATAAGAATGTTATATGATAAGATTAACGTACCGACTAAATGTGATAAAGGAACTCAGACGGAAACAGATGAACCTAGCAATGAGGTAGAATTAGAGCTAGAAGAGTCGAAGCAAGCCTGCGAAACTACGGATAACGGAGAAATAGAAAATAAGGAGGTAAAAGTAGTTATAGAGCAAGACGAATTATTAAAACCAGAAGAAGAAAAAGAAATTGAGTTATTGTCGGACAGGACCTGCCACGAAAATCAACAATTCGTGTTAAACGAATATTTCTTCGTTACGCGTGGACTGATATGTACGAGATTACCAATCCAGAATAAGATTAAAATACTGAATAAGAAGCCATACAGCGTCAAACTCCTGAAAGGTTCAACAGTCGGATGGTACCAAGATATACAGGGTGTCCCTGTTACAGAGGAAATACTTATCATGTGCACAACAGAGGACAACGATATGGTAACTATGCAGGATCATAAAATCGACCATATTGAAGATGAGGATTTCAAAGAAAAACTGAAAATCTTGTTAGATGAATATTCAGACGTTTTTTCCAAGGCTACGAGATATATGGGGAGGACAAATTTGACGAAACACAAAATAGATGTAGGCGATGCGGCACCATTGAAATCACGGCCTTACAGGGTGGCACAAAAAGAAAGAGACATAATTGACCAACAGATTGGGGAAATGCTCGATAATAACATAATTAGGCCTTGCCATTCTCCATGGTCCAGCCCAGTAGTGTTAGTCAAGAAAAAAGACGGTTCGATACGATTTTGCGTGGATTACAGAAAACTCAATAGTGTAACGAAAAAATCCAACTACCCATTACCAAACATTGACGATATACTGACATACATGGGCGGAGCAAAATATTTTTCAACATTGGATATGTTCAGTGGATATTGGCAGGTAGAAATAGAGGAGGATTCTAAACAATACACAGCATTTACAGCACAAGGACATGGATTATACGAATTCAACATGCTTCCATTCGGATTGTGTAATGCCCCTATGACGTTTTCTCATCTAGCGGACCAAGTATTCGAAGGAATGAAGTGGAAAGACGTACTCATCTATCTCGATGATATTATACTTTTCTCCAAAACTCTGGACGAACATATCGAGAAGCTGGAGAAAGTATTCCAGAGATTGCGAAATGCCGGGCTGACACTTAAACCAAGCAAATGTGATTACGTGAGGAAGAGTGCCAAAATTCTGGGTCACATAGTGAGCGAAGAAGGAATCGCGCCGGAAGAAAACCTACTGATATCTATCAAAAATTTCAAGACACCAAGAACTATCAAACAGATCCAGAGCTTCGTAGGACTCTGTAACTTCTATAGGAAGTTCATTAAGGATTTCGCAAAAATAGCCAAACCTCTACATCAGGCAACGAAAAAGGAAACAGGGTTCTTTTGGGGTGAAGAGCAGCAAGTCGCTTTTGAAACCTTGAAAGAAAAGTTAATAACAGCCCCCGTATTACAACATTTCAACCCTAATAAGGAATGCGAACTCCGAGTCGACGCCAGTATACAAGGTATAGGTGCCATCCTGTTACAGGAAGGAGACGATGAACAATCACACCCTGTAGCATATATAAGCCGAAGTTTGTCCAAATGCGAGAAAAATTATACGATCACTGAATTAGAAGGATTAGCAGCGATATGGTCATTAGGGTATTTGAGACATTTAATATACGGGAAACCAGTGAAAATCATTACGGATCACCATGCACTCTGTTTCATAAAATCTCTGAAAAATCCAACAGGACGACTAGCAAGATGGTCCCTAAAACTCGCAGAGTATGACGTAACAATACAATACAAGAGCGGAAAAACACATTCCGACGCCGACTGCTTGTCAAGAAATCCAGTAATAGATAATCAGGATATCGAAGAAAAACATGATATTGACGATATACCGACATATTTGTTGCTCCCAGAGGACATCGCAGAGGAACAGAACAAGGACAAGGAACTCCAGCAACTCAAAAAGGCCATAGAGAATCCGGACGACGAGCAAATTACAATAAGTTTGGCAAAGAGGGCGAAGAACTTTAGGCTGATTGATGGGGTACTTTACAAAGCTAACCCTTTCCCGGAGGGACGAGAAAATCTGTTGACAATACCAAAACACTTAGTAGGCGAAATACTATTTTCTACACACTGTGAACCTTTATGTGGTCATTTGGCAATGTCAAAAACATTACATAAGCTAAAGTCTAGATATTACTGGACAGACCTCCAGAAGGACGTGAAGAAATTCATCAAAGGTTGCCCAGATTGCCAAGCACGAAAAGGGGAACAGTTCAAAAAACCGGTCGGAAAACTACAACCCATTCCTGTGGGATCACCATTCGAGAAAGTTGGCATCGATATTTTGGGTCCATTTAGGAAAAGTCGAAATGGGAAAACAGCCATTATTGTAGCTACAGACTACGCGACGAGATGGGCCGAAACGGCAGCATTACCAAATGGCAGAGCCGGGCCTGTTGCCAAGTTCATTTTAGAAAAAATAATCACAAGGCATGGAGCACCACGCATACTATTGAGTGATCAGGGAATGACTTTTCGATCGGAGTTGGTTAGAGAACTTCTCAAAATCATGGGTACAGTAAATCGGTATACAACGGCATATCACCCCGCTTGCAATGGTCTTACAGAACGACTGAATAAAACATTGGCGGACATGTTAGCGATGTATACTAATACAAGCCAAACAGACTGGGATGAATATTTACCACACGTTACATTCGCCTACAATACCAGTAAGCAGGCAACAACTCAGTTCTCCCCATTTATGCTTGTTTATGGAAGGGAAGCAGTACTCCCGACCGAGGCAAATCTGATGGAATCTATAAATTCGGAAGATGCAATAAGAATAAGAGAAAAAGCTCTAGCAGTCAGGAGTCAAGCAGTGGAGAATATCAAGAAGCAACAAGGACGAGACAAGATGAGATACGACGAAAAGCACAGGCACTTGGAATTCAACGTTGGTGACAAGGTGAAAGTTTTTACCCCGAAAAGGATAGTCGGAAGAAGCGAAAAACTGATTCTCAGGTGGTTTGGTCCATTCTATATTACGAAAAAGATTGGGGAGGTAGACTATGAGGTACAAAGAGGACCAAATAGTAAATGTAAAAAGGAGGTGATCCATATAAGCCGAATTTTACCGTATAATGACCCGTGGACCCCAGAAGTAACCGAAATTGATATGTCTGAAATAATTGAGGAGGAGGAAAATCAAGAATCAGATAACGAAGAAATTTAATTTTTATCGTACTTTCGTATTGTCTAGATAACTCGAACAGTTTTGAGTGATTTTAGTATTTTTTCTCATTAGGAAACATGCTCTGATGATATATTAAAGGATTTTAAGATATCGGCTAATGTAGGTACGAAAAGCTTTTAATGTGAGGAAACTATTGATATGCAGTGGAGAGCACTATATACGGGCTATCAGAAAACCCAAACGGGGTAGAGTATAGCTAAAGTAGAGATTTGTGTTTTTGACCAAGGAGTCAAGGTAACTATCGCTGTCGACTTGATCAGTGCAGTAGTCACTGTGGATATCGGATCATCACCCTGTATCATTCAATACCCGTCGAGGTGAGTAGCCAGGGGAGTAGTTGTTTCAGGAAATGGTCCGAATTAGTCGAAAGTAAAGCGATAAGAAGAATTGAAAATATAAGAATTAGTAAGGTTTTGAGATTTATTGAGCGTACCTATTGAGATTTTGAGATTATCGAATTCGTGAAATGTTGAGAAACTGGTACATTATTAGGTGTGCTATGATGTGCAAAGGTTGGCCAACCAAACGTCAAGTGAGCTCAAGGGTTTCATCACGCGAACTCGAGCGCGAACTCCCGGAAAATGTTCTACATTGTAGGGATATTTGAGCTATATCGAAAAATTAGGATATTAGACAAATGTTTCAATAATTAGAGCAGGGAGGATGGACTCTGAAGCAGATCTGACACAGATGCACATATGAAGATAGCACGCAAAGTGAATATTATTTTGGTACCAAAGGAAGTACATATTGTGAAGAAAATGGGTATCAGAGAATCAGAATCACATTGGTAGAAAATAGGGAGCCGATATCGATAGTAATTAACGCAAGATGAGCATGTTTCCAAAAGTAATTGTATTATTTCCAGAGGAAATCGTTGTCCATTTAGTAATCGAACATGTATTAATCGTTTTTTTGTTGAGTATGTTTAAGGACAAGGAATGCATGAAGAAAGAAGAAGTTCTGAAAAGAAGCCATCATAAACCGAAACTCAGCAGAACCTATTGTTATGAAGAACGATAAGCAAAACCAGGAAGCTTACTGGTGCTATCAACAAGACGACCGAGATGACGAGATGACAATTTGACAATATCATGGAACGAGAGATAAGAAATTCTAGGCAAGTATTATTTCCCCCCGGAAAAATAAAATGCCTACTTCACTGTTTCATCAAGCTAATGGCAGAAACTCGCGATTCATATATTATAAATTTACAGTCTTGGGTTAGTTGATATTTCTAATAGATATTTGCATTCGAACGAATTTGTTATTGTTAACAAAATCGAAATGAGGCCACCAATTAATACACACTTTGTTATTATTCAATTTTACTCACACTATAAGTGTAGGTATTTGATATACCAAAATATTCAGAATAGCTAACATATTGGGAAGTCGAAATCTAGGAATACAAATCAAGGTATTTCTTGGAAGGCAGTCATTCCGATTTAATGACATTCGCTTATGAAACAGAAGTATTTCAGCGAATCCAAATTGGGAAAAAAAATTAAATGGTGAATGTTTTCCATATTTGAAAAACCAAAATTCAGTTCGTGGGAAAAAAAAAAAAAATTATTAATAATAATAATAATTAGTAGGAAAACAAGAAATAAGAAATGGGTTGTCATATGTTTATCTAGTTTGTATCACCATCCGAAACAGTTTTGCTTATAAATAATATCCGAGTTTCGAGTTCGCGATTGTTATGATATCAGATATCATAACACATACATGAGGTTCAAGTTCAACGATAGGAAAAAATAATGATAGGTGGAAGCGGCATTTTTTAAGTAAGACAAATTTCAATACGTTATCTGGAAGATTTTATTAGGGAGAAATTAAAGGGAAAAAAAAATATAATGAGAAATAAAAATGAGTATTAGGATTATCGATGGGTTAATGAAAGAGGTTAACAGTTTAACCGAGTGATGCATACTGGGGTCAGTGACAATGACATGTAACGGTCAATGTCAATATTCGAGTAAAATAAAAGCGGTCACCTCGATACCGGCATAATAAATCCAATAAGGTAGTTTCAAAATAATAATAGAAATAGTCACGCGGTACGTTAATCGGTTTGATTTTATTTAGTATAATGAGTCAGATGGGTATCACAATATAAAGTTTATTTATATATATTTTGTTATAAGATTTTTAACTGCCATATATTTTCTGTTTGTTTTCATGTGATCGCACACACAAAGGCACTGATGGGTTTCATCGTACAAGAAGTGGACGCACAGTTCTGGCATCAACAACAGCAGGAGGCATGAATAGGCTGACGACATCCCGAAGGGCAACCGTTAAGGGTACCACTGCAACCAACAAGAAGGGCTATCGTAACCATACCTTGCCAGCAATAATGGACCGTTGTTTCAACAGCAACGAACGGCAGAAATGAATACAGAGAGCCATGCAACGATTGATGGAGAGATGGCATCTCTACAGCCGCTGGATAGCATCCTCAGGGCAAACCAAACTCGGTCATTAGAGGAAATCAGGGAAGACGTTACCGGACTATGGTATTTGGCCAAACCAGATGTTCAGCATACCTCCGGGCCGTCGACGCCATGCCAGGAAGTCCGTCCTAGGTTAGTTAGCCAAGCCAGGCTGATTAACAATAGCTGACTAGTCGTGTCAGTTAATCGACAGTAATGAAGCCAGATGCCAGAAGAGCCGAGATGAAACCCAGAGACTACAGTTTGGAGTGCCTAAAGACAGTGAAGTGTGTGGATGAACTCACAAATTTAAGTTGTACTATATGGACAGTTTTTAGATAGTTTTTTTTTATAGGAATTCTCAGAAATTTTCAGTGATTCCCAGTAATTTTTTTGAAGAATGATTTATGTTAAGGATAGGAGTTTTTTTATTATTAGATTTGTATGATGATAGGTTAGTACGTAGTGCTAGGAGTACCCATCTGACCATTTTTTAACGACGGAGGCCGTCGTTTTCAGAGGAGGGGCATGTCACAAATAGGGTTATTTTTCATTCATTCATTCAAATTCATACAAGGTTCGAAGTCATTGAACGGTCGCGTCTTTGTTTATTAATTCCAAAATTTTCGAATCGTGAACGAACTCTTTTTTCCATAGTTGAACATAAACACAGGCGTGACATTGACTTCAACGAACCTGGACTATCGACCTGATTTCCTTACTGTCACGTTTCCGAAAATAAAGACAACTATTTAAAAGACGTAAGGAAGCGGGTTCGACAGTTCGACTACCGGTTCGACTGCGAGTTGGACTGCCAGTTCTTATTGTAGCTCTGTTTTTTCAACACGACCACGGGAAGTCTCTTCTTGATGTTGAATCATCTCCGATAAAATGGCTTGTCGGTCCTTAGCCCGAAAATCAGGCGCTTAGGACTCTGACAAGGACGCGTCGCGAATTTACCGTAAGAATGATAAATACGTTTTCATCGGTCGTCTGAAGCTGTGACACTGATGCCCTTCCTCCAGGTCTCAGAAGATAGCTTGTACAAGCATAAGGTATGTTTTAAATTGTTATTCATATTCTGATTCTGAATAAATGTGTATATTTGTTGTTTTGAAAATGATTTCACTTTTTTTCCGACTATTCATAAATTGCCAAGGTTCACTCTCTATTGACAAAAAGAACACAGCTTAGGCAACCCCCGCCTACAGTTTGTGACAATATCACATGTGATGTTTCATCGGCTTCAAAGAGAGCTAGAACACTGAAAAAGTCTGCAGAACAAAACTTACAAAGGGTGTAAAGTGGAACCATTGCACTAAGGTCTACATTTCCAATGGTGCCAGAACTCGAGAAATTTTTTTCTGATCGAAAGTCAGTCATATTATACACTGGCACCTCATCTCGGGACATTTTCGTGATTTCTTTCAAATCATTGGAACAATTCGATTTTTTTTAAAGTCTTGTATTTCTTGAACTCTACTAGAGCTGAATATTGGGAAGAACTGTTCTCATGTTTTGTGGAGGACAATGAAAGACGAAAAAAGCACCATTGTGGAATATACAGGATGATAAGAAAATAGGACAAAATCTCATTTCAGTAAAAAAAATAAAAAATGGTGACTAAAACCATGATCCATTCGATTCAGTATATTCAGAAACGGCTTTCTCGATATTTATTATTTATATTAGACTAATAACTCGAGACGTTCTCGAATATTCGCCTCTAATTGAAATACAGGATGAACATTTTCAATTCAAACTTGTCGCCTGATATCGATGATTCTTTTCAACTGATTCCCAATATTTATTGCCCAAGTATGAGACACAGAGTATTGTTGTTGAATATACTGAGTGTTCCACAACTTATCTGACAAATTACGAACTCTAGAAAACAATAATGTTAGAAGAGTGTGGTGACCAGCATTATCTCCAGATCTGAATTTGATTGAACATGTGTATTGGAGCCGAATGAAACTTAACCTATCGAGAAGGCGAGAGGCACCCAAAAATAATGACAACCTTATCCAAGCTGTATCAGAAGAATTGGAGGCAATATCAATTGACTTCATCAACAACCTCATAGAATCTATGCCAAACCGATTTCATGAGGTTTTGTTGAATCGGGGAGGCCTACCAACTACTGAAATTTAAGATCTAGTTGGATCTCCATAATGCTGAAGAATTCTCCAATGTCATATTTCGCCAATAGATCACTTTTCGAATAGTTTTTGTGGATATAAAGTGTTATAAATTTTATTTTCCATCTCGTTTTACTTTTATAAAATTTTTATGTGATAGGCTTCTTATGTAACATTGTAGTTGTGGTTGAAAGTTGTCAGATAAATATGGAACACTCAGTATTTCAAAAAACAATACTATGTGTCTCATACTTGGGCAATAAATATTGGAAATCAGTTGATAAGAATCATCGATATCAGGAAACAAGTTTGAATTGAAAATTGTCATCCTGTATTTCAATTAGAGGCGAATTCTCGAGAACTTCTCGAGTTAATAGTCTAATATAAATAATGGGTATCGGGAAGGCCGTTTCTGAATATACTGAATCGAATGGGCCATGGTTTTAGGCACCATTTTTTATTTCTTTTACTAAAATGAGATTTTGTCCTATCATCCTGTATATTCCACAATAGTGCTCTTTTCGTCTTTCATTGACTTCCACAAAACTTGAGAACAGTTCTTCCCAATAGTCAGCTCAAGGAGTTCTATAGAAAAAAATCAAGAAATGCAACTTTCGAAAAAGAATCAAATTATTGTTCCATTGACCAATCAAGGAGAAATCACGGAAATGTCCCGAGATGAGGTCCCAGTGTATCATAATATGAGTGACTCTCGATCAGAAAAAAAATTCTCGAGTTCTGGCAGCATTGGAAATGTAGACCATAGTGTAATGGTTCTACTTTACACCCTGTGTAAGTTTTGTTCAGCGGACTTTTTCAGTGTGTTCTAGCTCTCTTTGTGGCCGATGAAATATTACATCTGATATCGAAAATTGCATGAAGATCGGTCAATTTTTTCAAAAAATACAGGTCTTCGAAAACGAGTCAAATTATGGGTGGTCCATTTAGTGTGTTGAGAACTGTAGATGACTTCTAGTATTATTTAGTAGTTTCTATTAAATCGGTTTCTTTAAGGAGTTCGACGAGAGTTCCGATTGGGCGGGCAAGCCGATCCCCGGCTGGCTGTACCGCACCTCGATACCGACCGCGGTCCTCTTGGCGCTGCACGACCGCGCGCCGCAACTGAAGATCTCCGAGGACCGGCTCGCGGCTACCGGGGACAAGGGGTACTCCACCGTCAGGGCGACGCATTGTGAGTATTATTAATAATAATAATGATTATTCCACCCATTTCAAAAGACACGTTTTTGATTGATTGGAATATATGTGTTGATGATGAAAGGGTGTCGGACGTTGTGGCTTTTTATTCAGTGACCCTTACTTTGGCGCTGTTCGGACAGAGACTACTGTGGTATTTGTTTCGTATGTCTCGGGCGCCAGATTCTTGATAAAGGTGATTTACTTCTCATACTCCTGCAGACAGTGGAGACAGGTACAGGAGGTGATTACTAGTGATTAGCTCACCTTGGAACCTGCTATAGTAAACCATGGGTCAATGCTATTGAATCGATCTGGAATAAATAAGGAGCCAAGGGAGTGTAGGCTTTAATTACAAATCCTGGAATACTGGTTGCTATTTTTATTCTAAGTATTACAGAAATCAAAGCGAATCTTTTCGAAAACCGCCTCAATTCTTGGGTTAGGCCTGGAAAATTATTTATTCGAACTATTTCATTAAGTTTACCTGGAGAATCAGAAACACAATTCCAAACGAATGAAACAGATTCAATTTGTATTCATTTCTCTTTTTCCTTCTATTTCCTCTAATATTTGCAATATCGGACTTGTAGTGAGGTTAATCATATTTTTTTCATCAATGGCAAATATTCATGAATCACAACCACAGAGTGACAGGATACAGAACACCGGGACACCATCGCACAGGACAGGAAGACTCAAGGAAAATAAGAAGAAGACTTGACAACTAACCATGTCAGCCGTCAGTCAATAGTAATAACCAATTTGACAAATGAAAAATTAAATTCATTCAATAATTCATTGGAAATGAAAAGAATGACCACAGAGAAGGATATATGAAATATTTGCTTACAAAAAAAATAGGGCGAATAAAGGTGAAAAATATTATACAAACTTACATGTGCAACACGAAATCACCAAACATTAATATTTTACACTGGCTTCAAAAGAAATATGAGAGCACTAAGAGAAGAGCGCGAAGAGCCCGATCCCTCAGCTGTCTTCCGTACTTCCGTACTCCTCATCAGCCTCGGTGCAAGGACAGCTCAATCCTAGATTCTGATTGGTCGGAATCCTCAACTATGTCTGCAGGAACTAGCATCAAAAGCACATGTACCTTAAACTCACAAAAATGCGAAAAAAAAATATCTTCAACCCTGACTGGAACAGAATCTACTACCCTTTGTAATGCTACGAATGAATTTGACTGGAAAATTTCCAATAACAAAAAAGTTGGGACCAGATCATCATCATTTCAACAGATGTATAATTCATCAAAATTTCATATCATAAGCAAAGAGTTGAAAAATATTGAAGTCCAGGGTTGTTATGATGTTCAGCAGAGTTTACTATCAGGAAAACATTTGAAAGTCAGGAATTGATGAACTCCTCAGACCAATTGGGTTTCCGGATTTCAAGCTTTCAGACAAGTGAAATTCAACTAGAATCAGTCTCAGGTTCTAGGCACTATACTAGGTACCTACAAGCTGTGTTCTCGATTTTGTATTTTGCTTCTCCATTGGTAGTTTAATCAAAAATAAAACGAAATGACTCAGAGCAGTAGCACAGTCGAGTGCTAAAGATTCAATAGTCGCACTTTCTGTCGGCACCATTAATGTTCGTTACCTCGTTTTGTTCACTGCGTAACCATAATATCAGTCCACGCGCACCAGGCTGCCGATTTTATCATGATATCAACACTTGGACACAAATATCCAACAATCTGTCATAAAACTCTTCAAGTCCTTGGATATTAATTACTAGAATAACTCATTTGAGACACGTCTCAGATTATTCAGATGAGGAGCCAGATAGTCGTACGGACAGAGTGTCAGTATTCTAATCCGCATTCGCTTGCTGGTCGTGGGTTCAATTCCCAGCGACTGCAGAAATTTTTCTGATGGCCCAAGAAAGTGTTTCGGATCACACGTTGAAAGGTAAGGCCCCCGTCATTCCCTCCTGGCACAAGACTCTCGAAGACTTCTAAGGTTGCTTGTAGACTGTTGGCCCGTGACACAGGGTTTATCGATGTTCTAAGTCGGTATGCCATTTAAGGGACCCACTCACTTAGTCCAAGTTAACAGGAAGGAGTGCCTCGGAGAGTCGCAACCCAGTCCTTGCCCCGGCCATGACCTCACCTTGCGGTTGGAAAAAATTTCAAAATTTTGTTTAAGAAGAAGCTCGGCAATGAAGTGCAATGATCTTACCTCACGAGAATTGGGGCGCTTGCCGGTTTGCATACGCCTAGGTCACTCCCCAAGAGCGGCATACGAACCGGAAGTGGAAATTTTTCAGTGTTATAGTCGATGATCGAAGAATGTATGCCCTTTGGCGAAACAATAAATTCGGACCCATTAAGCATTTTCCCGACATTTGCATACGATTCCGGAGAGGGGAGCTCGACTTATTCGAACATCATTTGACTGGATATTCTTCAAATAATCGATAATCGAAGAAATGTTCAAATTTTGACCATGGTTAGTGGACCACACACAATTTGCACATACCGTACAGGGTGTTTCATCAAAAATATCTCCCATTGTAACTTAGTTGTTTCTGAACCGATTTTAAAATTTCAAAAACCAATTGAAATGATTTTCCTAAGAGATTTTTCATTGTTATCAAAAAATGCACAGGTTGTTCATAACAAATAAACTATTGGGTAGTTGTTGATTTCTTTTTACTGAAACACTATTCTTTACCTCACTATCGAGTTGAAATTATTATGACGAATACAGCTCTACAGCATCTACACCACCATCATTTACACGCAGCACTCTTATAGCAATCATGCGCCAAATTGTCAAATTGTGCCAGAAATATGAATCTCGGGTTTAAAGTATTTCCTTTTTTTTGCTGAAACAATTTTCTTATCTGAACAATGATTTGCTGCAGCAGCCGGGTAGAGTGTAGCACGTAATGATTCAGTAGGCATTCAATAATGTTTTTTCCTTTTGTCGGAGATTCGATATTTAAATATCTCGAAAACCATTTACTTTTGTATAATGTATATTATAGATTTATCCACTTCTTACTGCCTTATTCCCTACCAGTGGTATGAATCGGATTACCAGTAACCCTGTATATAAGTGCAGCGTGTGAATCTTATCACTAAAATCAACTATACTGGGTTTGATGAAGTTATGTCATTGTCAGTTACATGAAAAATAATGAAGGGGGCTGGGCCCTTGATACTTTTTTTGGGTACGATTGCCATTGGTACCTTGGTGAAGCTCTTTCAGTTGGTGATATCATAATCTCTGAGCTGAGACTTCAACTGAGAAAGTATCAGGTATATCTTTCGATCATGCCAAGATTTTTCAATAATCAAATAATATACTTACTAACAGGTACTGATGGCAACTCTGGAGAATCATCTTCAGACAGCGAGAGCGAAGATGACTCTGAAGATAATGATAGAGAGGACGACGTATAATTTCTCCTTTGAAATATAATGTTGTTCTCATTTAATATAATTTCATTTTCAAATAATTTTTTTTTATGTGAAAAACAAGAATGTAGATTAAAGTTCAGGACCCCACACTATACCCAAAACAACGAACTAAATAAACATTCTTTATATATTTTTCAGACGCCAGTATTATGATAAGCAGACCCATAAGCCCCAGGAAGAATTTCAATTCGATTTATTGTGAGTTTCGATCATGAGCAATAATCCACCCCTCTTCTCCCTGTACGATCCCTCTTGATCATCTTGCGAGTATCTTGTTGTAAATTTTTTTCATCATCTTTTCAAAGCCCTGTTTTTCAAATTAAAATCACACAAAAAAATTTCTTGGTACTAAACCTCTCACACATGTAATTTTGTTGAGCTGTGAATTTCTGATGGATAAATACAAATATATCTGCAATTTGCGTCTTCGAATATCCTCATCACTACCAGGAAGATACTTTTTGACCCGGTTTCATGTGAAGTGAGATTATGAGACTTCCCGATTATCTAGTTCGCTTTCGGTGCACCTCTGGCCTGCGGTGCGGGGCGCCGCGCCGGACCGAGGCACGCGCGGGTTTGCCCGATTATTACAACGTATGCTCACATTGAATTCGTATGCAAATAGCATCCAGTTATAAAGAATATCCTAGTTTATCGGTCTAGAGATTTGCATACGAACTTAAATCATCGATTATTTGAAAGATGTCTAGTCAATTGATGTTCGAATAAGTCGAGCTCCCCTCTCCGGAATCGTATGCAAATGTCAGGAAACTGATTAACGAATCAGAATTCATTGTTTCGCCAAAGGGCATACATTCTTCGATCATCGACTATAACATTGAAAAATTGCCACTTCCGGTTCGCATGCCTCCCTTGGGGAGTGACCTAGGCGTATGCAAACCAGCAAGCGCCCCAATTGTCGTGAGATAAGATCATTGCACTTCATTGCCGAGCTTCTTCTTAAACAAAATTTTGAACTTTTTTCCAACCGGAAGGTGAGGTCAGGGCCGGGGCAAGGACTGGGTTGCGACTCTACGAGGCACTCCTTCCTGTTAACTTGGACTAAGTGAGTGGGTCCCTTAAATGGCATACCGACTTAGAACATCGACAAACCCTGTGTCGTGGGCCAACAGTCTATTGTAGGGGGCAACCAAATGACGGATAGAACAATTTTGGAACAATTTTTAGAACTGAAAAATAAAATATCCAACCTAACATCAGGTGGGCACTTCGAAGGTGCAAATCCATTACTTATGGGAAATACCCTTCATATTGACGTTTTAGCCTTCTGCGCACCCAACATAATATGCCACGTATCGAATCGAGATGGATACAAAATCTTAGTGAAAACACATAACTGGTTCTTAGAGGATTAAACTGTGGCAGTAGGCTGTCGATAGTATTTTATGTTAGTGAGACTGTCATGACTATGACTTGACGGTTGTTATTCTGATATTGTGTTTTGTCCTCAGCGTCATTGTCATCATATGTCATTTGCCATTTGTGATTAGTTAACCTAATTCAACGAATTCCAGTTCCACATGTTGGCTCTTTTTGATAAGTGAACTTTGTCAAAAATTTCAATTATCTAAGCTCTTATTATTGAGCTTTTAAAAAATGATTCCTTAACATTAACTCACCCGCACTATGCGCGGTTTATAAATAATATATTTTTTTCCATGTTTTGCATTATGTGAACTTTTTCCACCAATAATGGTAGGTACATTTAGATTCCATAATCAACACTTATGACTAACATAAGCATTGTTTCTTCTTACAGATTTTCTTTTTAACACATTTGCTGATGATGAAGGATTAATCCTTCGAAACATGTCCTTTTTATGTCCATGACCGTTGGTCATTATTAAAATTTTTATGTGGTGGAGTTGTGACTGTAAGTTCTTTCACCCCTCCTGTTATATATCACCTCCACTGTAAGTATGGATCACCTACGTTGGTTACTATGATAGTATCTTCATATACAGGAATAAATAACACTAAATGCTAAACTTCAGCCAATAACACTAAATGCTAAACTTCAGCCAAAATAGTGATAGGAACTCATTTGTATGTATCGATGCATTTTTGACAAACTTCGATGTATCGTTAGTTACATAACTCAACGACTGCAAATGGAAAGTGAAATAATCTTGACAAATACAACTTGTTTTAATAATGATTTTCGAAAATTCCTTCCGCTATGCGCTCGTGTGGTTTCCAAGCGACATTTTGATTCTCATAATCACCTTCACTTGTTGTATTACTATATGGTAATCAATTCATTAGGCACTTTGGTACAGTATGTATCTGTGATAAGTCATAATATCAAGAACTAAAATTTTTTTGTAAAATCTTGAAATATATTCAAAATAAAAAATGAGTACTCAGTTGTCAGTGTTTCATTTATCAGATATTTCAAACCCATTTTACTCATACTGATTGCTCTATGGAATATGAAAAGATCATCATACGACGTAAAATTATAATTCTATTCATGAAATCATTGAGTGAAATAATCTTAACAAATACAATTCTTTCATTGATGATTATCGAAAATTCTTTTTTGTTTAAACTTCCGGCTATGCTCTCCTGTGGATTCGTATTTTGATAATCATCAGTACATTTTTTGTATTTCATAAGATAATCCACAAAGGTAGGTATAGTCTTTAACTGCTTTCTGCTATATACAGATGACCAGGAAGCCCCTATATCCTGTGAGATATTTTCAATTATGCAAGAATAGTTTTCAACATTTGAGGCCTGTTCGTTTGTGTTTGCTCTACCTGCTAAACTTGATTTTTTTCTATGACTATCTCTGTTTACATCATGCCATGAACAGAGACAACTATGGGATCAAAATCAACTTCAGCAAGTTTAGCAACACAAACGAACAGAGCGTTGGTTTGAAATTAGTCTTCACATCTCCTATTATTGCAAAAATCAATGTTATCTGATTGGTTATTGAATATTAATTGATCAATCTGATATCCGTCGATATAAAGGCGTCACCAAAGGCACCTGGTACTTCGAGACCACCATCGAAGAGATGCCGGAAGGCTCCGCAACCCGGATCGGCTGGGGCCAGGACTACGCGAACCTGCAGGCGCCGCTCGGCTACGACAAGTTCGGGTACTCTTGGCGCTCGAAAAGGGGCACCAAGTTCCACGAGTCGCACGGCAAGAGGTACGGCGAGGGGTACGGGGAAGGAGACACGCTCGGGGTGATGATATCACTGCCAGAGAACGGGAAAACCACTAAAATGTTGCCCGGGACTTATAAAGATAGGGTGAGTTCCGTAGAATCTTCAAAGGTTTCAGTGTCATTCATCAATACACTGTTACGATAAAGTTCGGGTTCAGTTTTTCACAAACACTCAGTAGGAAACTTACAACACTACGATATACAATACACGATACAGTATTACAATAACTACATCTCTCAATAATATAACTCTAAAAACACCTTTAGCTACATGATCCGGCTTTTTCAGTAAATGGCTGCTATTCACTTTCTAGACAGGTCAACATCCAAGGTGTCACTAAAACGATGAACTTTTGGAGCATTCCTATAATTTCCTCAGTACTCTGGTACACAACACTCATAAAGCACTGTTATTTCGGTCAACGCAAAATAAGAGGGAGAGAGAGAATATGCTTTATTGTCTAAAGATGTAAAATTATATTGACAAAGTAATAAAAAAAAACTAGAACTGGAGGAAATCGCTACCAACAACACAATCATTTTGAAATCTATTTGAAATTCAAACACTAGTTAAACGTAGTTCATAACGGATTCATTACAATATATCAAAATATTCCTATTAAAAATGATTTTATGGTTTATATGTATCATTGAAAAACTCTGTAAATCATGAAAGGATTTATCCGAAAAGAGTGCTTATATTCTCTTTTTGAATTTTTTATTGGCTTCAATTACTGAATCTTTAATTAGAGCTGATGATGGAATTGGTAACTTGATGTTACCAGCTTGCCGGGTGGCATGATGTGTAGAGGTAGTGTCAAATTTGCCTAGATGTATTTTTTGAAATTTTTTCCAAGTATACACCCCTGAGGCACACCACATTCTACAGTGGACTCATCGGAGTATGTTGTTGTTTTCACAACCCGTGAATCCATAGTGGTAAAGCTTCCGCAACAGTATTCCGTGGTTCACACAGTCGAACGCCTTAGACAAGTCACAGATTACTGCCGCAGTAACTTCACCTCGATTTATCTCTTGGTATACGTCAAACAAAGAAGAAAAAATTGCATCATTTGTATCTTTTCCAGCTTGAAAACCAAACTGAGCATTGGGTATGATTTTATTTTTAACCTAAAATGCCGATAATCCATAAAACATTGTTCAATCTGATGAATATTCAACAAAGGTATTCGATCCTGCGTTAGTAAACATACCAAAATCGCTACTGAGTCTGAAGGTCTGTTCGGAAACCTACTCGGATTGGCTCGATCATTAACCTGCACGTTCGTTTACCTAACCCGAGTTGCATACCCGTATTCGTGAACTTCGGTGTTGCCTTCTCGATCACTAACTCAGGTTTGTCTATAGTATCCGTACTCGACAGCAGGAGTCTACAAAGCCACCGCATGCGCATCACCAAATAATAAAATTTGGTTATATTCATTTGTTTTCCGTATTTTATTCTGATTTTATTCTGTGTGTTGTTCAAGCTAAATGTCATGAATAACAGGAACATCACAATCTTCGCAACAATATCAGCACTAACTTCGAGAATTGTTTTAAAGATGATGAATGATGACATCCTGAAATGCAATGAATGAATACTCTCCTAAACGAAGACGAGTTTGCATTCAGTGTTTCCAGATCCAACCCTGAGTGACCCAGCAAAAGATTTTGACCCATGGCTCGCCTAGGTCCATTACTTTATACGTCCGTAATCTATATTATCTGGGTAGGTGATCTAAGTCAGATCTGAGTGATCCGTCACGTGATCTATTTGGATCGGGTTGGTGACCTGTGTAAGTTTCCGAAAATACCTTAAGTAAAAATATAGCTAAAAATCTGAAGGAAACTCCCATGCAGTAATGAATTTGCCCCTTCAAAGTTCCCACCTGATGTTAGGTTCAGATAGTTGATATTTTCATTTCATCATCTAAATAATCTGAGGCTTATGAGTCCCAAAAAATGGATTCTAATAGTTAAAATACGAAGTACTGACATATAGAGTTTCATGTCTGATTGTTGGATGTTTAGTGACCAAAGAGCAAAAAATAGAGACAAAACATTGACAAAGTGAAATAGAATGCGTAGAATTGAATGAAGAAAACAAGACAGGTGAATGCACCTCCATATCGAAGGTCTGATCAATCAAAAAGTATACCACTATTGTCGTCAATCTATTCATAAAGTTACTCTAATCAAAACTAGAGTCACTGGATGGTATTAGTTTGATAAGAGTTCGGACACAGGTTAACTTTTGTCCTTTTCTATTTTCTATAATACAATGGTTTAGGTGAATAAAAGAATGAGACATATATTCTGCTCTTTGTCTTTTCAATTTCCCTAGTAATGCCTGATTGTCAGATACGATTTCAGAGGTTATATTTTCTGTCAAATCAATCATAGCCGTAGATGGACAATGGGTATAGGGTACAAACACCCACTTCAATTTATAGTGATACACATCTAACAGAACAACTGTTATACAGGGTGTCCGCTAAAAGGAGGTCAATCCATTAACCACATATTCCTTGAACAAAAACAATATGAGTTTCTAAATATCATTTTTCATTTTAGCCCTTCATATTCGGTATACAGGGAGTCAAAGTTGGAAATTAAAAACTGTTTTTTTCTAATTACTCGCATATTTGATAAGATATTAATCTCAAAATTGGTACATTACTTCAGCACAAAGAGTTACATCGTGTGAGGAAAACAAAACAGAAAATAACTGTCAAATATTCAAGATACTGGGGGTCAAGTTCACACTTACCCCCATATTTTGTTTGTACGTGCGCTAATGACTTCCTATCTATTTTCCTTCAAGTGTTCAATCATTTTTGAGTATTTTTTGTTTCTTGTAAAATTTCGATTGAATCATTTGTTTTTAAGATAATTCGAAAAGTACTGGTTATTGTTTGATGCCTATGCGGCTTAGGTAATCTCATAATGTTCACATACTCCTATTTATTTCGTCGAAATTGAAAGAGGGCGTATCTTTTTACGTACGAAAAGGTAAATATGGAAATACCGGGTGCTCGGAGCAAATGTACTAAAATAATTTTTACAAAAAAAAAAAAATTAAAAAGTGTAAAAATTATTTTAATACATTCGCTCTGAGCACCCGGTATTTCCATATTCACCTTTCCGTACGTAATAAGATACGCCCTCTTCCAATTTCGACGAAATAAATAGGAGTATGTGAACATTATGAGATTACCGTAAGCCGCAAGGCATCAAACAATAACCAGTACTTTTCGAATTATCTTAAAAACAAATAATTTTATCGGAATTTTACAAAAATCAAAAAATACTCAAAAATGATTGAACACATGAAGAAAAATAGATAGGAAGTCATTAGCGCACGTACAAAAAAAAAATGGGGGTAAGTGTGTACTTGACCCTCAGTATTTTGAATATTTGACAGTTATTTTCTGTTTTGTTTTCCTCACACGATGTAACTCTTTGTGCTGAAGTAATGTACCTATCTTGAGATTAATATTTTATTAATTACGCGAGTAATTAGAAAAAAACATTTTTTAATTTTCAACTTTGACACCCTGTATATCGAATAAGAAGGGCTAAAATGAAAAATGGTATTTAGAAACTCATATTATTTTTGTTCAAGGAATATATGGTTAATGGATTGACCTCCTTTTAGCGGACACCCTGTATAAATGAAAAGAATGCATGTAACAACATTTTAATATCAGAAAATATACACATATGGATAAACTTATATAAGTTATTATATGTGAAACTGTACTCCAGTGATGAGTATAAAACATGAAGTTATTTATATTAAATTAAAGGTAGATATTCAGATATTCTCAATAGTATTACTTTCAAGTGAAGTATTCCTGAGACAATCATAAGAAATAAAGTCTATATAAGCATTTGTGTCCGGAAATGCTTCATTTCGTAGATACAGAGTGCTGAAATACAGAGAACAAATCATTTCTCGATAAACATTTGATAGAAAAAAAGTAGTTTATTTTGACGAGACCTACCAAATACTTGGTTTTGTAAAGTTCTCAGCAACTCCACTTAGCGCCCTAGGAGCTAATATATGTAACATGGATCGATATAGAAAATATCTCCAAAACATTAACCTCCAGCGTAATTAAGGCCCTTATAATAATTTCCTTGATACATAAATAACTATTCACTTTCCACTGTTGAATTTTAAATTTGGTCGGCACCAAAAACGCCATTCAATAATATATCACTCTGTAGTTTACTTGCTTTTCTTAGTTTCGTTTTCAAATTCTCAATTTCATTATGTAATTTTGCGATCATTTCCTCTTTTCCATGATCATTTCGTTCTGTATTTTGTGTGATTATAATAATGGAATTTTGTTCTCGAAATCGCTTGCTTTGTAAATTGATGGAACAGCAGATTCTCACAAACAGATTTTGAAATCTTCTGTTTGAAGATGGGCCTAAAATATAGTTTCATTCTAATCAGATGCTGTTATAAAATGTGAATTTTAATGAGTACCTCACAAATTTCGTCTTCAAATTGATTTTGCACCCATCAGGCCATTTCATATCTTCCTTCCATAAGCGAATGGTTGATATTTGTTTCGGAAAATTGAATGAATGATATCCATTTTCTTCAGAAATGGCACAATTTATTACACAGCAAGTAATTTCCATAGCTGCTTTCATCTCGAATGTATAATTATGAAATTTCATTTCAATTCTGACGTTTATAAAATGTATTGTCAAATTCAAACAATTTTGAATGAAAAAGCGCAGGACGACTATGGTGCTCTTGTCACAATGCAAGGTGTGAAACCTAATAAATCTAAACATTCAAAAACCCTAATCGTTGTCATTTCTGTGTCCGAACTCTTATCAAACTAATACCATCCAGTGACTCTAGTCAAAACTAGGGTCCCTTGATGCAAACTGACGTATTTGTCATCTAACAGGGTACGGACAGATCACAGCTCCTTTCTCTTTTAATCATCTAGTGACTTTGGTTTCGTGTATTGGCGTCCCTGACATGACATTGCTGTCACGTTACATTCATAGGCGTTAAAAGAGATCTTACAAAATTTCAATTACATACTTGATTAATACGACATTATTCGATTCTGTTTTGGAAGTATGGTAAAATGTGCTGCGTTAGGCTGTATCAATCAGTTGGATGGCAAATTTGAATTTGTCAGCTTTCCATCAAATGCAAATGAACTCAGAACATAGAAAGTGAAGTGACCAAATGGGGAAAATTGGTAAATACATCAGCAAAATATTCGAGGTAAAACTGATACGAAATCACATATACTTTCTCATTGTACCTAAATCAAAATCAAATCAAAATATACTTTATTGTCTGAAGAATAAAATTCTCATTGACAAAGTCGAACATGCTTATATATATACATATAAAGAAATAAAGTAGAGTATAAAAATGAAACCCTACATTGTATAAATAGAACTAACACAATATAGTGAACAATATAAAACACATTAAAATTACAGAAACTGTTGAAACCAAAGAATATAGTTAAAAGTTTTAAATCGAAAAACAACAGGATATCAGCAATGTGAATTATTTTAGGAATTTTTCTGAAGAGAATTCGTCTAAGGAGTAGCAAGCTTTTTCAGTTAGAAGACTTTTGACCGATTTTTTAAACATTTTTGGGTTATTGATATATATATATTATCCACTCCACAAGTTTTTTAATGGATTTTAGTAGAAACAGTTAAGATTAAAACGGAGGATTAAAATGCCTTACCATTTAAAAAAATTATACCTACATTCAGAAAATATTAAGTGTTCGTGAAAAATGATTCCCAACATGAATATATACAGCACACATGACATATGAGCACATTAGTTTGAACATCTACATACAATTTTTCACCATTTCTCAACCATAAGGCTTAGTCTGAAATCAATATTCATTTATTGATAGATACTGCCTAAGAACAGTCCAATTTGGTAAAACGTATTGACCTTTCAGAAAAATATGCTCACTGCCTCACAAAGATTATGCTCGAGTTGAAAAATCAAAAACTCGAAAATTATCATCATTATCATTTGAATGAGGAATTACATGTGGAAATTACGAACGATACGCCAATGTCCTCAATACAACCTAAAAAACAACGAATGTCAGAAATCTAGTGTTCAACCCCAGAAATGAATAAAGATGGAACTATTCAGGGTGTTTCATGAGAAGACTCACATAGCCGAATGGTTAATAGGGGAAATCAAGACGAGTTGATGTATATATATGAAAACATTTTTTGACCCTCCATAACGAACATGGTATTATGTTAAATTGCTATATAACTTTGATCGTCGATATTACAGATTCAGAAAGATCAGACGAAATTCTATGAGAACTGCTCTTCAATTTACACAGCACACTTTGACCGGTCCAATTAAAAAATATGGAACAAAATCGTTCGAATGAATTTTGAATTTCGACCTGGCCGATAACTGTCAACTTTCAACTGGTATCATGTGAATTGATTTTTTCTACATTTTTATCGGATAGTAATTGACAGAAAGATAGACGGGAAGAAAAAACACGATATTTTCTATCGAAATTCCAGATAGATATTATTATTCCTGACTTTGTTTTATGGGTATCGCTTGAAGTGAGATATCGAGTAGGTCCTGTTTTTCATTCGTGTGACGAGACGTGACGTTTGTTGATAATCCGAACTGATAGGTAGGTACTAGGCTAGTACTAGGTAGGTACCAACTGATGAAATTATGACATGAGGATTCATGTGCCCATATTATGGTGATTTATCAAATTAGTTATGCCATCACGCATAAACTTAGCTCATTTTTTTGGTATTGATACAATTCTGCAAGTGAAATAAGGATATGCATTTGCTATTTATTCAAAATTCCTAATGTTCATCCTCGTGAAGGTTTTACTGCAACGTATTCTTGGGTCTGGAAATATTCTATGGTATTGAACATAGCATAGCATTTGGATTTTTGTCTTGTTCAGCATTTGGAATATGAAGTGGCACCTAGAGTGTAAGAATATTTCGATTACCAGTGTTTGCCTATCAACAAACGTCATGTTACATAAAATAAAATCAGGGCCCACTTTATAATACATTTATAAAATAGAGTCACGAGTAATCATATATCTAGAAGTTCGGTCAAAAACTAACATGTCAAATCATAAAGAAATCAGAACTAATCTCTTCTGTCAATTTCTATCCAATGAAAATGTACAAAAAATCAATTTACACGAATCCAGTTAAAAGTTGAGAGTTATCAGCCAGGTTAAAATTAAAAATGTATTCGAATGTTTTTGTTCCATATTTTTTTGTTGAACCGGTCAAAGTGTGCCGTGTAAATTGAAGAGCAGTTCTTATAGCATTTTGTCTGATCTTCCTGAATCTGATTGAATTTTTTGAGAAAAGTGGTCACAAAGTGAACTTGTTTGACATAACAATGAAACATAAAATTTTCCCTAGTCCAGACCTGGAAATTTTTTTCATAATATGTTATCTTGAATAGTTTTAGTTGAGATACGTCGCTTGCCAAATTTCAGCAGATTACGACGAACCATTTCTGTAATATCGACCATCAAAGTTATATAGCAATTTCACATAATACCCTTCGTTATGGAGGGTCAAAATATGTTTTCATATATATACATTAACTCGTCTTGATTTCCCCTATTAACCATTCGGCTATGTGAGTATTCTCATGAAACACCCTGTATAACTGTTTCACAAGCACTTTAGAGTGAAAGGAGACGAGGATATGTCCGTACCCTGTTAAGATGACAAATACGTCAATTTACATCAAGGGACCCTAGTCGAAACTAGGGTCCCTTGATGGAAATTGACGTTGAAGTCATCTTAACAGGGTACGGACAGATCATAGCTGCATTCTTTTTTAATGATCTAGAGACTTTGGTTTCGTCTACTGGCATCCCTGACATTGCTGTCACGTCACATCCATGAGCGCTACAGAAAATCATTCAAAAATTTAATAATGGTTATGTACAGGGTATTAACTTGTTGAGGAAGATCATATGGTGATCGAGTTTCGTAATTACGATCCGATTCTATTCAAAATTGGAAGGTATCTGGGGTTTTCCGGGGTTGGAGATAATGATTGTGTCGTCCAACTTCGAAAATTCAAGATGACGGATCCAATGTATAGCGAAAGAAATTTCTAATTATGATCTGATTCTATATAAGATTGGTATCTGAGGGTTTTCGGGGTCGAACTTCATGATTTTTTTGTCAAAATTGGGAAATTCGAGATAGCGGATCCAATATGGCTAACGAGTTTTGTAATGATGAAGATCCGATTCCATCAAAATTGGTATCTGGGGGTTTTCGGAATAGGAGATAATGATAGTTTCGTCAAAATTTTGAAATTCAAGATGACAGATCCAATATGGCGAAAGACATTAGTTTATATAATTATTAATCTACCACAAATAGAAAATATGTAGGAGGCAAGAGTGAAAATAACGTGTATATAAGTTATACTGCGTATACCTACTTCTTTGTTACTTTCATCAATAAATTATTCGAAGATGACTTTTCATTTAAGGGAGACGGAAAAATCATGAGTATATTCTATTTTTTATTTTCCTGTACTTTTTACGATCTCTTTTTTACGTATTACTTTTTATCAGCCTACTTTTCGTCCCAGACGATGTTTTATACATACAGTGTGATATTAGTCAGGCCATAAATTCTTCTCTGAATTGGATTTCCGAAAATATATTTAGCACACATGACATGAGTACAGTAGTTCAGATACCCCCATATCAAGGTTTCCGCCATTTCTCAATTATAACGCTCAGCTCATTCAGCTCATAGATAAACTTCTGCTCAGCTTGAAATCAGAATTCTTTTAGTCAGTCAACACTGGTATACAGTCTGAGAACAGTCTCTTCTGGTGAAATATATTAAGCTTTCAGTACAATTTATATGTTCCCTACCCCGCAAAGATTGTAATGAAGTGTTTTTGAACAGCTTCATTACTAGACTGGTTTTGATCAAAATCTAAGTACCTGAGCCTGATTCTAGTTGAATTTCACCTGTTCGAAAGCTCGAAACCTGAAAACCTGAGAGAGCTGAGTAATGCATTGATTCCTGACTTCCCACAGCTTTTCCTGATAGTAACCTTTAATGAACATCATTACAACCCTAAAGACTTCAGTATTTTTCAACCCTTTGCTTATGATATGAAATTTGATTGAATTATCTATCAGTTGAAATGATGAATGTTTAACTGCTCATAACTTTGTTGTTATTAAATATTTTCCAGCCAAATTCACTCAGTAGCATAAGCAAAGGTAGTAGATCCTGTTCCTGTGCCCATTTAGGGTGTAATATTATTTTTTCCGCGTTTTGTGTTGGAGGTGCACATGTGTTTTTCAAGGACAGATTTAGTGGCCATGGCCATGAGCCATGACAAGGTGGGAGTTTTGACCAATGAGGTTCCAGATTTACTTGTCCTTGTGCCAAGGCCAAAGCAGTGCATAAATACTGAAGACAGCCAAGGATTGGACACTCTCTAAGCTCTTCTTGACAAGTCTACACTACCTGATCGCCGTTGCTCTTCAAGCTCCTGATTCTCTAGCTGATCTCTTAGTGCTCTTATAGTTCATTCAAAACCAGTGTAAAGTAGTATTGTATAGTGATTTCCGGTTACACATGTAAGTTTGTATATTTTTCACCAGTGTTATTCATCCTGTTCATAGATCCATTTCATTCCTGTTATTTTTCATACCGATACTCACCCGACCTGTTAAAGAATCCAGAACTCTAAATTGAATAAACGAATTTTGTGATTGCATATTTCATATTTCCTTCTCTGTTGTCATTGTTTTCAGTTCCAAATAGTTCAATAATTTATTTAGTGATTTTCAATATTTTCATTTGTCAAAATTGCAGAATATTATTATTGCCTGACGACTGACACTGACAAGCCAGTTAACAACTCTTCTTCTTCTTTTCCTTGAGAAATCCAGTCCTGTGCACCGGTGTCTCTGTGCTTTGTATCCCGTCAGGCGGTGTTCTACGTTTCATGAACTATTGACATTAATGGAAATATATAATTAATCAACCTCACTAAAAATAGTAAAAATCCGATATTAGAAAATTAGAAAAATCGAAGGAAAAGGAAAGATAAATAGAGATTGAATCTGTTTAATTCGTTTAGAGCTGTGTTTCTGATTCTCCAGATAGAAATGATGAAATAGTTGAATAAATAATTTTCCAGACCTAACCTTGAAACACAAGAGAGTCCCGAATGATAGTTGTTTTGATTCCTGTAATTATCCAGACTGAAAATAGCAACCAGTATTCCAGGCTAGACCCAGGGTTTGTAATTAAAGCCTACACTCCCTTGGCTCCTTATTGATTCCAGGTCGATTCAATACCATTGACCCCTGGATTATTGTGGGTACCGAGGTAGGTATACCTCCTGTACCTTTCTCCACTGTTGCTACTGTGGGCTTCCTTCCCGACTAGGTTGGGAGGAGCAGGTGAAGTAAATCACCTTTATCAAAAATCTGGCGCTCGAGAATCCCCCCTGTCAAATACCAGAGTAGTCTCCTGTCCTGAACAGAGCGTCAAAGTAAGGGCCCCAGAATAAAGACCCTTACAAGATTATGCTGGAGTAGTAAACTCTAAAACTAGAGGATTGTTCATCTATATCTTGGTATAGTTGATCAGGAATTCCATATGGAAATTACGTATGATACGCCAGTGACCTCAATATAACCTAAAAAACAACGAATATAAAAAATCTAGTGTTTATCCCCAGAATTGAATAAGGATGGAACTATATAACTGTTTCACAAACACTTGAGTGAGAGGAGACGAGGATCTGTCCGTACCCTGTTGAGATGACTTTAACGTCAATTTACATCAAGGGACCCTAGTCGAAACTAACTAATGCCTGACTGACTGAAAAGTCCCATTTCCCTTTCAGCCGTTGGTGAAATTCAAGAGCCACCTCTACTATGAGGACAAAGACAACGTCCAGGAGCGGCTGAAGGCGCTCGTCGCGCTGCCTGACAGCAAAATAATCTTCTTCAAGAACGGCGTCTGCCAGGGCGTCGCCTTCGAGGACGTCTACCAGGGCGGCTACTTTCCCGTGTTGTCGCTGCACAGGAATGTTACCGTGTCGGTGAACTTCGGGCCGGTGTTCAAGTGCCCGCCGGCGGAAGGGGAGTTCGACTATAGGCCGGTGAGTAGACTTTGTCAAGCTCTTGAATTTCAAGTTCATGCTCAGTTTTTTTTCATAATATACACACACTGGCAAAATTAGGGGAACGGGCAAAATTTACACCAAGTTTGACATCAATTTTCCCTCGAACCGATCGGTCGGTTTGAATTTCTTTTTCATGAATTGTAGATTTATTCTTCACGAATACATCTGAGGAATAACCACCTTCAAACGATTCGTCTTTATATCATATACAGGGGTGTAAAGAAAGTACTGATTCTTCGAGATTTTTTGAGACATCCTGTGGAGTGAACCACTGATAATTGAAGCGATTCCTCAACACCATATGTAGCCCAATCTATTCCGAATATTTTCGTTTCGTATTCATCTTGAAATCTAAATTATTTAAAAAAATACAGAGTTTCAAAGGAAAGATGGATATTGGTATTAATTTTACCACCTCGAAACTCGAATTGGATCTGAGAATGTGTCGTTTCTCAAGTTGTTTATGAGATAATTTTCCTTTCAAGTTGAATATTGCTCTCATTTTCACCTATTAGTCTATTGTGACAAGATTTCTTAGAAACATACAGATATGATCAAAAAGGAATGTAATTCTCAAAGCCTTCATTCAATAACAATAACATCAACTTAACGAACAATACGGATTCAGGACGCCAACAATAATTTCAATAACGTGTGTGACCTCCACGCGCTCTTATTACAGCAGTCATCCGTCTGCTCATGCTCTCGATGACATTATCGATCATTTCTTGAGGAAGATTATCCCAAATCTCAACCAGAGCTGCTGCTACTTGCTCGGGATTTTGTACAGCGGGAATTCTGGACCTTAATCGTCTACTAAACATGTCCCATACATGTTCGATTGGATTAAGGTCTGGCGAACATGCAAGAAAATTGATTGCTCTTATACCGACTGTATTTGAAGAGTTGGAGACTGAACGAGCCACGTAAGGGCGGGCATTATCGTGCATTAACAAGAAGTTTTCTCCGATATGGGGGGCGAATGGTATGACATGCTGTTGAAGAACATCTCGTATATAACCATCTGCATTTAAAGCGCTATTAACCACTACCAACTCTGTTCGTGCCCCTAAACATATTCCACCCCAAACCATGACTGAACCTCCGCCATAGGATACAGTAGCAGTAAAATTGAATTGTTCATTTTGTTCACCTCGGCGGCGATATAGTCTTTCCCTGCAATCCATTGAATTGATGCAGAAGCGGCTCTCATCTGTAAAAAGAACGTTGGCCCACTGGTCATTTTCCCAATTTATATGCTGCCTAGCTGAGTCTTGCCACCTGATGACGTCGCTGGAGTTGAGGAGCTTTCTTCGTTCTATAGGCCCTCAGACCAACTTCTTTAAGCCTTCTGCAGATAGTTCGATGACTTATTCGCCTTCCACGTACTCCTTCCAGTTCGTTTCTCAATTGGGGTACGGTTGTACGTCTGTTTCGTAGTGTTTGATTTTTCCAGCATGTCAGCAACATCAGTGTACGATCTACCATTTTCAATTAATGCTACAGCCCTCGCCATCAGTAGGAGTCAAATCTCCCATTTGGAATTTTTATTAATCAAATTAATGAATTTGGAATTGTGAATCGCTTGACTTTGACAATAATTAATGACATAAACAAAATAGCCAACGTTGATCAACAAAAATAGCATTTCACCAAAAGAACATTGAAGTAACTTTTATCACCCCTGCATATTCATAAGGGTATTTGTTCGAAATCCACTATTTTGAATATCATTTTACGTTATTTTTTTCAAGTATATATTTTGTTCTATGAGAACTAGGGAGTTCTCAATCTTTTTTATATGTATTTATAGGGAAAATATTATTGTATATTAATTATTCCAATTTCGCGCTAATATATGCACGATGATCCTTAATCGCCTGCGCGAGTGCCTCCGAGTCAAGGATGAGCAACGACAGCTCGTCCCACTTCGATATATACCGCATCACCGTGTATGTCACTTTTGCCGGTAATTTTCACATCTAACGATGTTGAATAAAAATAGTGACGATTATCTAAACCCGCGATATCTCACGTGTTAAGTGTTGAACCTGTTCCAACCACAACGAGAGGGCCCTCTTCCAGCATTTCATCAGGAGCAGTACCGAAGCAGTGCCTACTTGAACGTCTCCGCCGATCAAGAACGCGAGGTAAGGCCATAAAGGTGAATCGTGCTCGATTATTCAAACTGAATCTAAGGGATACAATAATATTGAATTCACAACCAAAAACATACAGTCCACTAAAATCTACCTCTAGCTGAAACATTGATCCTTCAGAGCCTAGATCATAGTTTGAATAATTTAAAAATTAATTTTTTTTTGCTTGACAGCAATCGCCATCTTGGTATTCGTTTCTCTTCATTAACGTGAAATTGGTACCTATCAGCGATCTTTCAAGTTTTCAAATTCGTAAATTAAATGCGCATGTCTGTGGTCTCGTATCTTGGTCAACTTCCGCAATCTCATCATCTCTCTCTCTAATCCACTCTTGGCCATTGTTTTGTTTACATTTGACATTTCAGTTGGTCTCCTTCTTGTTGAACTACTCTTGAAAAAAGAAAAAAATCCGCGATTTGAAGTCTTCAGAATCCTATTCCAGGTCCGCCTTTACAAATTTCTGTTCTACCGCGAATTCATTAGGTATTACGATATTTGAGTTTATCTGGTTTAAAAATGTCATCAGCTGATAAAATCAAAAGGGCCAAAAGCCTTCGCCTCATTGAAATTAATAAAATGCACGAGCTTTTCCAAGTTGCAAGTAAGGCGCAGAATGACGATTCTATTCATGATGAATTTATGTTACGATTTCAAACAATCGATAAAATATACGATAACTTCGAAAAGCATTACAATAACATTATATCTCTCATAAGCAATATCGAAGAAGATGATATAAACGCAGAAGAGACCATTCGCACCGCTTTCGATGACAAATACTTTGCCATAAAAACAATACATTACGATTTGTTTGAACGTAAGTTGAATTTATCTATTAAAAATGAAGTTGCTAATTTACCCAGAACTAAGTTACCGGAACTTAAATTGGGAAAATTCAGTGGAGACGTCCGTAGTTTCACATCTTTTATTGAAGTATATGATGTTATAATCCATAATAACAACCAAATTTCTGATGTAGAGAAATTTTCACATTTGATTGCCTCTCTCGAAGGCCCGCCAAAAAGTCTTATAGCATGTTATCCTCTGTCTGCCGCCAATTACCTTTTAGCATATAATGCACTGGTTAATAGATATTCTAACAAAAGAATATTAGCTACCGCGCATTGGAACGAAATAGTTAACGCCCCGCCTATCAATAACGAAAATCCCGCATTATTATGTAAATTACTTGATACGTTTGTTGAAAATCTAGCAGCACTTGGAAACTTACTTTATCCTGTAAAACAGTGGGATTTCGTGATAACCCAAATAATGTTGAAAAAATTGGACTCCGCGACTCTATCAAGATTCGAGCTTGCTCATGGTTCGAATGATATGCCTACATTTTCTGACTTGAAAATCATCAAACAGTGTATTGCGTATGAAACTTTGATGTCCTCGACTCAACCTACACGTAGTAAAAGCAGGAGTTTGCCATCAAATTCTGCTCATAATATTGCTCATAATTCTGCTCATTATGCCGCTCATAATTCAAGGTCTAGTTCTTCCTTTCTCACAAACAATTCTAGGATTAATAATAATAGTAACAATCGGCCTTGTGCATGTTGCAACTCAATCGATCACTTAATTTATAGATGTTCTGTTTTTCAAAATAAAACACCGCAAGAACGTTGTAATTTCGTGAAACAAAATAAATTGTGCCATAATTGTTTGAGTAGCTCTCATTCGCTCAGAGCGTGTCAATCCAATTCTGCTTGTATCCAATGTCATTCTCGTACGCATCATTCTTCTCTACACATGCCACGTAATAACGGAAATTCGTATAATCATCATCCAATGTCAGCTTTGCAAGAAAATGTCCCACATAATAGTAATTCGCGTAATATTTCTCCACAAAATCCAATCACTGATAATAACGTTTCTTTTACTAATTGCGCTCTGTCCATACGACCTAAGCCCGACCCTGTGTGCCCGATTAGTGAATCATGCTCAAACGATAACATTTTGCCCGCAAAAAAGGTATTGTTGTCGACGGTTCAATTGCGAATTCGAGATAGTCTAGGAAATTGTCAGATCGTTCGAGCTATCTTAGATTCAGGTAGCGAGGCTTGCTATGTTCGCAAAAAATGCGTGCAACGTTTGAATTTACCTATTCGAAAAACAGCAATAAATATAAATGGATTAGGTGGAATGAATACCTCATCCAAATCAGGGATAGTGACTTGCACTATCGAACCTCTTCATAAAAATTTTCCTATATATAATTTTGAAGGAATTATTTTAGATAATATATGCGCTGATCTGCCAAGCTGTACTTTTGATATAAGAACATGGGATCATATTTTCAATTTAAATCTCGCAGATCCTGATTTCAATAAATCAGGTTCAATCGATCTTTTACTAGGGGCAAGTATTTTCGAAAAAGTGCTATTAGCGGAAAGAGTGGTTTCTAAAAATGCTAACTTGCCCACCGCGATAAATACTCAATTTGGCTACATTCTCATGGGGGATGTGAGCGTAACAGATGAAAGTTCTGTAGTCGTTAGTTTGTACCGTTTGAGATATTCAAGAAACGGCACGACTTGTTAAATAAGGGTGACGTCAGCTGCACGCTACGCATTCCGATATTTTCACGGTGCCCTGTTACAGATTTATTAGCTAGGCCTAGACCGAAAGTAGAAGTACCGCTACTACGCGTTAGATGGGGTTGGTAAAATTAATTAAGTAGTATACTGTTAAGGAGTTTTCTTTATTTTCTTGGTGAACGTGACAAAGTCAGAGATTTGTATTGATACAGATTTCATCAAATCATCTAGATGTAGTTGTGTAGCTACCGTTAGTGTCAGATCCAGTACAATTTCGGTACCATTGCTTCAGACAAGGAGAGTCCTGTGGGAAGAACTAGGGTTCCAGTTATGCAGTAGATGTATTATTCATCATAATAAGGTTCCTTCATCGTCGTAGCCAGTCGTACCTGAAACAAAAATCATATTAATAGGGTGCATGTCATCTAGTACACTCATCAGTGTTACTCACCTATGTTTTCCAAATCATCTATGATGATGATAGAATGTCTGGTTTGAAAGCAGATTCCATTACACCTGGAACACTATTCGCTTGGAGGCTATTTTGACGCTGCGCAAAACAATAGTTCTGTGCTTCTGATAGTTGTCATGTCAGTTCTTAGATGGCGTTAGGATGATGGGAGATGCGTTGAGCCTTGACTAGAAAGGCGAGGAAGGGAAAGAGGAGCTGGTGAGAGAAAATGGCGGTGAAAGGCTAGCAAGTTTGTGAGTCCCAAAAAGAGGGTTTTTGTCACCGTATATTCGGGATCTGTACCCAAAAAACCTAATTTCTGGATGTCTTTATAGTACCTAGTGGTTGATAGTAGAAGTTGGGGCTTATTGATACTGATAATAAGCACATCTCATCCTCATGCCTACTTACCACCTCGTGTCATACCGTTTGCTGCTTTCTGTAAGTACTTTTTGTATTGCTCAATAAAATACATCAGCTACATTCAGGAATGTTTTTCCAGTTGGATGTTCACCGTATTTTGTATCTTGTTTGGTTCAACCATTTTTTTTGAAGGATGTTGGGATTCTTTCCATTAACCCTCCGAGTGGGGTAAGTTACGCCTGAGGGCGAAGTTTTATATTTTAGTTCGAAAGTACATAGCTTTCTTACAGGGTTTTAGGTGGAAGTATTCAACTTCTTATTAAGGGGTGTCTCTGGATTTACCCAGAAGACGAGTAGGTTAGAGAAGCACCATTTTAGTTCAGACATTCAGATGTACCTAAATTAATCCATGACAACCCTTCAGACCATCAGATGTTTAGTCCTGGACCAGAGTTCCTGATAGTAGTTCCCAGGTCAACCGGTCCATGGCTGAAGACACTAGCTGTGTAGCTGTTCTGCTGCTATGAACCAGTAGTTCCGGAGGAGCAGTTATACTGAGAATCAGGCCAGCTATAACCTTTTTTTCTTTTATTTTTTTAACAATCAAAATTTCTGCTATGCCCATGTTTTCACCATGATATGACTTGTTACACTATGTTTATGAAATCCATCCACCATTATTGTGATACTAAACCTTGATCGATTTCGCTCAGTACTGAGCGAACACTGATAGGTATCTTTTGAACCAGCACTACTTAATTTCATCAAGTTTTCATTGTGATTCACACACCTTTAAATGTCAAGGCTATATCTGGTTTAACTGTGCTTTATAATTTAAATCAGCAAGAATGTTTTATATCATAAAATGTTAAGAAGTTATTAACATTCCTATAATATTTTCAAATTTTGATGTTAAAATTTAACCACAGATAATTTCTGAAGAGTTGACAAGGGCTATTGCATTTTAATTGAGGTGCATCAGATATTTTTTTGTAAATATACAGGGTTGCTGGGAAACGTGTTTGATTTCTTTCCACATGCAACACATCTATACAGGGTGATTCTGAACTATATCACAAAGTAAGTCAGATTTTATTGTACCATCATGCTTATAACATTAGGAAATTTGTTTTCTTGAATTGAGCAAATTTTCACTTACCTTTGCCAAGTTCAATTCAAGTGGCGCCTGGGAAATTCTAGTTCACTTTAAGTTATAAATATCTTTGCATCACCATTTGTACCCCGACCACATGCTCTACCGACCCAATGCTAACGGAGATAGTGACTTTTATCTTTTCTAACAAAAATGAGGTTACAAGTTCGTTCCTCGCTATAAGTCAAAACGATTCTCTCGATGATACATTACGTCAATTTTGGGCACTAGAGGAAATTCCAGAAAGAAAACTGATTTCATCGGACGACGAAATTTGTGAGAATATTTTTGAGAAGACAACTTACCGTACTGATTCTGGTAGGTATGTTTTATCGCTACCATTCCGTGAAAAAATACCATATTTTGAAAATTCAAAATTAACCGCAATACGTCGTTTTTATAATTTGGAAAAACGATTGATAAATAATCCCGCCTTACGCAGTGAATATTGTAAGTTTATGACGGATTATTTAGATAATGGTCATATGATTCAATCTTCAGGTTCGAGTGAATTGGGGGATTATTTTTTGCCGCATCATTGTGTAGTAAAACCGGAAGCTTTAACGACTCAGCTTCGGGTGGTATTTGATGCTTCTTCCAAAGATTCAAATAATCGTTCATTAAATGACTCTTTATTCATCGGTCCGAAATTGCAATTAGATATTGTTACTATTCTACTGAACTTTCGCCTATTTCCGGTCGCAATGACTGCAGATATTCGAGCTATGTATCGTCAAATTTTGATTAATCCAGCTCATCAACGCTTCCAGAAAATAGTTTGGCGATTTTCTCCGGATTCTCCGCTACAGGAATATACTCTAAGTACAGTTACTTTTGGAGTTAACTGTGCACCTTTTCTCGCTTTGAGAACTCTGATACAGCTAGTGACAGATGAGGGAGCTCACTTTCCATTAGCATCACATGCGCTATTAAATTGCACGTATATTGATGACGTAGTTGTTTCATGTCCTACCGTGGACCGGGCTCTCCTATTACAAAATGAATTAATTTCCATATTACAAAAGGGGGCGTTCGATTTACGTAAATGGGCAAGTAACAAACGTGAGGTGCTTTGCCATTTACCAAGTAACTCAATTAAAGAAAAGTCTCTTGCACTTGATCTGGACTCCACAGAAACTATAAAAATTCTAGGTTTGAAGTGGAATCCTGCATCCGATACATTTTCATATTCAGTTTGCTCGAATAATAAGCCGTGCACTAAACGAAATATCCTGTCTGAGCTGGCCCGCGTTTACGACCCTCTTGGCTTTCTTACGCCCGTTACCCTCATTGCGAAGATTTTAATCAAAGAGTTATGGAAATTAAAATTGAGTTGGGATGAAGTTCCGCCAAACAAAATTTTGTCTCGATGGCAACTTTACAAAAATCAACTCTCTGTTCTATCAACTCTCGAAATTCCGCGATATGTTTTTTCGGATAATGCTGATTCAATAGATTTGTGTGGATTTTGCGATGGTTCTTTGAAAGCCTATGCCGCTTGCGTTTATATCCGCGTAGTTAAAGATAACCGCGTTACCTCATTATTAGTTACTGCCAAATCAAAGGTGACACCGTTAAAACACTTATCGGTCCCGCGCATTGAACTTTGCGGAGCTTTGCTTTTATCTAAGTTGATGAAATTCGTTATTGACGTTTATTCTGAAAATATAGCTTTTCAGAATGTTTTTGCATTTACTGATAGTCAGGCTGTGCTTTGGTGGGTGACGTCATCTGCTCATAAATGGAGACCGTTTGTAGGTAACCGAATTTCGGTGTTACAGGAAAACATACCTAACGCTTCGTGGCGCTATGTGCCATCGGAAAAAAATGCTGCCGATTGCGCATCACGGGGTGTGTTTCCGAATGACATCATCAACTTACCCGAGTGGTGGGTAGGACCTTCTTTCTTACATTTACCCTACGATCATTGGCCACGCCTGCAACTTTCTGAACTACCGCCCGACAAAGTTGTTCAAGCTGAAGAAAGAAAGATTGCGCTTTCTTCGTTCAAAGATAGCAATTTTTTGGACGACTTGCTTTCCAAATTTTCCTCCCTTGACATAATGAAGGCTGTCACCGCCTATATTTTTCGTTTTATTAATAACTGCAAGGTCGCACCTGAAGCTAGAGATAGGACTCATTTTTCTGCAGAAGATTTACAAACCGCTCTATTATTTCATGTAGAACGTATAGTTTTTATTTTTATCGAACGAAATAATGAGCTTGTCAAATAAACAGCTGCCATCTGAAACATTCAGGAAATTGAATGTATTTCTTGATGAGAATAATGTATTAAGGGTCGGAGGAAGGCCGAAAAATTCATTGTTAAATTATGACATGAAACACCCTATATTATTACCAAGACAATCACGTCTAACTGACCTCATAATATCTGACACTCATCAAAAATATTGTCACCCAGGATTGCAAACATTACAATTTTTGATTACACATAACTTTTGGATTCTGTCTGCTCGTCGTGCAATTCGGAGCATTTTATCTAAATGTCTGATGTGCTGGCACTTGAAGCCTACCCCGCTTCAACCGCCCATGGCCGATTTACCTTCCATACGCATATCACAAGCTGAGGCCTTTTCTATTGTGGGGATCGATTTCGGAGGACCATTTATTATAACTTTGGGTAGACATAGGGGTGCTAAGACCCAGAAGGCCTACATTTGCATTTTTGTGTGTTTCGCTACCAAGGCAATCCACATCGAACTTGTGAGTGATTTGACATCAGAAAATTTCTTATGTGCTCTGCGCCGCTTCATTGGTAGAAGGGGACGAGTCTCCCATATTGTCTCAGACAATGGGACAAATTTTACTGCTGCCAATAAATATCTTTTGAAATTAACTGAACACGCCGCTGCTTCCGAACGAATCAAATGGTCGTTTTTGCCTCCTTATGGCTCTCATTTCGCCGGTCTAGCTGAAGCCGGAATTAAATCGGTTAAATCACACTTGGCCAGGGTTGTAGGTGAGCAGATTTTGAGCTATGAAGAGCTCAATACGGTGCTGATACAAGTTGAAGCCCTATTAAACTCCCGTCCGCTATGTGCAATGTCTTCAGATCCCAACGATCTATCCGCCCTCACCCCTGGACATTTCATCTTCCTTGAACCGCTCACAGTTTTGCCAGATTCAGACTTGTCCCATCTAAAATTGAACAGACTCGATCGTTACCAACTTTTACTGAGGCTTCATGCCGATTTTTGGTCACGTTGGCATAATGAGTATTTACATACCTTGCAACAGCGGGCTAAATGGACTTTACCGGAAACCCCCCTTAAAGAGGGAACGCTTGTTTTAGTTAAGCAAGACAATGTGCCTCCCTTAAGTTGGAAGCTAGCTAGGATATTAGAATTCCATAAGGGGAACGATGGTGTTGCTCGCGTTGCCAAGATACGAGACAACCAGGGTGTTTATACGAGACCGCTTGTCAAATTGTATCCATTACCGGACGCATAGTTTTTTTTTTGTTACATTTTTATCTAACAAAAACGGTGGGTAGGATGTTCGAAATCCACTATTTTGAATATCATTTTACGTTATTTTTTTCAAGTATATATTTTGTTCTATGAGAACTAGGGAGTTCTCAATCTTTTTTATATGTATTTATAGGGAAAATATTATTGTATATTAATTATTCCAATTTCGCGCTAATATATGCACGATGATCCTTAATCGCCTGCGCGAGTGCCTCCGAGTCAAGGATGAGCAACGACAGCTCGTCCCACTTCGATATATACCGCATCACCGTGTATGTCACTTTTGCCGGTAATTTTCACATCTAACGATGTTGAATAAAAATAGTGACGATTATCTAAACCCGCGATATCTCACGTGTTAAGTGTTGAACCTGTTCCAACCACAACGAGAGGGCCCTCTTCCAGCATTTCATCAGGAGCAGTACCGAAGCAGTGCCTACTTGAACGTCTCCGCCGATCAAGAACGCGAGGTAAGGCCATAAAGGTGAATCGTGCTCGATTATTCAAACTGAATCTAAGGGATACAATAATATTGAATTCACAACCAAAAACATACAGTCCACTAAAATCTACCTCTAGCTGAAACAGTATTCGTATATTATGTGTCTTCAAACAGTAAACCGTTAGGTGAAACTGTGAACAATTTCCATCTTGAAGTAAAAATCCTCACATTAACAAGTTGAAAAACGACACGTTCTTATCTCCAGTTCGAGTTTCGAGGTGGTAAAATTAATACCAATATCCACCTTTTCTTTGAAACTCTGTATTTTCTTGAATAATCGAGATATCGAAATGAATAAAAGAAGAGAATATTCGGAATAGATAGAGCTACAAATTGATGTTGAGAAACCGATTCAATTATAAATGGTTCACTCCACAGGATGTCTGAAAAAATACCGAAAAATCCGTACTTTCTTTACACCCCTGTATATGATATAAAGACGATTCGTTTGAAGGTAGTTATTCCTCAGATGTATTCGTGAAGAATAAAGCCACAATTCGTGAAAAAAAAAGCAAATCGAGCGATGGGTTCGAGAGACAATTGATGTCAAACTTAGTGAAAATTTTGCCCTTGCCCCTAATTGTGCCAGTGTGTGTATTTTTTCACTCCGCTGACTAACAGCTAAAACTGACCAATTGTCACTGTATATCATTCTTCTAGCTAAGTGACCTGTAATGTCGATGTCTACTTGCTTCTTGCTTCGGTGTTTATATAGATTTTTTTTCCAAATTCTTATCGTCTGTTCAATAGATATAATTTAATAAATGTTTGGGGATCTTGTTCAAAAATAATTTCAATAAAATATCAACATTATATTGAAAATTGTTAAAAGTATTGTATCGTCTCCCATTTGATACACCAACCAATCAATTGTTTGAAATAACAAATACGTATTCTTTAGATGAAATATATAGAATTGAAACTCTTAAAATATCATATAATATCATAAATGAAAAATTAAATGTTGGAAACTATAGACCAATCACATTACTACCAATATTAGGAAAACTGCTAGAAAAAATCATCAAAAAAAATTCCAATACCTACCTCCTGTCCCTATACTCCCTAGGAACGCACGATGTTCTTTGAACATTATAGGGATTCCCTTTCGTGCGCTCCAAGCGAAAAAAAAAAAGAAAGAAGAAAAAAAAAATCGCGGTGGCAATAGATGACAAAATTCCCAACTCTCAGTTTGGCTTCCGAAATCTAAGGTCAACAATACATCCACTAACCATACTCGTTTCGAATGTCCAATCAACAAAACTCAACAACCATAAAACAGCTGCATGCTTCCTGGATATCAAAAAAGCATTTGACAGTGTATGGCATAAAGGACTGCTTCATAAAATGATGCTTCTAGAAGTGCCAGTTAACCTCATTCATATTATTAAAAGTTGTCTCAATAAATGGTTCAAAGTCCCATCCTTTCACTGCACAACAAGGTGTACCACAAGGAGCCCCATTATCACCGATGCTGTACAACATTTACTGCTATGATTTTCCCCAACAACTAGAGCACCCCACCAAATGTTACACCATACAATACGCCGATGACACAGCCCTGATATCACATGATAGAAAATTAGAAAGCTCAATTGCACGTTTACAAACCCACATAGACAAGGCTCTGTAGCAGAATAGCGTCAGTCGAAATAGCGCTGGACAAAATAGCGCTACGAAATAGCGCTAGGTTAAAATAGCGTTAGTCAAAATAGCGCTGGACAAAATAGCGCCGCACAAAAATAACGCAGAACAAAAACAGCGGCGGACAAAATGGCGTCGGTTCAAATAGCACTGCGATTAAATAACACCGGGTAAAATATTCTTAGAAAATCAACTATGATTGAAAAATCAAGTTTTCGAAATCAATTTCAATACAAAGCCAAATGTTTAACAATTACAAAAAACATTACATGGACAAATTCTGAGCCACAGACTGTGAATACTATTCAACGTTATTGAAAGCATATGTTTGAACCAAGGTTTTCAACTTGTTTTTTAGCTGGGTATTTATTGTTAGGACTTTCTTTTTTCCTAAATCCTGAACGGTATCTTGTAACGAAGATTTCTGAAGACTTTTGTTCCTTTTTCAATTGATTGATCAATTTGTATACATGAGGATGCTGGCAGTTTAGACCTTTCTGTAAGGAATTGTGCCATGTTTCAAGAGAATCATTTGTTTTTGGCAAATCGTTTTTCACCCGCTCATATTGATTCCATAAATTTATACTGTATCGAGGGTTGATATTATGAATCCTCTCACCAAAGTAATTATCTTCCCAATAGTCGATCACCGGCATAAGTTCATCAGGAAAGTTTTCACGAATGATTTCCAGTGCAAACTGCACATCTTTTTCTGAGATATAACTGAGAGCAAGAAGCATCTCACATTTTGTTCTTATGTTTTCGTTGTCTCTGTATAGGTTTGTTAATGTTGTATTTTCCTCCATAAGTTCTGCGCCAGATGAAACGAACAACCGACAATACGCGTGTTGGAGAATACTTTTTTCACTGCGTTGATAGACGATTGTTCAAAAGCAACAAGTATAGTTTCAGGCTTCAGTTCAGCATCTAAGGTTTTTAGGGTATTAAATACTTGAACGTAAACACCTTCTGATCTATTTGGCAACAGAGCATATACTAGTGGTACAGCTTTCGAGTCAATTAATGCATGTATAACGAATAATTGACAAAACAAAATTGGACAGGTTGGAAGGTTCTGTCTATTGCCCAGTGCGGAAATTCTTTGAGCAAATCGAGATTATTGTAAGTCCTGAAAATCAGAAGTCTATTTCGGTTTTCTTTTCCTGAATCCCACAGTAAGAAAACTTCACCTCTGTCCGTTTTAGAATATTTGTCGTCCATTCTCACTTCAGAAATATTGTTAAATACTGAAGATCTTAAAAATTCCTTGTGTCTTATTCTTTGCACTGTTCTGCGTGATGCCTAATAGCTTGGAAGACTAACAGCCACTTCTTCCTAAATTACACTGCTGCAAGCTTGTTGTATGATTTCCCTTGGATTTGCATCCGTTTTAGAAGCTCCTTCGCGTATAGTTTCTTTCACTATCCTGATTACTTTCTCTACGGGATTTGGCGCGTGATTATGTTTCGTGATTGGTTTTGCTGTATCACCGTTGAGCATCAATAACCTTCCTCTACAACCGAACTTAGAACATCGCCATGTGCTGTGACCTTCACGTTGCTTGTCTTTTCGGTAATTATATCCTTCGTGAAATAATTCAGTACCTCCTTTCTGAGACTTGTCGAAATGCATTTTTTATGACTTCAAATAAATATGACACTGACAACTAGTTGTTTCCATGCTTTCGTGAATCTATAAAATATTGTTACTTCGTACTTCAATTATTCGACATTGTTCAATTTATTGATCAATCCTCATAATAAACAGTTTGTCGTGATCATGCACCGAGCAAAAATTCCTAATTGTTATGTCATGTCGCTTTTTTGTCGAGCACTATTTTATCCGCCGCTGTTTTTGTTCTACGTTATTTTTGTGCGGCGCTGTTTTGTCCATCGCTATTTCGTCCACCGCTTTTTTTGATCTGCGTTATTTTTGTGCGGCGCTATTTCGTCCAGCGCTATTTTGTCGCAGCGCTATTTTTGAAGCGCTATTTTGACTGACGCTATTCTGCTACAGAGCCCATAGACAATGCCGTGAATTGGCTGAATGATTGGAGACTTGAAGTACATCCTCAGAAATGTCAGCTAATGCTATTTAATCATGTAATAAATGATAATTCCCCAACGGTGACGATAGCCAATCATGAGATCAACCCCACCAACACAGTGAAGTACCTTGGAGTCCACCTGGACTATAAACTGAATTTAAAGTATCACTCAAAAATCTGTAAAAAAAAAAATAACATCGAGAGCAAAATATTTCAGAAGTCTTACATACAAACAAAATGGCATCAACATCGGAGCAGCAGCAAAGATATATAAATCCATATGCAGACCTTTGTTGGACTACGGACATACGATATATCTAAACTGCAGAAATCCTACCATGCAGAATTTAAAAACTGCAGAAACGTCATCCCTAAAAACAATAACTAGAATGAGACACCCTGACAACTATCTACACAACCCATCCAATCAATATTTGTACCACAAAACTAAAATAGAACCAATACGAGAACGGCTGAGGAAGTTATCCCAAAAATTCGCCCTCAAGACCAGCAACATGGAGCTTTTAATACCCCACTTGATTCCAAGAGAAGATATGAGATCACGATTCAAATTCCCAGAAAGAACAATACAAGAAATACTTACATCATTTAGTGAAGATCAGTTGGACTGAAGATTTATAAATTAAATTTTTTTTTTAATTCACATTTTTATGCAAATGAAATTATTGAAATATCATGTATATTGAAATTTACTGGCTGCAGGACTTCGGTCGATGGCCTTTTGGTTGTAATTTATAACCAATAAAGAGCGTTTATTATTATTATTATAAAAAAATTGAAATCGAATTTTATTTTGATACGGAATTCTGAAATTCATGATCATGAAACTAGACAATATAACTTGTTTCATCTCGACGCCGCTAGCTCCATAATCGGACAAAAAAGATTCACTCATTCAGCCTTAACTGAATTCAATAAACTACCTGGCAATAGAAAAAATTGTAGAAATATAGGTACATTCAAAAATGAAGTGAAAGAACTGATTATTTCTGAGCGAATTGGATTACATTAATCATGTCATTTTTTTTACGAATATTCTTTGTTTACAGTTGTTGATATATTTTGAATAATGATATGTTTACCCATTGTCGATCTAAATGAAAACCTAGTAAGCGACCTAGTGCGAGGAGGTATAATATTGTCTGTTCATTCAATCAAAATATGTCTGTCTGTCAAGTGGCGCTGGGGATGAGAAAATGGAACGAGCTCATTTGTTTATGTCAAAATAGACCATATTAGGTTGATATTCTCTTCTTCTATTTTTTTCCAATATGTACTCAACCACAGATGTGCTTTCCATCATTGACGTGATATTTGATACAAAGGCGATGAAGAAGATTCTTTCATGAGATTGAGATGTCATAATCAAAAAATTATTTTCTGACAGTTGTCATTAACTTATAACTTCGTCTTTGTGAATATGTTATACTTTGAATTCGTATTCTTGAAAATTACAATTATTCCTAATTATTTCTTCCAGTATTGGTTTTCTATTGCAGTTTGTTGATTGGTTTGTGAGTGCGATTGTGTTATTTTGCAATGTTATCTGAAAACTTCGCACTCCAGGAGGTGGAGGTGTAAAATTATCAAGACCTGATTTCCCCTATCCTCACTGTTGTGAATTTGAGCCACAAATCCTGAGGCATCAATGAGTTTATGCCATATTCATTGGATTGCAAGGTGAAATTTTTTTCTTGAATCGCATAATATTTGAAACCTGATGCATTGATATTTCAGGAATGGGAGTTTTTGAAGTGAGCGAACATGATACTGTATGTTTCCAACATTTTAAGGGAACTGTTCCTTGCCAATGAAGAATTGGAAACGGTTTTGGAAGGAGGGTTCGGTTCCAAGTTTGTTAAAGGAAGGTATGTATAAATAAAATGATATTTAACAAGTTCCTACTTACACAAACTCTTTGTAGCAATCAGCTTATTAGTTTCTAGTTGACTGGAACTATTAGTTTCAGTACAAAAATTACCAAGAACTTGACTTTGGGACCTCTAAAAATTGTTCCACAGTAATTGTCATTAAATTCATTTCAGAATGGTACAGATCATTGAAACTGGGGACAAAATAGATATCAAATATTTTTATTCATAAACAAATATTTTTATAGTTTCAGACTCATCAATGTAGTTTGGAATATGATGCTGAAGAGGAACTCCTTCCTTAAGGAACACGACCTGAAGACTAAGAAGCATCTGAGGAGGAAACGGGCATTTGAACAGATATTATAGAATGATAATAAATAATAATGAAGTTTATTCAAAATGATTACATAATATAAATTAAAAAATTATACATATTGGTATTGAATATTCCTATGGAAATTAAAAAGTTATATATCGAAGACTGGAAACTTTAACAGTTTTAATCTTCTCCTGAAGATGCTAACATAGTTAGCGAAACACGTGTCGAGGCGTTAAAAAATCGGTTTGGTTAGTGGTAAAACAGTGTGTAGTGTAAAAAGTTATACATATTGGTATTGTATATTCCTATGGTTCAATTTGTGGCAATTATAGACACATCTTCCCATATTTAGTGAAGTTAGTGGATAAGATGATTTTATAAAAAATAATCATTGTTCAGCAAAACATATTTAACCTATATACCTTTGGTACAATATATATAGTGTTTTCAAACTTACCTGCCAATACATCTGTACAACAATAAACAGGGTATCAGAGGAGAACAAATTAGTAGAATAAAAATTGCAATAATTCTTCATAATTATATTCAATTTATTAAAAAATATATTTGTATTGTCATACGTACATATACAAGTTATTTTCCAATAAAAAAATTCTAAATATCCCAGCATCTTGATATTTTGTGTTTGGAGCAGAATATCCATAAGACATTGATGAAATAAACAGATTGAGTCTAACCTTATTGCTTCTATATATTCATTTCAGATGGGAAATTTTCCATTCTGTTCTCAAACATCATCCTTCTGGTACATTTCTTCTGAACATTACTCACATAATGATTCCTGATGTGATTCGTCCACATCAATTTGTTTGTATCACTCATAGTTTTTCGTTTTTCAACTGAAAAGCTATTCATGTAGGTACTCTTCGCTGTAGGTAGGTACCTGAAATTTTCAAGTATAGTGATTCCGATGTGTACATAGTTTACATCACTAAAGACATGTTTCTACTGCAAACAACGGAATTCCATGAATTATATAGTAACTTATCAAAAATATAGAAGGAAATAAGCAGCCCCTACCTTCCTGCTTGGCTTGCATGTCGAAAAAGTGTAAAAGCACTGATGAGTTTCCGAAGTTTCCACAGTTCCAACTTAAATTCAAATTGCATCATAAGTCAACCTGATACAGCATTGCCTAAACATCTCCCTGCTTCCATTCAAGTATAGGTAAATGGTTTTCATACTTGATAATATCTTTCGTGATAATGTTACATTTTCGGGTTTCAACATGACAGATTTTTATTTACAAACTTGACAGGACCATGAAAAATGTTATGGGTTAGGAATAAAATATGAATAACTTAGTTTACTTAGTTCACGTAGATGTCTCTGAACTACATATTTTCTTCAATTGTCTTTTCAATGAACAGACAATATTATAGCTCCTGCCTACTAACTACCTAAGTAGGTTGTCATCTAGAACGACAATGGTTTACCTATAGGTATATAATTATGTACTTCCTTATACCAGAGCCTATTCTGTCTGGAAGTTATTTGTTCAATAAATAAATGAATAAAATAAATATTGACAGGAATATTGACAAATAAATTTTCTGAAATACAAATGATACTTTCTGAAATTCAATTGACTGTTCTGTTCTCAACCTTGATTGGGCTTCCTCAGGATTATGATGAACTGACTGTTTTTTATTTTTCCAGATGTGTGAGAAAGCCGAGGAAGCAATTTGTGATCAGACCTTGGCCGACCTGATTTATCTGACAGAAAACGAAGGGAAGCTGCGACTGGATAGTTTTGTTCTTTGACAGTGAGAATTAATTTTATTTTCCTTTCTTTGTTTTCCAATATGCATTCACATACAAGAGACAGCCAAATTTTAGGAATATCTTGATCAGGTATTTCAACAACTAAGGTAACTGCCTTCCATTTTCAGTAGATCTGAGAATTGTTCAAGTTTGTGGATGTTCAGTAACTCACTTGTAAATATTGAGCTTTTCTGATATTTGTTATAATTGTGTAATAAAATACTTATTCCTACACCATGGTAGTATATCACCTAGGTACCAATATTATAAATGCCGAGGGTTCAGCTGAGGGAAATAAGGTCTCCTGGTATTAGTATACAGTGTGTCCCACTTACCATGCTCACCATGGGTATCTTTTTAACGGTGAGAGATACGAGGTCGGTTAAATGACACCAAATGTGGAGTTTGTCAGGGCCAACTATAATGTGAAAAAACATTTTGATAAAATCTATTCGTTTTTGTTTTATACGCAAAAAACAGATTTTGATCATTTTCATGTCTCCTCCGTAACTTCTTTATTTATGAAAATATTCAAATAGGGATTTCACATTCTCATGGCAAAGAAATATGAAATTCATACCAACTCTTCTAGAATTTGAGATATCAGCACCAACTTTAGTTTTTCAAATGTAGGTCATAGCTCACTATGACTTAGTTACAAATAACTTTTTTTTCTCTTCCAGATGATATGTCGCAAAAATAGTTTTGTGTTGGTAACAACGGAGTTATCGTCATTTATACAAGAACAAAAAATTATTTGGAAGCCGCCATCGTGAATTTATAAATTTTAACAAAAAAATCATGATCTCCGACCTCAAAAACCCCCACTTACCAATTTTGAATGGAATCGGACCAAATCTTGTCCGCCATCTTGGAGCAGCCATTTTTTTCAATTTCAACAAAAATTCCATAACTCCGATTAACTTGAAATTTGACAGGTGTTCATAATTTCGGTGACAATACATTATGGAATTTTTGTTGAAATTAAAAAAAATGGCTGCTCCAAGATGGCGGACAAGATTTGGTCCGATTCCATTCAAAATTGGTAAGTGGGGGTTTTTGAGGTCGGAGATCATGATTTTTTTGTTAAAATTTATAAATTCAAGATGGCGGCTTCCAAATAATTTTTTGTTCTTGTATAAATGACGATAACTCCGTTGTTACCAACACAAAACTATTACTGCGACATATCATCTGGAAGAGAAAAAAAAGTTATTTGTAACTAAGTCATAGTGAGCTATGACCTACATTTGAAAAACTAAAGTTGGTGCTGATATCTCAAATTCTAGAAGAGTTGGTATAAATTCCATATTTCTTTCGAAATCACTTCGAAAAACTGCCATGAGAATCGGGTCGATTCTGTTCGGATCTTGTCATAACATTGCTAAGATAATAATATTGTTATGATCCTAACATATAACAATATTGCTATGAAGTTCTGTATTCTGTTCGCAGAGTAACTGCAAGACTGGTTATAAGTTCAAGTGATAGCAATATTGTTGAAAAATTGAGAATTTTTGAGCTGACAACACTGTTTTCAACTCATTGCTCAAGTGTTAGGTATCGATTTTGCCATTATTTAATGAAGAAGAAGAGTTTATGATTATCTAACCTCCCAAATTAGTCAGTCCTGCACTGACATTTTACAAAATTATATTGTTCAAATCGAGAGATTTTGTATTTGCTGAATCTGGTCGTCGTTGTGCGACTGGTGCAAGTAATCAATCTTGTCCCGAAATGAGGAACAACTAAAAGCCGGATGAAAATAATCGTGATTTTTTTCATTATTCTCGCAAAATAGTTTTATAAACTATTCATCAGGCAACTGAAATGGTTGTTCTGGTTCTGAATATACCGAAATTGTAGTCTCATATTTCCTCTACAAATCGGAACTTCAAGAAAAGGTTTTCAAGTAGTTGGTCACTGTAGTGAACCTATTTGTTCGTAATCACCATTCTGAGTTTTTCAATAAGTCTTCTAGGAATTGAAACTTTGATCAAAGGTTTTCGAGTAGTCAGTGACACAACTGAACTCTCATATGTTTTCAATCCACTATTTTCTGAATTTTCATACAGTTGGAAGAATTTGTAGTGCAAAAACAAAGAATACACTACCTTGTTATAAGATAGCAAGCACAAAATTGATGTTGCCGAGATAGCAAGAAAGCTGACCAGATGTCATTGAAATTGACAGATCATATTGCCAAAAATCGATGATTAGAATTCCACTTTTTCGAATCTTGCTATGATAGCAATATCTTCTCTACAACCATATTGCTATTTGCAAACAGAATCGACCCGAATGTGAAATCCCTATTTGAATATTTTCATAAATAAAGAAGTTACGGAGGAGACATGAAAATGATCAAAATCTGTTTTTTGCGTATAAAACAAAAACGAATAGATTTTATCAAAGTTTTTTTCACATTATAGTTGGCCTTGAAAAACTCCACATTTGGTGTCATTTAACCGACCTCGTATCTCTCACCGTTTAAAAGAACTGTATATTCTTAATCTACAACTATTGAGTCATGCAGAACATCTCTTTCCAAAACTCGTTCATCCAACGAACAGCGAGGCTCTGGAAGACATTGCCAAGGGAGTTGGCCACATAACCTCTTTTCTATCCCCATGACACTAATTATGTAATTTCTTATAAGGCTGATGATGGACATATATATGTCCGAAACACGTACCAACCCATTTTGATGTGTTAATCACATTAAATGTCGTGGAGATGACTTCGTGTATCATTTAGTATTTAATACTTGACTCCACTTTGAGAAACCATGGACTTCTACCAAAGATTGGATATTATGATGATTAACAGCTTTCCAAGTTATTGAGCTTTGAGTTCTGGTAAATTTGAATCTATTTGGCCGTTTGTTGCTCTTGTTGAGTAATTGTGAAATGATCTACCCATTTTGTATTATTATTTTGACTTTTGAAAAGTTGTAGATAATAGTTATTTTTGTATCTAGAGCGCGAAATGCTACTTTGGTGATCGAGATCTGATTTTTTTAACGAGGCGTAGCCGAGTTAAAAAATAGTCGAGATGACCAAAGTATTTCGCGCTCGAGTTTTTCTATAAACGTCAAAAAACATAGTTCTAAAGTAAAAATATGCTTAGGTTGATATAAAAAATAATGTTGAACTGGCTTAAGGTACATGTAAAGCGACAAATTTCGCGTTTCTGATCTGTCAGATGTCGCTAGTGCTCCAGGTGTTACTTGATGTATGCAACCATAATTGCCCTACTTTTGTGTTTCATAGGGTAAAAATTTTGCAGAACCCTTCCGAAATATGCAGATTCCTTCGTTGTCTCTGTAAAATACATACCATTGTTGCCATAGCTGGTAATAGGTCTTAGACTTGCGATATTTTTTTGCAAATTGCATGGTATATACTGATATTGCGCGACATTATAATTATCTGATCTTTATTGTCTCCCGTGGGTGAAGGAGTAGAATTGAATTTTATATTAGCATCTATGAGAATATACATGTATATTTCGTGAGGATTCGATGCAAATAAAAAAGGCGACACATAAACACACAATAAATATAATAACAATTTCTATACATAGTGAGACGATGTGTTGTCGGAGCGCGAACGCATAGAAGAAAAGATCGGCAATCGCCTTCAAGGTCATTTTCTCGGGCGCAAGGCGGCTAGGCGGAAGCTTTGACTTTGAGGTTCGAAGCGATGCGCTAATGAGCGTCGGCGTCGGCCGCCTCTTCTGTTTCGGGTATCGGGTATTTAGGAGATTTTACGAGGGTTAATTATTATTATGAATCGTTCATATTTCAGTGATAACGTTCGCTACAGGGGTGAATGGAGAAACACTAGTGTGGCTCATATACTTATTTGTTTGTATATGAATGGAATATATGGAATTGGTATGGAATGATAATGATATTTATAATATACACGGTGGTCCAAAATTGCCTTCCGATGTATTTCTGGGGGAATACATTCTTGATGACATTATTGTAATTTTTCAAGTGAAAACTTTAGGCACGTTCAGCACTGTGTTGGGTGAGGAAAAACAAAAAACATTGAATTTCCGTCCCGATCCGTCCGTCCGAACCCGTTCCGACCTGTCGCCGAAGTCACGACTGAACGATAATGAACATCAAAAAATCCGAAGAGTATCTTATTCCATCCTTGACTATACACTAGTGTATTTTGTAGTAATTATGATCAGATTCTATTCAAAACTGGTATAGGTATCTAGGGGTTTTCGGGGATCGACGGAGATTATGATTTTTCTGTCAGAATTTGAGAATACAAGATGGCGGAGCCAATATGGCAGACGAGTTTTGTAATTATGGTCCGACTGTATTCATAAAATTGGTATCGGGGGTTTTCGAGGTCGGAGATTATGATTGTGTCATCAAAATTTGGAAATTCAAGATGGTGGAACCAATATGGCTGACGAGTTTTATAATTAAGATCCAATTCAAAAATATTGTATATCTGAGGTTTTCTGGATCAGAAATCATGATTTCACCATCAAAATTCGGAAATTTATGATGGCGGATCCAATGTGACACACGTGTAATTATGATCCGATTCTATTCAAACCTTATATCAGGGGATTTTCGACATCGGAAATAATGATTCCTTGGTCAAAATAAAGAAATTCAAGATGGCGGATTCAATATGGCAGATGAATTTTGTAATAATGATATATTCAAAATTTGTATCTGAGGGTTTTTTGTACAAAATATGATGTCGAAATTGAAACAGTTTTACTTGAATCATTACGCAGTAGAGCTAGTCGATAGTTTATAGACATGAAAGGAATACTTAGGTATGCCAATTCCATACAACTCCATCCCGAGAAATGTAAAGAAGCACACATAAGTAATTTTCTAAGAACTCATATGTCTTTGAATCAAAATCCTATCCTTTTACCATACTATGTATGTTTATGTTCGGTGGTAACGGGCATAAAAATAATCATAATGAGGCTTCAGAAGATGAGTCATTCACTTCATGATATTCTTCTTACTTTCGCGAAAAGTCATAAATCAGCCCTGAAAATTACATAGGTATATAGCTGAATTCCTGATTACATTACTCAGCCAACGAGGTGTAACAAGATGATTCTATACAGCCTGTCCCACTTCAAACGGTTTCTCCTTTATATATCAGCTATTAGTCTTACGATTTTTACCAAATTTGGACCGGTATGAATAACTATACTGAATAACCATCAATATGATCAATTTTTTTAAGACAATCATCATTTTGGACAGTGCCGTGTATTTTTATTGAAATGAAAATGGTTTCAAATCTTCATATGAATATTTTCATATAATTTCTATAAAAGGTTTCAAAGGAACAGGCAGATCTAAACATATACAGACTGTTTTTGGTTTTTGAACGCGTGAATAATTATTTACTCGGAAACAGAGAGTACAAAAATAAAAGTATATCCTGGTTTTTTGTCTCAAATCATCATTGAACGTTTCAGAATTTGCAGTTGATTCAAACTCAGTATTTTTCGAGGCAGAAAACATGAGGAGCAATACTATGAAGTTAGTTTACCTGCAAAAAATCCTAATATAATTTCATAAACTATCAACCTCTTTTCATTTCCATTGAAAGGTGCAAATGTCCAAAAGGATGTTCATCTCTGAAAAACTGATCATATTGATGATTATTGATACCGATCAGAATTTGGTGAAAATCGCAAGACTATAATAGTTGAGTTATATACCTATAGAATAGAGGAGGGGTCTGGTTTAATAAAGATCCTGTTCTTGATGAGAATCGCCTTATTTCGGAAATATTTATATCATCACTATTATATATCATTGGTGATTTAAGTGGAAATATTTCCATTCCATAGGAAATTCCCGAGAGTGTCTTGGGACTATTGAACATATTGGAAATATTCAAACCTTTTCTAATCCGATGTTCATTATGATATATCATTCATATTCAGCACTAAAAACTCACTATAGAAAAAACACATATACCCACATCTCGAAATTAGCCTGTCGATCTTCATCACCGGCTTCTACGACCAAAAATAGGAAGAAAAGTTCAGATGAACATAAATGTCTCTTATATGAGGGAGCTACAGCCCCCTGGAAGGGGGGTCCTAAATATGATATTTCTATAATATTTCCGAAACGCCATGTGATATAATAATGCAATTCGGTACAAGAACTGAACTTTCCATCGAGCTTTCCATGCCCAATGCAGTGAAAATAAACCATTCCAAGATTTGCTCTTGTTCCGAATCAATCAGAGATGTATCATTTTCGAGGAAAATCGATCAGAAAATATTGTACCTTCTCAATACATATTCGTTTTATTGTTAATTTTTAGTGTTTTATATAATTTTATAAAAATTGTATATCGCTACTTCGATGGGAATCAACACCCCAGAAGTCGAAACTTGTGCGGGGTTATGGTGAGCGAGACCTACGTGGAATTCAAACCACTTCTAGGAAATCGAGGTGCTGCTAGGCTTGAAACCAGAAATTACATATTTTTGAGAAAAATGCTCAACCAAATGCTCATTGTGAATAATCACATCAAGGGAGCAAACATTATGTCCATCATCAGCCTAATAAGAAATTACATAGTCCTATATACAATGAGAAAAATTAATTAAGTAACAAGAGGAATCCTTACCATAGAGATAGCTTACATGAAGATGGAAAATTTTTCATAATAACCGTAGAGAATTGAAAAACATGAAAGTTAAATGGTTAGTTGTTTTCTAGAGGAATAACCATGAAAACCTCCATAGATGGGCATTATGGTGGATAATAAAAATCTGAAGAGGCCCCTAACATTTGGGGCACTTCCATGAGCATGTTGATGACACAATGAAGATGAAGATATATATATTTCCATCGTCAACAAAAAAGTTATTATTTCGGATGAAATTTTCACTTCCCGGTACATGAAGTGCATGATGCATGTCCGAAAAACCAAACTTCTAATTCGAAAGGCATTTTCTTTATTAATAAAAAATTTCGTCTGCGAAGCATTCATTGTTCATCACAATAATCAACTGAATTGACTTAATCTTCATATGAATATGAAATAATTCAACACGACCCATCCCCCCCTTCATTAGGCCCGCGAATGTATTCAATATTCACCAAGTCAAAAAGGGAAAATGTGTCCATAGACGATTTTCTGAAGGATTTGCTAGAAACAATCAGCATTTATCGGTTGTCTTTGTCTAGGCGTATTGGCAACGCTGTACGACAAATATTATGATGGTCAGACATTTTATGCGATACTCGTGGACAGTAGCGAAACTACTTTATATTATGACTATTACCAGCAGAGGCAGCACCTGCTGGAGCGATTAATCTATTTGAGAGGAATTTGGTAAGGGGTTTTGAAAACCCTATTTTAAAATCGAATAAATCATTGTTTATGACTGAAATAGGATTCAAGTAATCCGTATTCGTTATATCTTACAGGAATAATCAAAATATATCATATTTTTCGAATAATATAGATTTTACAGCAACTTTCAATGATTAATTCACTATTGTAGAGAAACTGTAAGTTCAAAAATTTTCAAAAAAATCAGGCATATTTCAATTCTTTGTTAAAAACTGCTGTGAGATTTTGACAAAAATTCATCGAACAGTTTTTGTGAAAACTAAAAAAAACCTATAAAAAAAGGAGTTTTAATTTTTTTTCTCAAAATTCGTTCGATAGATTTTCATCAAAATCTCACAGAAGTTTTCAATTAAAAACCTTGATATACCAGATTTTTTTTAAAATTTTTGAACTTGCCGTTTTTTTTCACGTGGGTTTACATGAACCTTAAGAGGCCACCCCCTATCCTCCCTAGGTACGCACGAAGTTTTATGAACATAATAGGAAGTTCCTTTCGTGCGCTCCAAGAGATAAAACAAAGTTATGGTTGAACATTCAGAAATAAATGATTTCGATTTCGTGGATGTTTGCTCGATTGAGGACCATAAAGTTGTAATATGAATATCTCCTATATTTTACATAACAATGCGCGAAGTAGGTACTTTCCGCACTGTTTTACTTCGCGCAATGATTTCCCAGTTATTTCAAAAATGAAACCATTAGAACGATCAAACAAAAGCAATCATATCACACAAAATATAAAATATATAATGACATTAACTACTACAATTTATTAAAATTATTTAGAAAGAGGTCCAAAGAACTGATACATCGGGACTACAGTGACTACATAAATAGTATCGAGTCAGAAATCCCGGAAACAAAAAAGAGTTTTTGGAAATATATTTCCAACAAAAAAAAGAGTCAGTCAGCTATTCCCAATAATGTTGTGCATAATGACAAGAGCGCCGATAATGGTGTTGATATATGTAATCTTTTCGCCAACTTTTTTGAGAGTGTATACGTGAAGTCCAAAATGACAATGACAAAGCATTTTTCCAGGCATAAGAATGAACTATTGGTCACTGAAACTCAAATAAAAAAGACTTGATTATTTCTCTCGACATCAAGAAATGTCTAGGACCAGACAAAATACCACCAATTTTTGTAAAAAAGTGTGTGAATACTCTATGTAAACCACTAACTATCCTTTTCAACTTGTCTACCTCAACTACGTTCCCCGAAATTTGGAAAACAACACATGTAGTTCCCATTCATAAGAGTGGAGACAAATGCAATATTGAAAACTATAGACCCATTAGCAAACTGTCAATTTTTGCCAAGCTTCTCGAAAAAGTAATATACGAGCAAATCCTGTATATAGTAAAGAATTCTGTCATCACAGAACAACATGGTTTTTTTCCAAAGCGCTCAAGTGAAAGCAATCTGATAATATATACAGATTTTATCGGTAAATGTATGGACTCAGGTACACAGGTTGATTCAGTCTACACCGATTTCAGCAAAGCCTTCGACAAAATTGATCATGGCATTCTAATGGACAAACTTGCTTGCTATTTCAAAATGGATATGGTCCTACATAACGGGTCGATCACAGATAGTGACGGTGGATGGGTTCAGGTCTCGGCCATACCAGAGTACTTCTGGTGTACCTCAGGGAAGTCATTTGGGTCCATTACTATTTATAATTTATATTAATGACATCGTTAAATGCTTTGAGCACTCTCAAATATTGCTATATTATGCTGATGATTTGAAGATATTTGCTGAGATAAAGAACCCAAATGACTGCACTGCAGTCCAGAGTGACCTGAATCTGTTTACACAATACTGTGATCGAAATAGTCTATTTCTGAATTTGAAAAAATGCTTTTCGATCTCATTTTCTAATAATAAGACCAAATATAATCATGTATACAAACTCAAACAAAATGACATCACAAAGGTTAATGAAATTAAAGATCTGGGAGTTATAGTAGACGAAAAACTAACATTTAATTCTCATGTAGATAAAATCGCAAACGATGCAAGCAAAATGCTCGGTTTTATTATAAGGAATAGTAAAAGCTTCAAGAATCCTAAAACAATCATATCCTTATATTACGCATTTATCCACAGTAAACTTAGCTTTGCATGGATTGTATGGAACCCGTTGTATGCGGTGAATATTAATAGGCTCGAAAGAATTCAGAATAGATTCTTGAGATATTTAGCATATAAAAATAACACTCCCATTGAAAACAGCAACTACACCATTAAAAGGAACAAATTCAACATTTTAAGGTTGGTAGATAAAAGAATTGTTAGCGATCTTGTCTTTATATCTAAAATTGTTATCAATGAAATTGATTCTCCTGAACTGTTATCGAAACTGAATTTCAATGTTCTTTCAAGACCTCTTCGTAATTTTGACTTTTTCAACACGCCATATGGTAGAACTAATTTAGGAAATAATTCTCCTATTATCAGGTGTCAGAAGGAATTTAACATATACTGCAGTAGCTCGAATTTATTTGATAAGTCTGTGGTAGCAATAAAAAGAGATATCCTAAGAATATTCAGTAATTCCTAACACAATTTTTAAGTGTATTTAGTCTTTTTAAAATTGAATTTATGCTCATAACTGATGTTTATGATAATTTTTATTTGTTATATTTGCTATATTGTATATTGTATATATCAACGTTTAACTCACGTTTATAATAATTGTGGATGCTGTTTTGGACTTTGTCTGTTTGTATAATAAAATTGGTAAATAAATAAATAAATAAATTTGTGCTAGGTATCATAGTAACGTAGGAAACTGAAAAAAAGTGTCACTTCGCAATTTGTTATCAATGCGCGAACCATGTCATTTTTTGACGTTTGTAGAAAAAATATAGTATTTTACTGTTTTTTGTTTTTCTCTTGGATCACATGAAAGGAAATTCCTATGATGTTCGAAGATTATCAAGGCACTCGCCTCCGTTATGTGCTCATTGAATAATACCGTGTGCCCAAGATAAGAATGAACAGCATGGGTATCTCGGTTATCATAACGGTTACACAGAAAGTCAAATGAGCAAAAAGTTGTGCATTTGAGGGGTCAATAAATAGATATTGAAAAATCCTGAAAATGTTCTCTACTTCCGGAGACATTCGAAAAGAAAACGAAATTTGTGTAGTATTTGGTTTTTAGGAGATAGGAGAAATTTCAAAAACCAAAGGCACTTTCACAAAACCTTCCTACAATGTTTCGTTTCGAAGAAACCATCATCAACTTAGTTTTTTTTTATATGGCACTAAAAAAGGACACCCTGAATATCATAGCATTTTCCTATGTTTTTATTCAGAAAAAAAGCGACCTCACTTTTCTATAGATACTTCCACGGGAAATATTACTCAGAAATCTCTGCTATCATTCCATCACTAGCAATACCAGTCAGACCAACTCGACAAGCCCAGTTAACACATCATTTCGTTGTTAACCTTGAAATATGTTGAACAACACTTGACCAAAACTCGTCTATAGGACGGCAAAGTTTTGGAATTCTTTGCCAATGAAAGTATTCCCAAGAACTTATAACCTCCCAAAGTTCAAAAAAATTTCGACACCTTCCTGCTCCTCTACATTATAGAAATGTCCTTTCTTGCGCTCCAACAGATAACAAATATTTACATGAAAAACGAAGTTGATGTTGGTTTCCCAAGGACTTATAACCTCCAAAAGTGCAAAAATATCCCAACATCCTCTCTACCTTATGGGAATTACCTTCAAGAAAATAATTTTGCTCATAAAAAGAGTAGACTGAGATCGATTTTTATAATTTTTGGCATGACATGTTCTGTGACTGTAATTCACGTTTTGAGATGTTTTTGATCATACCTACCTCCTATCCCTATCCTCCCTAGGAACGCACGATGTCCTTTGAACATTATAGGGATTCCCTTTCGTGCGCTCCAAGCGATAAAAAATAAATAAAATCATCAGTGACCTGCAAGTGTTTCAAACAACCATGTTGCCGTTCAAATTTGGTGGTAACTTTTCAGAGGTCTGACTGGAAACTTCCAGTTTTTTTTTTTCAGAAAGATAGTCCCTTCAGAAATATTTTTTGTATCGTGTCAAGTTTTGATAAGCCTGGAGGTTCATTTGAAAATAAATAATTTCTGATCTGACATCAAAAATTAACAGGATACAAAAAATATTTCTGAAGTGAATATCTTTCTGGAGAAAAAAACTGGAAGTTTCCAGTCTTACCAATATATTCAGCAAAAATTGGAATGTATAGGAGAAGTATACTGGCATGAACTTTGATCTTGATGAGCTTGAAAACTTCCAAAAATAATCACATACAGGTTATATGACTTTATTGCAATGAACTCATTTCGGATTTCTAAACCCTTATCAGTAACCATAATGTCCACTTATTCTTACAGCCATTCTTCATAATATACACAATTTTCATATCTCTATAATACAACTAAAACCGAGTAAAACTATTACAAAATGACATCTGAGAAAATTTGTTGACATTCTATTCCTGTCATCTGGACGTTTTTGTCCCCATTAGAACACCGTTGAAGAGTCAGCGACCTTTCACTTCTCTATAGATATAGATTGAAATTTGACATTTCAAGGGAGATGAGATTTTGTGAAATAACAACACATGACATGACAGACATCAATGTTTCTTTTGACAACTCAATTTTTTCGGTTTTTTAAACGTGAATTGAGTTTATCATTTGTCAGGTCAACTTTGAGACCAAATCAAACTTAGTTTGATTTTTCACATGTGTGATTGCCACCTTTGACAATTTAAAGGCACGTGGGCCCTTATGAAATTAATAACCCGACCCTTAACATAAACAAAAATTTCAATGTTTTTATGAAAAACAGATAATTTCATAACGAGTAAGTCTACTTTTTTTATCTCTTACATCATCTAAACCATTGTTTTCCAGATCATGGTGCATACGTCTGGGTCTTGTGCCATTTTATTGTCTAAATTTTCAAAAATTTCAACTTTTTCATTTCCGTGTAAGTAAGTATTCATTGTATCTATATCCTATCTCATTGTTGGTTTTCCTAGAAATAATTCTTGTATTCGGCTGATGATGGGCTTATATAACCCCGAAACATGTACTTCTATGTGATCGATCTCTGATCGTCAAATAAATGTTGTGGAGATGACTTTGGGTTTCTTCATCTATGAAATATACCAGTCCACTTTGAGTTACCATGTACTTCTTCCAAAGATTGAAAAACTATTTCAATATACGTGTAGTTAGGACAAATCAGATGATTTGCCCCAAAATGTCATTGCGTTTAAAGAATTTTCCTATCAGACACCAGCTTGTCAGTGACAATTTCTATTGAAAAAGGATTGGAGAAGAGAAATAAAGGTATACAGGGTGTTTCAGATTTAAATGTACAAACGATACCTGTAGATAGGGGACACTTCGGTGGTTCCAATTCACCACCCATTGATATGTCTACCGTCTTTTATAACTGAGATACAGGACGTTATCTTGATTTTGGCAAAATCTTCATCTGGTTATTACTTTTGAACCACTTTGTATAATTCATCCATACTTGGTAGAAATATTAAACTCATATTACCCACCAGAATCAAATAAAAATCCGGGTCAGAATCCAGGCCCGTCTTGAGGAAAAACAGAAAACTTCTTTTATCTAAAAAACAACACCCTGTATGGCAACATTTTTTAGGTCTGTTTTGATATTCGGAAAGAGCGGGAAAAAATGAAATAAGTGACCTACTTTTTACGAGTGCGCATCTAATTTGACAGATGGTTTATTATCATGTTTTGAAATATTCAGCTCCATTTCGAGGCATTTTTAGTGAACTTGTCTATGGTATCATACATTTTTGAGGGCTCATTTTATTCTCCACTATTAATTCACGAGCTGCGGTTAAGTAGGCTGTGCAAAAAAATCTGATATTCTGACAGGTCATAATCACTAGTATGATATTATTGGTAATGTTAAGACAATTATTTCTGGTGCTTGTATTGGGTTGTTACATTTCAAAGTGTTCATAATTTTACCTACAATAACTTTACCAGTAATATCGCAACTATAGTGAGTATGAACTGTCTGAATTTCCATTTTTTCTTCACAGCCTACTTTACCGCAGCTTATGAATAAATAGTAAAGTATACAATGAGTCCTCGAAAATTTTTAAAATCATCGACAAATTATTCTGTCAAACAAACAAATTCATCGATAGTTCACCTAATTTGACTTTAATGATGTTGAACTTTGGAGACTGTTATTTTTCTGTATGAAAATTGGGTTTTGAATTATGAGTTCAATAAAAATGCCTCGAAATGGAGCTGAATATTTCAAAACATATAATAAACCATCTTTCAAATTGGATGCGCACTCGTAAAAAGTAGGTCACTTCATCAATTTCTTTCCGCTCTTTCCAAATATCAAAACCGATCAATGAAATTTTGCCATACAGAGTGTTGTTTTTGAGATGAAAGAAGTTTTTTGGTTTTCCCCAAGACGGACCTGGATTCTGATCCGGATTTTCATTTGGTTTTGATGGGTAATATAAGTGAAATATTTCTACCAAGTATGGATAGATTATACAAAGTGGTTCAGAAGTTATAACCAGATGAAGATTTTGACAATATCAGGATAACGTCCTGTATCTCAGTTATCAAAGACGGTAGACATATCGATTGGGCTGATTTGGAACCACCGAAGTGTCCTCTATCTACAGGTATCGTATGTACATTTAAGTCTGAAACACCCTGTATAGAAAAAATATCAAATTTTTAATTATCTTTGGACATTTCGGGAACGAATCTGCTCCCGTTTCCAACATAAAAAATGGATTCTTCGTATTGCAAATTCGTATTTTTCCTGACAAATCAACTAGCTGAACATATCCTTACTGGAGATGGACAACATATGGCAGAGTGGAATAATATTAAATCATTGGAAAGGAAGATAACAACCAGAAGTGAAAAATCAAGGAATCTTCTTGCAATCTTCCGAACGGAGACAATAGCATTGCTTCTTGTTCAGTTGATATAGATAGAACATGGTATTCACTACTGAAATCTGAGAATGAAAATGGTTAATTCAAGATTAATTAAAGAAAACATCCTGTAACTCATTTGATTGCCAACGTCACCAATTGTCACTGAGAACTGAAAAGTGTCAGGACGAATACGAATTTGCAATACAAAGAATTCATTTTTTATGTTGATAACGAAACGTCCGAAGATGAGTAAAAATTTGATATTTTTTCTATATACCTTTATGTCTTTTCTCCAAACTTTCTTCAAACGCAGTGACATTTTGGGGCAAATCATCTGATTTGTCCTAACTTCTCGTATATTGAAATAGTATTCATATTCTGATTTTATAGAGACGAGGAGGGAAAATCCCAAAAAATCTGGAATAATGAATCTACTAATTCAGGCTCCCAACGATGTTTTCCCTTCTTTCGGGACCCAGAGGGCGAATGCGCATGCGTCAATAATGTATCAGTGATTCATTGTGACCACTATATTTAATATAAAAATGATCAGCGTGTGACTATAGTTCTGGCTCCACCATCATCAGACACAATTAAAAAAGTACCTCTTTTATATGTAGAGATTGTTTTAACAAATTTAAGAATTATCCGGTCGTTTACAAAAATTAATCCATCCTCGCACTAATCAACATTTGAAACGGCTAAAAAGCCAAAAGAATTTGACTATTAGTAAGTTCAGCATCAGGTAAAGTTAAAACATAGTATTTTATGAAAATCTACTCAAAGGAGCTTCATCTATCTGCAGTCAAGCCTTATTTAGTCAATTTTTTTTTGTTTTTTAGCCGTTTCAAATGTTGATTAGTGCGAAGCTGGATTGATTTTTGTTAGGGACCGGATAATTTCAAAATTTGGTAATATTTTGTCTACAAAAGCGGTACTTTTTTCATTTTGTCTGAAGATGGCCGTATAGCCGAAACTATAGTAACATGATTATTTTTATATTAAATATTGTGATAGACCGACTTCGAGTTATTTTTTCTCCTTTCAATTTATTAGTCCTTGCACGCCCGTGTCTCATTTTCTTGAACAAATAAGTACAACAATAACAAATGAAATTTATTGCAGAAAATTTCTCACACAGAGCTACTAACTAAAGTAGGTTCTACCATTTCTTTTCAAAATCACAATCATAGTCCCAATATGAGGTGTTTACAGTCTACTGATGTTATTTTCAAATATTTCACTACCCCCAAATGTTTGGCAAAATTACTACAAATGAGGAAAAATGACTATGATAGTATTTATTACAATGAATTATATTTGGTCTGGATGATTATGAGATAATAGTTACCACTTATATTTACTGAATTCACCTTGTTTGAACTACATGGTGAAGTTTCTTCAAAATATTTTAATATCATTAATTGGTTAATTTCGTCACTTAACTAGTAAATCCTTTGAATTTCCAATCGGGATTCAGGCAAAATAATGGAATGTGATTTTTCAAAACTTCAGAAGTAAATTTAACTCCACAATGGATTAATTGATCCCTGGAAGAATATTCAATGATGATCACATATAATATGTACATATTTTGGCAACTAAGTTACCATTTTAAGTAGACTTGAAAAGTAATGAAAACTTTTCAGATGCCAAAAAGTTTGCTAATATAACTTGTTACTTTGATATCTACCGAAGATGACAACCTAGTTTCCAAAATGCGAATTAGAAAATTATTGACTGTTGAGATCTACTTTTAGGGTACTTCATCCCTGGAAAACAAAACATTATCATCTAGTTGAAAACTAGAAGAAAGATGTGCAACAACTGTAAACACCCCTTGTAACCCATAAGTTTACCCCACATATACAACGTGTTGTACAATAATTACTTTAAACCCTAATTATTATTTACAGATATAGTATATATGACTCTCATTTGTTATAATAAATAAAAATTATAATTTAATTAATTTCATTTTCAGTCGTTTGAAATGATCTAGTGGTGATTGGGGAGGGGGGAAGTGCTTCATAATTGTGATGCTTCTCTAAAGTAGGGGTTCACCCCTTTTATAGGTAACGGGTGGGCTTCCGTATTGTAAACCCACTCGTCGAAGGAGAGAAGACTGTCGTCTGAGTAGAGTAGGTACAAATACTGAAAAAAGAAAACTAGTTTGAATTTATGCAGCAACAAACACCCTCACATACACTGTTATCTTGCTACCCCCCTATTTCACCTTTTATCTTGTTTCATCTCCTTTTATCTCTAGCTATATCTCACTATATGCATCTTACAATTATTCAACTATCTCTCTATATCGTTCTTCCTTGGTTTCTTTTTTTTCTCTCTTCTCTTTCTCACTCTAATTTGCCTATATGATCCCTTTCTAACTCTCATTTGTCATTTCAGTCTCTCACTTTTATTTGTCTTTTCAATCTCTCTCTCACACACACTGTTATCTCACTCCCTTATTTATCTTTTCAATCGTTCTCTCTTATTTATCTTTCCAATCCCACTCATCTCAATCTAACCCGCTCTGAACCTCATTCTCGCATTTGTCTTTTCAATCTTACTATCACATCTGTGTGTATGCGTCTTTTCAATATCAGTCTCTGATCAATCTCACTTTCTAATCAATCTCAATCCCCCTTCTCAATCCCCCTTCTCAATCGCACACCCTCTTCAATCTCACTCCATTCAATATCACTCTCATTTATATCTTACCATTTTTTCAATCGCTCTCTGTTGTCAATAACATTGTCTTCTGGAACTCTTCAATCTCTCCCTCTTTTCAATCTAATTATCTTTCCAATTTTATTATCCTTCCAATCTCACTATCTTTCCAACCTCACTAGCTTTCCAATCTCACTATCTTTCCAATTTCACTAACTCTTCAGTTTCACTTTCTTTTCAATCTCGCTCTCCTTTCAATCTCGCTCTCCTTCAATTCTCACTGTATCTCACGGCCGTTTGAAGAACTTTCTGTTTGGGGAACCGATTTTACACGAACTTCTACCGGTATACAGGGTATGTCACTATGAGCTTACACTATCTCTATATCGAGAATCAGTCGGGAAAAATCCATGAAAATATGCATGCTTATATTTTAGAATACGCTCTCATCATTTAAATAATTTTCAGCATGCAGTGTTGCCGCTTCTATCAAAAAGGAGCAACAACTTTGTTATTTCAAATAGAATACCCTGTATTTTATTGCATTTTTTAGATTCTCCCTGAAGAGCTGATTTCATCGATACATCACGCTTGGGGTCTATCGGGAATGATCACAAAGATATAGGGTGATGAAAATCGAGATTTATCAACTTAACTCTTTCAAGTACTTTGGTGCAGAATTTGAACCACGAATTTCTCGGAGTTAGAAGTATGCTGGGACAAAATATATCCCGCTCTGTAATGGGCTTATGATTTGTGGTACGACGGTTTATTTTCTCTCCCGCCCCATATTACTCACTCATATTGGTCTTTTGAATCATATGTTCTAAGCTGAAGCGAATAAAACAATACATTATTAGTGAATGGAATAAACTCGAAACTTGTTCCGTACGTTGTGTTTCTCCTCTCGAATTGCGGCTGCAAATTTCATGCTTATCATGTTATTACATTTTTTGTTGCATTAAATACTATCTAGGCAACATAGGTAACCTACTTGTTATATTTTTCCAACTTATATGTTTATTTTTCGTTCACAAAATGTGAAAATCTACGCTGTTTGGAATTAGTCCCACCATACAACATGACCAAGACATTTTTCAAGGATAATGATGTTGAATTCAATTTTAACAACATTATACTGTCTGATATGAATATCGAGACACCAGTACTTATATATGGATACCTGGGACCCACAAGATTTGATACCCCTATCGCGGAGTTGAAAACAGGGATAGAGAAAAAAATGGTGTGGAGTGGATGAGATCGTTCAACTAGAAGATTTCAATAGAACCTCTGGAGTGGCTCAAGATGGATAATCTCTCTCGTCAGTTCATCACGGACAAATTATTGAATCACATAGTTTTCCAGATCGATCTATATACTAAGTAGAATTATCAGACGACTGGAGAGACATATAAATGAACAGATATTCATGAAATATTCTCCTTGGATGCCGCTGTAGTCAACTCATATATTCTTCGCAGAATACTCAATATCTTTCAAAGTTATCAATGAAAGATTTGATCATTTAGTCGTCAGTAAATATCAGTATCATCATCGAGAACATCAATCGAATATACGAGTCAGAAAGAGAAAAGCACTCAGTCAAAGCCCGGTAATGAGAGTCACAAAGGGTGCTCATCAACCTATCCGAACAAGTCGAAGGAGATAATGCTCTTTGCAATTCAGGAAAGTTTGAAGTTGGAACAAACTGGTTGTGTATACTCAGTCTTGCAAAGAACAAAACATGTTTGCAGACGTTTCACAGTGATTTGAAATAAGTCGATTCTCATGAAATCTTTCACCTCATGGAATGGTGGGTTAGATTTTGACCCACCATTTTTTTTTGTAAAACTTGAAAAATTCTGAAATTTTTATATTTGTTCGTATCTTTTGAGACATTTGGAGTTAGTTTGTTAATGAATCTCTTGAAAATCTGAAGAAAAACTAAGCTGTACATCTAGGGGGTGTTATATTTCGAAATTCCTGTACCTGAAAGAGTTAAGGATTTGTTTGTGTCGAAACTATTCATTATCGGCCAAAACGGCTCACATGTCCCTGTCTCAGCTTTCGATTTACTATTTACTGATATTTAATCGGAACAGATACAGGCTGATCAGAATTCTGAATCTTCAACCACCCTGTATCTGTCCCGATTGAATATCAGTAAATAATAAATCAGAAGTTGAGATAGGAACATGTGAGCCGTTCTGACTGATAATGAATAGTGTCGACACAACAAAATCCTAAAGTTGAAAAATATCGATTTTGAACACCCTATATCCCTGTAATCATTTTCGATAGACCCCTTGTTTGATATATCGATGGAATCAGCTCTTCTGGGAGAATTAAAAAGTGGGATAAAATACAGGGTGTTCTATTTGAAATATCAATGTTGCTACTACTTTCTAGTAGAAGGGTCAACATCACATTGTCGAAGATATTTTAAATGAAGAGACGTATTCTGAAATATAAGCATGCACATTTGCATGGATTTCTCTCGACTGATTCCATAAAGATAGTGTAAGCTCGTCGTGACATACCCTGTATACGATTACATCGTTGAAGAGGTATTTGGAGAATTTTCTTTGTGTCATCCTTCAACAGCAAGTTACTTATCACCAGAGGAATTTCTCGAAATAAGGGGAATTTTTCAGGTTAGTAGTGGAGAAAACTCCGTATTTTCTCAAACAAAAAGCGAGTATCTTGTCTATATTTTTCTCTGCTTACCTTAAGTGTCTCGGCTAGGAAGAAACTTTGCTGCACGTCGTCCTGTACCGGCTCCTCGGCATACACGTTCTTGATACCCGTGTATCCGCCAGACACCTTCGAAAAATCAATCAATCAACCAATCGTTTATTGGTTTATACAAAAAATGTACCCTACTCCAAAAAACTTGATACAGAACTCTAAGAAGTAGAAGGCCAATTCAGTGCATGCCCCTCAGCTTACACATGTGGATTGGTGCGAAGCAAACAGTATTTCCGAAAATTTTAGCAACATTATTTCTGACATATTCCTTCATCTCTTCGGCCTCATTATTCAATGATAAAGACCATGTTATGGTTAGAGAAGAATGAAGATATAAGCACACATTGGAAACACTTTGTTTCCTTGAAGCAAAAAAGAAAAGGTTACCTAGCCAAGAAGTTCATGATTTTGATAAACTATCATATCGAACAGTGCCTGAGGAATGCACCAGACGATAATTATTTTATGATGAAAATATCTGTCATTTCTGGTATATTAGAAGAGAGAAGCTGTGTTATTTTAAAAACCAACATTATGGGAACTACGTTGTTAGTTACCGGATACAAAAACTAAGGTTTCAATTGTAACTTCAGAGCCGTCTAGCGCCCAAACTGAGGAACTTTGTACTTGTAAGTAAGTTTGCTCAGTTATGTTGTGGTCTGAGGAAAATGTGGTACGTTTTTGTAAAGACCTTTTAGGGACACCCTGTATATTCATGGTCGAAGAAAAAATAGTGTAGATAACTCGTTGGGAAGTGTATTTCATGCACTTGTTACATTTTCGCACTCGCCGCGTCGTGCGAAATATGTCACTTTCCACACTAGTCATGTAATATACTATTTTGAACTCGTCACATAAATTACAATTGCGTTGGAAATGTTACCTTGCAGTACTTCTCGATCGCCTGCACCGCCTCCCATCCCCAGTCGCGGTACTTCTCGTCCTTGGTCAGCCGGTACATGTAGAAGTACGTCTCGATTACCTCTGGCCGCAGGATGTAGTACTTCTCGGAGCTCTTCAGCGCCCTGGCTTCCGATCCTTCCGTGAACCTATCGAGAAATGAAAAATGGTTATTTATTATACAAGGGAGAAAAGTAGTAGATTTTAGCTCCAGGTTGTGTTGCCTCCCGACGGACGCGTAGCGGAGGGAGACAAAATCCGTGAGCTAAAATCTAATATTTTTCCCGTGTATAATACACTATTTTTTCTGTGACAGAAGGAAGGACGTATCAATATTGAAAAGATATCACATTATTTTGAAATCTGAAAATTATCGACGTGAAATTTTTTAAGTTTTTAACAGTAGGGACACCTGCGTTGTAGGCAACTTTATCATTCTTTTGAAGTAATCAAATATCTGATGTCACTTCTGTCAGTCTAATTCTGTGATTTGATTTCAAAAAATTGCGATTTCATTGGTTGTTTAGTAATATAGGTAACTACGAAGTCGAATGGAAGATAAAAGGACTTGCAGTTCTTTCTCGGAGATGGTATTATTGACTCATATTTCGGAACAATAGCACAACAAAAGCCAGCAACAGTGTATATATATGTGATATATATCCGGGAAAAAAGTACTCACTTTTTTCCTACGGGGAAAAAGTAATTTATGAAAAGTGACATTCTATAACCTGCCAACAGAGATGAAATGCCAAACTTTTTTTAAGTCACAGAAAAATAGTTATTTTTCTCCAAATAGCATTGAAAGTGGCTTATTAATAACACTCAACAGGCAGATTGAGTTTCAAGGTATTGGAACAGCAGGCGGGTTATTGAAATATACAAGTAATGTGTACAGATGGAATTGTAATGATTGTAACTATTCTTATATAGGTCACACTGGTAGAAGTTTTGAAACCTGCGCCTCTGAACATAACAGACTCATCCACAAATTTCTCAACTCAGATAACCCTAACACTACATCTTCCTTTGCATATCATATCATTGATTCCAGTCATTCTCTTGATGTCAACTCCAACATAGAGATTATACACTTTTGCAATAAAGGTCCACGGCTTGACCTCCTAGAAATTTTAGAAATTCAAAAATGTATCAATATTCCGAATATTAATTGTCTCAAACTAATTTTGAACGAAACCACATTTTTCGCACACTTAAATTCTCATGACCAATTTGGTCTCACTTGCTTTTACCTAAGCCGGCCCTGTTCTGTTTTGTTCACCTTCCTGAGTTCTTCTTCTTCTTGGTTTGATTACATTTACTACACCTTGACATGTCTTCTTTTTTTCTTGGATTACTTATATTATTCAGCCTCAACACTTACTTCTCCTTTAGGTTTTTAGGCATATTGGACTTTGTAATTAATCAAGTTTTCAGAAATTATTTGTAATATCATAACTCATGATGCTCAAAAATTTCAATCTTATACTGTACATGTCATTTGGTTTGTATCATAATTATGTCACTGTCATTCATCTTGTTATTGTCAACGTCTGTTGCTATGCTTGACGCTTCGACTTGGCTTTTGTCTTTCACAAAAATAGCCATTTTGAGATGAAACTCCTTTGAGTGGATTATTACTAATTTCTCCCTAGTTTGGACCAATGTTGAACCTAATGATTGTTGGGTTCTTTTGGCTGTTCAGTCGTTCAAAAAAATTTGATATTTCTTGACCGGACTGAAATTTGGCCAAATGACCACCGCTCCTTAGTATTTTGATTGTGTTTTCCACGTGGCCTTTTAGGTATGTTTTTCCTCAATATATCATTATCCTTGTAAACCAAATATCTTTACAGGTACTATGTATTGTGTCTGAAGATGGCTGTTGGAGCCGAAACTAGTCACAAAAAAGTAAAAAAAAAAATTTAATAAAACTGTGGTCGACCGACTTGGTGTATTGTTTTTTCTTTGAAATATACAAGTGTTCAGAAGGAGACTATCTACCTAATTAAACTAATCTATCTGCATACTATTTTCCCATTCGCGGTCGCCAAGGTCATCATCTGAAGTTACGAAACATTCCTAACTCCTGACACAGTTTGAAAGTTAGACATGTTTTCCCGTAGAATGTCATCGCAACGTTATCTAATGACAGCGAATAGAAAAAGTGGTCGGTCGATTGGGTTATTAGGTGCTAGTTTGTTACGCGCTGTTTTGTTCGCGCCGTATTGTTACGCACTGTATTGTTACGAGTAGCAGAGCCCTCTGATGATATCCGAACGATCTGTTGTAGTACACTTTGTTTGTTTTCAATTAGGTGGTGTTTCGGTTATGCGATGGTTCGATGATTGAAGTGAACTGTAATATTTCCGAGAATGAACGCACTTCGGTGGTATAAAAACTTTATTCCTAAAGTACAATCTGCAACTCGTTTCGTACGAGCGATGCTAACTAACTTACGATGTTGTTACGTTGATTGTTAAAGTTCAACTGACTCCAAGCGTATCGGGACACTTCTCGCGCTTGGTAACTAGTAAGACCTTGACACATTCATAGTGGGTTGGGCGACAGATTCGTTAGATACAAGAAATGCTCTTTGAGATACATACAGGGTGTATTTCAGCGGCTGACATATTATAAACTCTAACAGTTGAGTTTAAGAATGTTTTTGATGTGATGCATTATTTTTAAATTGTATTGGTCAGATGATAACACTGGAGTCCCTGTATATACCTTAGACAAGAGTCCGGAAACAGCTATACTTATGTCCTTTTCTGTTTTCAAAAAATGCATTGATGATTGAATAAAGGAATAAGACATATATATCGAGGTCTGTCTTTTCAATTCCCCTAGTATCAATGATTGTCAGAAACAATTTTGAGGGTTAGATTATTTGTCAAACCGTTCACAGCCGTAGGTAGAAGTGAGAAATATTGATATTTTGACTAGAATAACTATTAGATTTTCAAATAATGAACAACAGGGTGTTAGAATTTCGAATCGATAATTTTCATAATGAATTCCTGAGATGGCTATAGCAAATTTTCATCATCAGATATGTCTTCACTTCATTAGATATAAGAAAGATAATTTAAGTGTTCTACGTGGTATCACATAGTTGTTTTCTGTTGGGATATAAAAAAATAGAAGATATATAATTGTTTCAATATAATTTTGTCCGATTCTCTCAATTTAATAACACTCATCGGGAATAAAAGTGCCAAAATCAAAACAACAATATATTTGATAGCGAGTGCTTTATCAATAATTGTGTCGATTTTCCACCTCTTCCTGCAGTCTACATTCACCTGTACATTTTGAATTTGATCTGAATTAAAAACACCGTGGACTGATGACATAGCAGTTTCTCTAAATCTTCTAGTTTTGGTTTCAAACTTTCAATTTCTTTCCGCCTCATCTCATTATCATTTTCTTTCTCTGCGATCGTATCATTCAGTTATTCCCAATACGATGACGATGGGACTCTTTTTTTGAAGGTCTCTATTTCATAAATTGACGGCACAGCAGACTCTTTCAATTTGAAATCCATCAGCTTGAAAAAATCTCTATCAAAATGGGCCTAACCTTCATCTTTCTTCTACTGTTTTTACAAGTAAATATGAATATTTACCTCACATATTGCGGATTTCTTGAAATTAACTTTCTATTCTGGACGTTTCATTGCATTCTTCCATGACATTATGTCTAAAGGATCATTCGAAATATTGAATAACTTGAATCCCTTTTCTAATGAATTATCACAATAATGTACGCAGCAGGATATTGATGAAATAATTTAAATTGCTGAATTTTGGCGGTCATAAAATTTCAAAATGACGGTGACAGACATTCGGAATGATTAAAAAAAGCGGGCGGGACGACTATGGTGTTTCGTCACATTGTCAGGTGGGCAAACCAAATGAAACAAAATATTAAAAACTCCAACGGCTGTCAGTTTTGTGTCCGGACTATTGTCTAAGGTATATACAGGGATTCTAGATAACACTAGCTGATTTATTGTTATGATGATTAAAAAAACATACTTTCTTAAAATACTTTTATCTTCTCTTGAAAAGAAGACATTGACGAGAATCAAAAAACCATTATATTGAGGAGGAATCCTTCAATCCAAAACATAAGAAAGCTGAGTTTAACCACTCACCTCTACCATGGCACATTGGGATGGTACCTTTTTTCCAGTACAGGGTGCGGCAAAAAGATAGGCAGGATTTCAAAGAGTGATTGCTTGGTTTGTAAAACCGGCAACACTGTGCACGCGATCGCGTTAGGTAGACAAAAGTATGCAATTTTCAGTTATCGACATGGCTTGGAGCGGAGTGCATCGTGCTTTCGTTGTCGAGGAGTTAATTAGAAATGGGGAATCTGGAATGGTAGTGCAGGAATTAAGTGAAAGAGATTTTGAAACCCGTACAAATTCATGCCGGGATATTCTTCAAAACATTCCCCGAGGCGCTGTATTCATGTCCAGCGATGAAGCTCACTTTCACCTATCGGGTACCGTAAATAAGCAAAATTTTCGGTATTGGTCGGCAAATAATCCACAGGAACTTCATGAGCGACCACTTCACAGTCAAAAGGTTACCGTCTGGTGTGCAATATCTGAGTTCGGCGTGTGGGATCCTTACTTTTTCGAAGAAGATGGAATAACGATAACAGTCAACGGAGATCGATATTTTGATATGCTTAACAATTTCCTGCGTCCAAAAGTTAACGAGTTGAACGATAATCACCGAGAACATCTCTGGTTCCAGCAAGATGGTGCTACATCGCACACCACGCGTCGTTCACTTAATCTTCTTCAAGAAATGTTCCCAAACAAAGTGGTGTCTTTACGGAGTAATCTCGGCTGGCCGCCGCGTTCACCTGAATTGTCGCCTTGCGACTTTTTTCTTTGGGGTTACCTCAAATCGAGAGTTTTTACACATCGTCCGCGGACTTTGGGAGAATTAAAGGCAGCCATAAGACAAGAAATTGCCGCAATTCCCCGAGAAATGATCTATCAGGTAATGACGCGCTTCCGTGAGAACCTACAAGAGTGCATCGACAATAATGGCCGTCATTTAAAAAATATCATTTTTAGAAAATAACGTTCCTAAATGGCATGAAATGTAGATTTCAAAAATAAAAAATGTTTGCCCTATGTGGTTTGGTTTTTATTGACATCCCAAATAGTACCTATCATTTTGCCGCATCCTGTATAATGATCAAGTCATGATCATTTCTTGGGAACATTCACATAAATATACAAATTGGTCGAAGTTTTACCGGAATCAGAAAATCATTAAAAAAGCTACAGTGCAATCAATTAGGCAGAATTCTTTTTTGGCCGGTTTTTTTCGTCGGTGAGTGTATTATGTTCAGTTTAGCATTTGATAAAATTCGGATTATTTTCTAACCTGAAAGATTCTGGGCCAAGCTTTGTCTGGGACCTGTCGTAGGATTCGTGACAAGTCCGGGTTATCTGTTCGGCGACATCCATGTACCTGCCAGAAACTTCATTCGGTAGAGTCCGCGATGCCAAAGCCAGTAGTCCGCCTACGAAGAGAAGAAAATATAATATAAAAACTTTCTGACCAAGAAAAACAAACGGATAACCGTGTTATTCAGTGGATTGTCCCCACCGAATGAAGAAATAATTTCAAATTGAATAGGATTTCAAAATTCCCGCCTTATTCAACTGTGGAATGCTGACATGTGCCGTAACGATATTGGCCTCTATGAAAGATGCAGATATATTGCCCTCTGAGATTATGTTTTTCTGAATAAAACCTCAAAATAATTCGTTGACACCTGGTGTTCCGAAGGTATGAGATTCAAATTTGGCAAGGGTGTAGGATTCGAGAATTGATTTTTGAATACACCCTGTATTGTATTACATAATCGGTCAGGGATTATCATCGAAAATTTCCAAATTTTCAATGAGTGTGACAGAGAAAGAAGTTTCGATGTTGCTCAGTCACCGGGAATGATGAGAGAGTATGAAAAATATGGAAACATTTAACAATCATTCTTGAATCCAAGATATCCCTGACAAGTTTGAATATCGTACCTTCAGAACTTCAGAAAACTGAAAACATGCTTTATTTGAATAATTTACTACATTCATATTAAATCGACTCATGGCATGTCATTCGTGGCCAAGTCACTGAACAGCAAAAAATCTGAAGGGTATCTCTTATGCAGTAATAAATTTGCGCCTTTGAAGTGCCCACCTGATGTTAGGTTGTTATTTTCATCTGAATAATCCGAGACTTACAAGTCCCAAAAGACGCTTTCTAATGATTAATATCTAAGGTACCGACGTATAGAGTTTCATGCCTGATTGTTGGATATTTTGTGTCCAAGTGTTGAGATAATGTCTTGGTGCGCGTGGCATGAAATTCTGGTTGCGCACTAAACAACACGGGGTAACAAACATCAATAGTGCCGACAGTAAGTGCGACTACTGAGTCTTTAGCATTCTACTGTGGTATTGCTTAAAAGTGACAAAGCGAAATATCATTCATGTCTGCCAAAACACATTTTTTATCCTTCTTAAAATATAAATTTTTTTAAATAAAAATAATTCTATGATTCCTATGTCCTTTCTAATACATCTAAGAATGTGTATACAAAGTTTTATGACAATCGGTTGAGTAGTTTTGGCGTGAACGTGTAACAAACAAACTTACATTCACATTTAAAATATTAAGTAAAGTATGGATTTGCTCAAAAAAGAACATAAGGACATTGTTGCAATTTTAGACTACATCAATTAACATTCAGTGTGTTGTGTACGTACTCCTAGAATCTTGAAGGTGGAGAGAAATAAATTGCTCGAGAATTCACCGAACAGTATAGCCATGTTATATGTATGCTAACATGATGAATGACAGAATGAATATCCAATCCCAATATCTCTTCCTATTTCGTCACTTGACAACATTGACACAATGACAGTAACAATGAAAGTCCAGATTGCCAACATAAATACTTTTAAGTATAAGATAGAATTCAAATAAACATCTCTCTCACAGATTGAGTCAGATATTTGTGGATTAATTACTTGATCAGATATTGCTGGATTAATTTTTGATAATTCATTAAGTTCTAGTTATCTGAACGATTCGAACGTGCTAAGTTTATTTGAGGTATCTGGTGAGATACCTGGTACTTTAGCATGACCGGAGTATTTTCTCCTATTAGTTGAATCTGATCTATCTGCCTTTTTCAGACACTCGAACAGGTCTCTCCATGTAGTGGTCGACAGAGTTTCATCTGACTCTCTTATCATAAATGCTGGTGTTCCGCAAGGATCAATTCTAGCACCAACACTATTTCTACTCCATATCAATGATGTGTTGGAAACAACTTCATGTCCAGCACACAGCTTCGCGGATGATAGTACCCTCCATACCACCTTCTCTTCCAGGGCTCCAACATAAGCTCTGTGCCCAACATAAGCTCGTCAGGAGTAACCATACCTTTGAAGACATCCATTTCGATGCTTGGTATTACTATCAGCAATAACCTTTCTTGGGAAAATCACGTGAGATCAATTGCTAAAAGTGCATCCCAAAAACTTGGTTTTCTGTTTCTGGCCAGGAGCAGTCAGATGCTTATGATCTATAAGATCCGACCTGTCCTGGAATACTGTTTCCATATGGAGTGCAGCACCCAAAAATACCCTGGAACTGATGAATTCTGCCCAAAAAAGGGCAATTCGTCTCGTGGGTGATGCCTCGCTCACAAACTCACTCACTTCTCTGGAACACCGTAGAAAAGTTGGCGATCTGGTTCTATTTTATAGATATTTTCATGGACGATGCTCTTCTGAAATATCAACAATTGTTCCTCCCCTCGCAGTCCCCGCGAGATTAACCCGTCGAGTTGAGGCTTCGCACCCCTTCGTGGTCATTTTGGAGACCTGCAGAATATCCCTTTCCGAAGACTCGTTCATCCAACGAACAGCGAGGCTCCGGAACACATTGCCAAGAGAGGTGTTCCCCGAGGCATATAACCTCCAGAAATTCAAGAAGAACACCAATTCCTACTAAATTCCTACTTTTCACTATGAATATAATCACGGCACGCTACCCTATCGCCTATTTTCAAGTCGCGGATTTTTTCCCTGTATGTCTATATTATTATTTATTCTATTAGAACTTTCTGCGGGCAATAGATCTAATCTGGACATAATATATCTCTACCAAAAAACATGTATGATGGAATTACACCCGTTCCATAATGTGGCGTTTTTCTAAAAGGAATTCACAGAGTTGTTTCTGCCGATTTCAGTTATCCCCCTACAGCGCTCTAAGTGATTGCTTGAAAGTCTGAAAATATCTTTTGGCTAAACCATTAGTGGCTGGGTGATATGGTGCACTCAAGCGATGAGTTATACCATTTTCTTGAAGGAATTGTTTGAACTTTCATTGTTACTGTCATTGTTGTCAAGTGACGAAACAGGAAGGGGTATTGGGATTATGCATATTCATTCTGCCATTCATCATGTTAGCATACAGACATCATGGCTATACTGTTCGGTGAATGAAATGCCAGTTAATTATACTGGAGCAATATATTTCTCTCCACCTTCAAGATTTCAAGAGTACATACACAACACAGTGGAACTTTTATCTGAAATTTTTGTATTTTTACATTGCTCTGAGCTCTGCCGAGTAACTGAAAGGTTGGCTTAGCCAACTGTGGAAACCGAATAGAAATCAGTAATGGAATCCATGAGTAAATCGACTTTCGAGTCGGCCACGACGTTTATTTCATTAGTTGCGTTTTATTTGTTTCATTCTGGAAGCAGTGGTGGGAACAGAATGACGTTTACAAATTAAACGAGAAACTTCATGACCTTGCATGGGAGAATTCACATAAGAGGTTATATTTATATGCTTGCGGCTACAAATAATTCCAAAATCATGATACTAGAGTTAAGAATCTAGAAAATCAATCAACGAATATTTGGAGCAGTGATTGTGGTGATTAGAGAAACTTATTCTCTGAGATCGAGAGAATTAATTTTATCTGGGAATGAACATCTGAAACCTGTCTTACCTGAAAATATCATGAACTTGTGAACTTCACGATCACAATGTCTGCTAAAAGTCTTCTACTTTCAAAATTTTTCGTTTTTCGTCAATCTAATATAATTTCTTGACAACTGTCAAAAGTCATTCCTTGTAGTAAGACGGAATGAAAAGTAGCAACCGGAATCGGAAAAGTTGCAAATAAAACAACACATCAAAGTGATTCCAGTAGCGGAATCGGATAAATAAAACGCAACTATTGATCAGTTTGGAAATACTGAATTCCAAAATTCAACATATAGAAAATAATTGTTGGCTCACCCGAAAAACACGCCAAATGGTCCATCTTGTGCTCGGGCCTGTCGAATTTCAGTTCAGCGAAGTACATGAGCCCGTTCGGCGACGTCTTCAGCATGTGCTGGAAGACGGCGCGCATCGCCTCGTCGAACATCTGCCTGGCCTCCTTGTCCTCCTTGTTCGACTGCAGCCACGCCTTCAGCAGGTACTCGTAGTAGCTGTCGCCGAGGGCGCCCAGAGACATGTGATCTGAGAAGGAAAGAAGTTTCTTTCTCATTTAACTTTTATCTCTTTCTCTCAGTACAGTGATGAATTGATAGACCGAACACCCTGAGTTCTTCGTTAGTCTTACTTCGCCAGGTTGTTCAGTTATTTTTTCTCCAATCGACAGCAAATTTTAATTTTGCAGACACATATGAGGTAATAATTGACAAAGACAATGTAGAACAAGTAAACATATTCAAGTACCTACTTGGGGGTAAATGTGGATAGGAGAGTACAGTGTGTCCAGTTTTGGATGCATTTGTGCGATATCTCAGTTGTCTTTGGAGATAGAGAGTTGCGGTTTTCACATTACTTTCTTACTTTTTTGTGAAACGGACAATGCCGCAAACAGAATTGTCACAGCTCTCCATGTTCTTGAAATACAGGGCAAAATTGAAAATTCTCACTTTTTGAGCACCTCCCGTATCTTGGTTAGTATCCAACTTATTGGCAAGGTGAGAACGGGACCTTGTATAACTTTTCACGCATAATACAGTGGCGTACTCATTCTGTTTCCGTAATGGCTCATTTTCAGAAATTGAAGCCAACATTTTCTTTTTCAAATGGAACACCCTGTATATTTCTTCACATTTCGATTCAGTTTTCTCTGACTTCCCGAAAATATATAATAGTTGACATTTTTCTATATTATTGATGTTTTAATTCAAAGATATTCTTTTAATATGCGTTTTCGCAAGTAGGCCGTGATGACTCAGTAGAAAACAAAGTTGTTTATAGCTGTCAATAGTTGTTGAGATGAACGCTTATCAAGCTTTCATGCTATACTGTGTTTTCAAATGGTACATACATATACAGGTCAATTCAAAAAAAGCTCTCCGGAAATATTCAATAGTCGACACTTTTTTTATTATTAATACTTTAATTCAAAATGTTAATATCAACATGTTCCTTAAGTCTTTTCCAATTATCATAAATATTGTTCAAAATGATTACCGTTTTCTCTTACAGCAATTTCACAAACTTTTGTGATTCTTTTAAGGGCATTTTGGAGTATAAATTGGCGGCCCCGCAAATATCGGAAAGCAGAAAGCGTGGCTGCTCTAAGTTCTTCCATAGAACGATGTTGAGACTTGTAAATCTTTTCTTTCAGGAAACCCCATGAAATGAAATCTAAAACTGATAGATCTGGTGATCTTGGAGGCCATCTTATAGGTCCATTAGTGGCTATTCATCGTTGGGGAAAATTAATTTCTAGAAATTGTCGTATTATTTTTTGTGGATTTGCTCATTATATTTTCTCTTGTTAATAGGTTGGCGCAATTTTATGTCTTATTTTGAAGATTACAATTAAGGTTTGGTAAAGAAGAAAAGATTTTATTGGCAGCTATTCCAGTTGCTTCGACATACCACTTATAGGTGTTAGTCTACCACAACTCAAAATAATGTGCATGGCTCCGTTTTGAAGTTTCTGCATCCGTGCTATTTCATTTTGGTTCAGTTTATACAGGATTGTGGAGCAGAAGCTGAAATGCGGTAGGACTAATATATTATAAAGCAATAATTTTGTCCATCTCGTTAAGTATGGAACACATTGGGCTAAATAATGTATTTTGAATGATATTGTTTTTATAATATAGTTAGCATGCTCTTTGAACTGTACAGTGTGTCCAGTTTTCGATGCTTTTGTGCGATATCTCAGTTGTCTTTGGAGATAGAGAGTTACGGTTTTCACATTACTTTCTTACTTGTTTGTGAAACGGTCAATGCCGCAAACAGAATTGTCACAGCTCTCCATGTTCTTGAGATACAGGGCGAAATTGAAAATTCTCACTTTTTGAGCACTTCCCGTATCTTGGTTGGTATCCAACTTATTGGCAAGGTGAGAACGGGACCCTGTATAACTTTTTCCGCATAATACAGTGGCGTACTCATTCTGTTTCCGTAATGGCTCATTTTCAGAAATTGAAGCCAACATTTTCTTTTTCAAATGGGACACCCTGTATATTTCTTTACATTTCGATTCAGATTTTTTTTGGCTTTCCGAAAATATATAATAGTTGACATTTTTCTATATTATTAATGTTTCAATTCAAAGATATTCTTTCACTATGAGTTTTCGCAAGTAGGCCGTGATGACTCAGTAGAAAACAAAGTTGTTTATAGCTGTCAATAGTTGTTGACATGAACGCTTATCAAACTTTCATGCTATACTGTGTTTTCAAGAGTTTCACACTCGTTATTTTTTAATTTTTGTATTTTTCTGCGATTCAAACGATGGCAGCACTGTATCGAAATTATGCATTTTCTGAATAAACCAATTTCTAATTCTGAATCTAGTCTGAATATAGCTGATGATGAAGAATATAGCAAGCGAACAGCTGATGAATGAAAAACGAATAAAAAAATAGAAGAAGGAAACAACTTGGCGTCGTTTGATTATATCTTGAAAAATAACAATGATCCATTAACTCCAAAATAACTATAGCCTGTAGATATAGGATAACAAATGACTGTAGTTCGAAATTCGGCACAAGTAAGACTGGTAAACAAAAACATACATAACCACAAAATCAGATCATGGTGTGTCTGTTCGTATTGTGTGGTGTGGACGGGCTCCAAATATTATGTTCTGTTGCAAGATATAATCAGCAACTTTCCTAGAAAATAGATCCGTTTTATGAAGGAACAAATCCGTTTTGATACAAACGACTGATAAGTTATGAATATCATTTTGTAATTAAACGAAAGTGAAAAATTCATCCAGCAAATGAGGGATTTATGAAAATTATTCATAATACTGGACGAAGTAGGATTAAAGAACCTGTTATATCCCATTGCTGGTATGATATAGTTATAACGTAGTCAAAGAACAATTTCCGGAAATCTAGACATATTGATGATGCCGGCAACGTCGAACTGACACAAGGAATCTTATTTTAACCCTGTGTGAATGTGGCTTTTCATAAAGATAAAGTACGTCATATGAATGGAGAAGCAGCCAAGTTCCTTTTTCATTCATTTTTTCCTTAAGTTAAATTTGATCTTACGAGAAAAAAAGGAGGAAACATACGTAAACATTGAATTTTAATAAATTTCACAGTGAGATGAAAACCTCAATATTGTAAATTTTCCCATTGAATGTAATTTGATTGAATAATATTGTATTTATTATTATTATGATGGAAGGAATATTGAGGAAACTGTTTGAATCAACTAAAAAGAAAATATTGGACATAGCCCTCATGAAGAGTCAACTGCAGACAGGTATCCTCATCAGTACGGTGAAAAAAGTGCAAAGGATAGACAACACTTGGAGGAAGACGAAACAACAAATTTGCGGCTGGCTTCTGATTATAGACTCCGTTTATTTGTTGTTTCGTCCTCTACAAAGTGCTGCCTATCCTTTGCACTCCCTTTCACCGTATTGATGAGGGCCGAGAGCCCGAGACACTTGTCTGCAGTCAAACCTTTACGAGGGCTATGCCCAATATTTCCTTTCTAGTTTCTTATACACACACTGGCACAATTAGGGGAACGGACAAAATTCACACTAAGTTTGACATCAATTTTCTCTCGAACCCATCGCTCGATTTGAATTTTTTTTTCACGAATTTTTACCACCTCGAAACTCGAATTGGACCTGAGAATGTGTCGTTTCTTAAGTTGTTTCTGAGATAATTTCCCCTTCGAGTTGAATCTTGCTCTCATTTTCACTTATTAGTCTATTGTGACAAGATTTCTTTGAAATATGATTAAAAAGATATGTAATTTTATCAAAGCATTCATTCAATAGCAATAACGTTAACTTAACGAATAATACGGATTCAGAGCACCAACAATAATTTCAATAACGTGTGTGGCCTCCACGCGCTCTTATTACAGCAGTCATCCGTCTGCTCATGCTTTCGATGACATTGTCGATCATTTCTTGAGGAAGATTATCCCAAATCTCAACCAGATCTGCTGCTACTTGGGATTTTGTACAGCGGGAATTCTGGACCTTAATCGTCTACCCAACATGTCCCATACATGTTCGATTGGATTAAGGTCTGGCGAACATGCAGGCCAATCGATTGCTCTTATTCCGACTGTATTTAAAAAGTTGGAGACTGAACGAGCCACGTGAGGGCTGGTTTTATCGTGCATTAACAAGAAGTTTTCTCCGATATGGGGGGCGAATGGTATGACTGTTGAAGAACATCTCGTATGTAGCCATCTGCATTTAAAGCGCCATTAACCACTACCAACTCTGTTCGTGCCCCTTAACATATTCCACCCCAAACCATGACTGAACCTCCGCCATAGGAGACAGTAGCAGTAAAATTAAATTGTTCATTTTGTTCACCTCGGCGGCGATATAGTCTTTCTCTGCCATCTATTGAATTGATGCAGAAGCGGCTCTCATCTGTAAAAAGAACGTTGGCCCACTGGTCATTTTCCCAATTTATATGCTGCCTAGCGAAGCTGAGTCTTGCCACCCGATGACGTCGCTGGAGTTGTGGAGCTTTCTTCGTTCTATAGGCACTCAGACCAACTTCTTTAAGCCTCCTGCTGATAGTTTGATGACTTATTCGTCTTCCACGTACTTCTTCCAGTTCGTTTCTCAATTGGGGTACGATTGTACGTCTGTTTTGTAGTGTTTGGGAGACTGAAATCGGTCATCTCTAGCCGTGGTTGATCGTTTTCTTCCTTGGCCTCGTCTCCTCACGTACTCTCCTATTTGTCTCTAACGTCTCACATTCCGATAAATCGTAAAATTTGATTTTTCCAGTATGTCAGCAACATCAGTGTACGATCTACCATTTTCAATTAATGCTACAGCCCTCGCCAGATCAGTAGGAGTCAAATCTCCCATGTGGAATTTTGATTAATCAAATTTATGAATTTGGAATTGTGAATCGCTTGACTTTGGCAATAATAATAGATGACATTAACAAAATAGCCTAATTCAAATTAACAAAAATAGCATTTCACCAAAAGAACATTGAAGCAACTTTTATCACCCCTGCATATTCATAAGAGTATTCGTATATTATGTGTCTTTAAACAGTAAACCGATAGGTAAAACTGTGAACAATTTTCATCTTGAAATAAAAATCCTCACAGAAACAAGTTGAAAAACGACACGTTCTCATCCCCAGTTCGAGTTTTGACGTGGTAAAATACCAATATTCAACCTTTCCTTTGAAACTCTGTATTTTCTTGAATAATTGAGATATCAGAATGAATAAAAAACGAGAGTATTCGGAATAGATTGGGCTACAATTTGATGTTGAGAAACCGTTTCAATTATCAATGGTTCACTCCACAGGATGTCTTAAAAAATACCGAAAAATCCGTACTTTCTTTACACCCCTGTATATGATATAAAGACGATTCGTTTGAAGATAGTTATTCCTCTGATGTATTTGTGAAGAATAAAGCTACAATTCGTGAAAAAAAATTCAAATCCAGCGATGGGTTCGAGAATCGAGAGAAAATTGATGTCAAACATAGTGTATATTTTTCCCGTTCCCCTAATTGTGCCAGTGTGTGTATTATCATTACTATCATCTTATCCAATTTATGCTTACGTTGTCCCCACACCCCCGACTTCGGATTGAGGTAGTTGGGATAGAGCCCTTTCGGCTTGTCGAGATCGTGCAGCACCTTCCTGATGCGCTCTACCTTCGAGCGGTAGACGGGATCGCCGGTGACGTCGCTCAGATAGGACATCTCCAGGTGGAGCGTGCCGAATTCGGACAGGATGCTGGAGCCACTGCTGGCCCATCCGTAGTTCTTGCTCACCTGGAACGGGATGATGGTACAGGGTCATTCCGTTTTTTTTTTTTTTTTATCGATTGGAGCGCACGAAAGGGAATCCCCATAATGTTCAAAGAACATCGTGCGTTCCTAGGGAGGATAGGGACAGGAGGTAGGTATTGGAATTTTTTTTGAATTTTTAGAGATTATATGTTGTTGGGAATACTTCCACAGGCAATGAATTCCAGAGCCTAGCCGTTCTATGGATGAAGGAGTCTTGATAAAGTGCTGTTCGACATCTTTCCAGGTTGACAACGAAAGGATGTGCTGACTGGGCTTGTCTAGTTCGTCTGATTGGTATTGCTAGTGAAGGGATGATTGCAGAGATTTCCGAAGAACATTTCCCGTGGAAGTATCGATAGAAAAGTGAAAGGTCGCCGACCTTTCTACGGTGTTCCAATGATGTCAAAGAGTGAGTGAGTGTGGCGTCACCCACCAGGCGAATGGCTCTTCTCTGGATGGAATCTAAGAGCATCAGCGTATGTTTTGGTGCTGAACCCCATATGTGGGAACAGTATTCTAGAACAGGCCGTATCTGCGCTTTGTAAATCATGAGAAGCTGTTGAGGTGTAAAGTAGCTTTTCGCACGGAACAAGAATCCGAGTTTTTGGGAAGCAGCTTTTGCGATGGATCTGACATGATTATCCCATGAAAGAGTGTTGCTGATGGAAATACCGAGCATATATATGGTGGGCTTGGTGGGGATGGTGGAGCCAGACATTACAATATCGGGCATACTGAGTTCCGCCTTTCTAGAGAAAATGCAGGCTTGAGTTTTGGTGGCGTTGAATTCAACTAGGTTGTTCGTTCCCCAGGCTGTGATTTCAGCAAGATCTTCATTGACAGCATTAGCCTGCCTGCGCCGTGAGTTCTTAGTTTCCTGGGAAGAAATGGGAATTCTGGAAGAGAACGCAGTATGGAGGGTATTATCATCTGCAAAGCTGTGGATGGGGCAAGTTGTAACTCCCAACAGATCATTGATATGAAGCAGGAATAATGTTGGTGCCAAAATTGATCCTTGTGGAACGCCGGAATTGATGCCAATGGTATCAGACGATACACCGTCCACCACCACGTGAAGCGATCTGCCTGAAAGAAAACTCGATAAGAGATGGCATAGTTGAGGTGGTAAGCCGTATGATGGTAGTTTGTGGAGGAGTCCTTCGTGCCAAACACGGTCGAATGCTTTCGATATGTCCAACGCGACAGCTAGAGATTCCCCGTGTTTTTCTATTGAAGATTGCCATAAATGGGTGACGTAGGCAAGTAGATCTCCAGTAGATCTTCGGTGGCGAAAGCCGTATTGTCTATCATTGATGATTCCTGAGCTCTCCAGATATTTGATAAGCAAAATATTGATGGCTTTCTCCATCACTTTGGAGATTACTGATAACAGGGCAATGGGCCTGTAGTTGTTGGGCAGGTTCTTGTTCCCTTTTTTGGGGATTGGTTGGACTCTAGCTGTCTTCCAGCATGATGGAAAAATACCCGACCTGTACGAGATGGTAAACAACTTGCAGAGAATCGGTGTTAATTCTGGTGCACATTTTTTGAGGATAATGGGTGGAATTCCATCAGGACCGTTAGCCTTATTCGTTTTGAGACCGTATATTCAAACAGCTTCTACAGGCGTCATCATTTAAGATAGAGAAAAACTTCTGAAACAAAAGTTGTAAGGTTTGTTCTGAACCTCCAGAAAATTATACCAGATGCAACAAATGAATATCGCTGATATAGAAAATGGGTACCAACTTCGTTATTTTCAATGGAACACCTTATATATTTTTTTGAAAAAAATCAAGATCTTTTCTTCCTGATTCCAAAAATATATTGGTCATTGATATTTGGTTCACCCGTTTTCGAGATATTCGAGGTTGAATATTTTAGATTTAGTTTTAATTTGATTTCACCACATCGCAATTGTCATGAAGAAAAAACAACACATACGCAAGTTGTCATCAATAAAACGTTCTGTCATATGTTCATTGCATAGAATTTCGGAAGAAATATGGGTTTCAGTGAAGATGAACACAAATATTGTTTCAATATTCGATATATTCATGGGTGAATCAGCATATTCAAAAAAAGTTTTTATTTGCATACTCCAGTTGTATTCGGATTCGCAGGTTGTGATTTCTAGTTGCCTTAGAAAACAGATCTTTGGAAGACGATGATCTCCCATTTGTTGGAGTTTGGTGAGCCAATTTATGTGCTTGAAAACTGTGAGTGAAATTTTCACACGACCAGCTTCCAGCCTGACGATTGCGTCTGGAGTGTTGATGGGGAGAAGGAGTATTCGTTTCAGAAAATTGATTTGGACGCGCTCTATGAGATCGATGTACCTTGTTCCCCATACTGGTATACAGTTAGTTACGAGGCTGAGAACTAGTGAGTCAAGCAGTTGAATGCGCCATTCCCAGGAATCCATTTTAGTTCTCCTCATCAGAGCTGTTACTGAGCTAGTCGCATGTTTCGCTTTTTCAATTGTCAGTCGGGACATTTTATTGAAAAGGGAAGAGGAAGTGAAAGTGACGCCAAGATAGACGAATTCTGTGACGATATCAATCTCTTTTTCTTTATACAGGAATCTGGCTTCCTTCGATCTCGGGTTTCTTCTCCAGAACAATAATATTCACTTCAAGGAGATGGCGATCACTATACTCTTCTAGAATCCTGAGGTTTCTACTCAATTGAGCCTTTGATTAAAAATGTTCCCTCATGATTTGTGGCTTATTGCTTATAATAATTTTGTGTAGATAATAATCATATTAATTCACACTAACGGGCATTTGAATCGGTGAACGTGACAACATGGCGCACGACTTGTGGACGTTGTCTTGTCACTCCTTAGAATTCAGCACATTGTTGCGAAGTCGCCAACATTTACATGATACTCTTTTATGAAGATTGAACTATAATACCCTGGGTTCCTCCTATTATGTTTTATTCAACGACAGGACTCTAACATCTTCTTGATAACTTGATTATAATTGGTGGCTTGACAACCTTGCTTCATGAGTGGAAATGGAAGATCACCTGACCAATAACGAAACAGCATAAAAACTGACGTCACCATTTATTCGACATATCGCCAAATGGTGGCCATGAAGGTTCGTTTAAAATGAGCTCTGAAAAGCAACAATTTCGAACAACGCAAAGACTCATTATTAACATTGAAAAATCGTGAGAAGTGTTGCTAAAATTAATGTAGGTTCCGAACGACACAGTGGAGTAATCGAATGCCAACAATTCATTATGAGTCTACTCGCCCATTGCTCGCATTTTTTGAATTGACTCGGCCGTTACTTGATGGAAATCCATGGTAAATGTAAAAACTTCACAAACGATAAGATTTCCAAAAAATTCTCAAACACATGACATGTTTTGCTATCACAGTAGCTTCGTCAGGTGATATACTGGTACGATGAACTGAACTAACCTTGGCTTGCTTATATATCCTACTTTCCTAACCTGAAGGATTAGTTACCTGTGGACAGGTTCGATAAACCTCCATTTTCGGAAATTAGGCACAATATCTACATTAAAATACGGTGCACCGGATTCACTTGAAAGGGTTGCTATCTAATACATATTATTACTTACTAAGAGAACAAATTCAACAGTGGTGAACTATTGAGGTCTAATTGATCGTTAAGTAGAATGTCAAAAATTTTGAGTTTGTTGATTTTTGATGATTCGAAATGATTGAGTTTCATTCCTTTATTTTCTACGTGTAGAATTTCGGAATTATCATCAAAACTATGGTTTTCTTCTAATATATGGTTGGCGTATGTTGAACTTGTTTTCTTTTTCACGAAATCAATCTTATGTTCATGAATGCGCTGATTAAACACGACCTGTCTGACTGATATATACCTTAGGACAAGATCCACAGTTGAGTTTGTATACCCCTGATTTTTCGAATTTAGAAGTTTTGTTGATAAACCTTCCCAGCGTGTTATTTGTTCTATATGCTACTTGTAAGTCCTGTTTAGTAGAAATGAAGCTAATTTTTCAGTTGATGATCCAAAATAGGTTAAAGTTCTATAATTTTGATTATTATTCTTGATGGTAGGATAAACTTCTTGAATAGCTTTATTATGAAGTTTTTTAGAAAGAATACTGTCCATCAAATTAACGTTGTATCCGTTGTTGACTGCAATCTGTTTTATGATATCGAGTTCTTTGTTGAAATTTACTTCCGAAAGAGGGACATTCACTAGCCTGTACTATTATATGCTGCAATTTTATGTTGTTAAGGGTGTTTTGGATTATTATGAATAGTGATATCAGTGTGGGAAGGTTTATGGGAAATTGAAAAATCATGTTCATCATTAATTTTACTTATTGTCAAATCTAAGAAATTGATTGAATTTTCGGTTTCTATTTCTATTGTGAGTTTTATGTTTGGATGAATAGTATTTATATATTGGTGGAAAGTGTCTAATTGTCTATTGGTTCCTTTAAAGCATACTATAACATCATCTACGTATCTATACCAATACAAACATTGTTTTACTTAATTTCTACGTAAACAGGACTTAAAAGTAGAACAAATTACACATTGGGAAGGATTATCAAGAATAATAAAGACAATACTTCTAAATTTGAAATATCAGGGGTATAAAAACTCAACTGTGGATCTTGTCCTGAGGTAAATATCGGTCAGACAGGTCGTACGATTAATCAGCGCATTCATGAACATGAGATAATAATAATAATAATAATATAAGTTTATTCAAAAACGTTTACAAAATATACATTGAAATAAACATATATGAATATTGATAAAAAGAAAACAAATTCAACATACTCCAACCATATATTAGAAGAGAACCATAGTTTTGATGATAATTTAGAAATTCTACACGTAGAAAATAAAAGAATGAAACTCAATCATTTTGAATCATTAGAAATCAACAAACTCGAAAATTCTGATATTTGACTTAACTATCAATTAGACCCCAATAGTTCACCACTGTCGAATTTGTTTTCTTAGTAAGTAATATGTATTTGATATCAACCCTTCCAAGTTAATCCGGAACACCGTATTCTAATGTAGATATTGTGCCTAATTTCCGAAAATGGAGGTTTATCAAACCTGTCCACAGGTAACTAATCCTTCAGGTTGGGAAAGTAGGATATATAAAAGTCAAGCAAGCCAACGTTAGTTTGGTTCATTGTTCCAGTATATCACCTGACGAAGCTACTGTGTTAGCAAAACATGTCGTGTGTTGAGAATTTTGTGGAAATCTTATCGTTTGTGAAGTTTTTACAATTGCTCGCAGTCTGATCTCGCAATTATCAATTCGCCCTATTTGCAGTGATCATTTTGGTGCGAGTATAGTCTCGCAATGACGTTATGCGCAGATAAGGAGAATTCAAGATATCCTAGTAGCACACCATTTTATACTTCCACCATGGTACAGAGTTACTCAATATACGAGGTGTTTCAAAATTCAGTATCAAGATATTTTCAGATCGAAACAAGACTGTTTTCCACCACTACCTATAGAACCTACCATAATTTACTCCTTTTCAATGCGTAAAGTGTGTTGTCCTACAAGAGTAAAAAAACTGCACTTTTTAAATATATTTTGTGTGCCTGAAGTGTACAATTTTTCAATATCACAATACTGTTATTTTACGGAAAAGTGTAACCTTTTTTTCATGGTTGTTGCTAGGCGATGGAATGAATGCTTGCGTGAAAGGAGCCCATACACTGCGTTTTTGGTAGGCTGTTTTGTTTGACGAACAAATCTGTTTGAACAAATATGAAACAGCCTACCAACAACGCAGTCTATGGGCTCCTCTACGGGATTCAGCAAGGCAGCACGCGAACAAATCAAGACAGCTGACTTCGTATTTTGCATGAAGTGCCAGTGAAATAGAGGTGGGAGCGGGAAGAAGGCGCCACGATATCCTCGTGAATTAGATAATAATTTGCTTGCATCTCATGTATGATATGATCAGCATCTCTGAACGCGTGCGAGATGAGCGATTTTGTCAAATTAGCAGAAGGTGGCTCTGGCTATTTTGTTCTTAGAAACCAGGTGTTATCAATGAAGAGACATGAAATTAGTAAATGTACTTGATAATAATTGCGAAATATCATTTTTGATCATTTACATCATGAGTTGAATGAGGTTTTCCTCTTTTTTGACAGTTGTAGGAGAAATATTGTATGTAACACAAGCGTGAAGAGTTTTTTTACTAATAGGACTCGGCAGAAGCCTCTAGATATAGTCTTGGTCTCTGGGTAATAATGATATTCTTTACTGCCTTGGTGTATAAATAACTATTTTCTACGGCTATAACACAAAATTGCTCTTGTTTTACTGTGTTCGATACATTAATGAGGTACTTTGTTTGTCATCAATTTTATTTCCGTATCTGATATCACAATATCTCATCGCTCAAGGAATGTCAAATTTCGAGCAACGACAGCTCTGTCTAATAGATGTTACTTGTTACAGTGGTAGAAAAATCAAAGTGTATAACTCGCACGGAATGTTAATTTCGAATGATTGTAGCATTCGCCTACGGCTCATGCTGCAAACTTTATTCTCTTGGGAAATCATTCCGTGCTCGTTGAACAATCTACTATCAACAAGTACAACCATAACAATAACATAACATCATTTCATTAATGATATTATTTTATTTATTAATATGGCGGTCTTTTAATAACGTTTGTAGAAAGAACATTGTATGATGTTCATGATGAAAATTCCATTTCATTTCTAGTGAAGACAGTTTGGGGCCCGAGCGCAGCTATAAACATCTAATTTTATAAGGTTATGGTGTATACTCACCCCAGTCTTGAAGTTGACCAAGGCGTTGGGAATCCCAGTGGGAGTGTTGAAGGCCGGCAGCAACTTGTCGGCGATCTGCTGAGCCTTCTCTTTGAAAACGGTGTCGCCGGTCAAGGCGAAGCACGCGAGCAGTCCCCCGACGAATCTGATGTTGACTTCGAACACCGAAACGTCGGCCACCTATCGCAAACACACGAACGTTTGTGAAACTTACTACTGATAATCCACGGAACACTAGTTTTCAAAACTGATTTATATTTGTCTATGGCTCTGTATGTGGCCTCAAATGTCTACAAATTGTGCAATACAATCTACATGGTAAATAATATTTTTTATTAGCAGGTACAAGTTACAAGGTTTCTGAGATAATACTAATGTTATTTATGCTATAGTTATACAGTTGAAGTTTCAAGTTATCACAGACAACTAGGGCTATTCTTACATCTATTAATTAAACATCATCATAACAGACTAAGCATTTCATTATTGCTAATATTTTTAGGTGCACAATGGTATTTGTAATACTGTGCGTGCACCCATTTTTCGGTTTTACAGTTATTTTCGAGGTCATAAGTAGGTAATTGTGTCACATTCTGCTGGTAAATAAAACTATTTCGCTGTTGATTTGTAGTTTGAATCCGTTGTGTACATATTATATAACATAATTAATTTTATATTTACTATCTACAATCCATTCTGTTAAGGTCTTTTTAATTCTGTGGTAATCCTTTAGCTTAAGGCTGTCCGGTAAGTCATTGTAAATTTTTGGGCCCACGCAGTAAATGTGATTTTGACAAACTTTGTGCTTGGGGTTTTGTAGCTCAACTTTACCTCTAGCGGCATTTCTTGTATTTTGGCAATGTTTTATGTTTACTTTGTAGTCCTTGTTATTTATCATGAATCTTATGACTGATTTCAAATGGAGTTGTTCAATGTTTAGTAATTTACTTTCTTTGAACACACTATCGCTAGGATATCTTTTGTTTTTGAAAAGCATAATTTTTATAATCCATTTTTGGGATACTTGTAATTTTGCTAAGGCTGTTGGACCTGCGTTTCCCCAAACCACCAATCCATAGTTCAATAATGACTCTGCTAAAGCGAAATAAATTGATTTTAGAGTTTTGAGAGGTACTATGTTTCTCAGTTCATAGAATTTATGAATTAGTTTCCTAATTTTTGTAGATACATACTCTACATGTTCTTTCCAAGTGAGCTTTTCATCCAAGACAACTCCAAGATATTTCAAACTGGTTTTTCTTTTTACAGTCATATCACATTTACATTGTTGTCCCAGGTTGCATTTTGAATCATGGATTTTTATGTATTCAAAGTTTGGTAATGTACGTGGGGATAGTGTAAACGACATAAAGTTTGTTTTTTCGACATTCAGGGAAAGTAAGCTTGCATCTAACCAGTTTTTTATTTCTTGCAAAGTTTTTTCTGCTTTTAGTTTGGTAGTTTCCCAGTCATTTCCACTTATTAGGATACTAGTATCATCTGCAAAGCAGTAGATACTGATATTTTCATCATCAATCAGATTCATTATGTCATTTATGTAAATATTGAACAAGATGGTTGAGAGAACCGCACCCTGTGGTACACCAAAGTTTACTTCTAATGAATCACTTTCTTGCTCCGACACCAATGTGGTTTGGATGCGATTTGTTAGGTATGACCTGATGAGTTCATTTGGGATTCCCCTGATTCCAGCATTTTCTAGACGTTCTAGTAAAATTTGGTGTTCCACAGTATCAAAAGCTTTCCGGAGATCCAGAAAGATACCTATTACTTTTTTCCCCTTGTCTAAATTTTTCAATATGCTTTCTGATACCTTGACAAGCGCTTTTTCTGTATTTGAGTTTTTTCTGAAGGCAAACTGGTTTACATTGAGTAGGTGATTTCTTTCCCAAAATGTGATAAGTTTACTCTTGAAGCATTTTTCAATTATTTTACTTATTGTACTTGTCAGTGCGATAGGCCTATAGTTGTTCATTAACTTTTTGTCACCTTGTTTGTGTAAAGGCATGATTGTAGTGATTTTGAGTATGTTTGGGAAGATACCTGAGCTAAAAATCAGATTTGTTATGTGTTTAAGTGGGATACTGAGATTATCTATGTATTTTTTGAATATATTTGATGAAATAGCATCCTCCCCTCCCTTTACGTCATTCTTTAGGTTGTTTACTTCTCTAATTATGTCTTCGGTCGTTACAGGACTCAAAAAGAAGGAGTTAGTACTCCTATTTTCCCTCATATTCCGATTTTGTGTATATCTAGTTATCTTACTTGCTAAGTGCTTTCCAATGTTACAGAAATAGGAATTAAACTCATTTGCCATTCGTTTTTTGTCTGATATTTCAATATTATCTTCCGTGGTAATGCATTTTATTTCTGACTTACAGTCTTGGCCATTTGTGGCCTCTCTAATCACTTTCCAAAGTTTTTTTGGGTCCTTCAAATTTCTTTGTGCCAAAGATTTATAGTAAGCATACTTTGCGTTTTTTATTACCTTACTAAGCATTTTTCGATATTCCTGATACCTATTTAAGATAATATGATTGTTTGGGTTGAGGGTACAATTTTTTTTAAGGTTGTTTCTATTTCTAATTGATATCAAGAGGCCACCAGTGATCCGAGGTTTCAATCTCTTTTTTTTACTTGTTATTTTTTTAGTAGTTGTTGATTCCATAATCATACTTTTTAGTTTGTCTATAAACATAGTTGTACAATTTTCTACATTCCTCTCAGATAGAACATCCCCCCATCTCTCAGCATCTAATCTTATTTTTAGGTTCTCATAATTTATTGATTTGAAGGTGTATGGTTCATTTATTTTTACAAAGGATGTTTCTAACTGGATGTTAAGCACAAGGACTTCCACAGGGATCCATACTTGGACCCCTGTCGTTTATCCTTCACATAAATGATTTACATTCTGTTGTACCAGAGTCTTTTACCACTCTTTATGCAGATGATTCAACATTTTTGTTTAGAGAAAGAGACCCAAACATTTTAAAAGCCAAACTTATGAATGCTTTAATGACATTTTCTGCCTGGTCTAGTGATCAATCATCGTTATTTAATTCAACTAGAATGAATTTTATATCATTTCATCCTAGCCCTTTGATATATTGGTATAGTTTATCCAAAAACAATTGCAGAATCTTGTGCCGCACCTGCAGTCACTTCAAAGGAATCTTCAAATACGCCGACGCCGCACAGTGCGGGATATTCTGCAATTGATATTGGATATACTTTAAACAACTGGAATATAACAAAACAGAAATTGTGAAATTTCTCGGTGTAATATTTGATTGAGATTTATCCTTTAAAACTCACTGTTTAATTATATCCAAGATGTTAAGCTCCAAATATTTTCAAATCAGGAATTTGATAAAAGCACTCAATATAAATCACATTGGTCCACTTTACTTTAGTGAAATACAGTCTAGGATTAGTTATGGGATTTGTATTTGGATAATGTTTTCATAAAAAAAAATTTTAAGATGTATTTCGAACCATTTGTAGATTCCTGCCGACCTTCTTTTACTAACTTGGCATTTATACAGAGTATGTCACCACGAGCTTACACTATCTCTATATCGAGAATGCGTCGGGAGAAATCCATGAAAATATGCATGCGTATATTTTAGAATATGCTCTCTTCATTTGAAATATTTTCAGCAACGCAGTGTAAGCTCGTCGTGACATACCCTGTATATTATACCATGCATCATTGTTCCATTTGAAAAACATAACTTTGGGTTATATCTGAATGATTACGACTCATTCTGAAAATCTGAATACGCCACTGGATTCTACGTAAAAAAATGTACAAGCGACAGTTTTTACTTTTTCGATAAGTTGAAAGATAATTGAGATACAATGAGGGTCCCAGAATGCAACTTTTTCAGTACCGCCCTGTATCTCAAATATAAGCAATTCATGACAATTTTCCAGTTTCACAAAAAGTAGCCAACGAAAATAGAACAGCCTGTACAAGTGAAAATGGAGTAAATTGGTGTGTAAACAATTCACGATTTCTCATATGGAGTATTGAAAAGTGTTATTGTTTTCATAATCATTGATGTGTAAACAATTCACGATTTCTCATATGGAGTATTGAAAAATGTTATTGTTTTCATAATCATTGAATTTTTATTGTACACTGTTGCCAAGTGTATCTATTATTCTTGATTGTGCATACTTATATCAATTTTTATGGTTATGTCAGGTGTTCTTGACGAACTCCAAATCGAATTGGATAGCTTTTCAAATGAATAAAATTGATAAACATTTGAAATCATTGATATTCTTTATATAGGTAGTAGTTGATATTCGTAAAATAGGCATACTGCAAATTCATTTGTAAATATAAAATATTTACTTGACAACAGTGAAAACGATCGTTTGTCGATTGGCAATTTTGGCAGAAGAAATAAATAATAAGCTACTATAGTTGAATGTGAATTAAGAATCAAGATCTCAATCCTAACCTGGTGGTTAATAACAAATACCAGTGTTTATTGTTTATGATTGCATGAACTTCCTGAAATATATGAGGAAACAGAGTAAATAAGTGGATTCTAATGATCAATTTGATTTCTGTTCTGGAATTGAACATCAACAGTTTTGAAGACAGTCAAAGAGCAACATTTAGCTTCACATCCAATAATGTGATTCATCTTGAATCTATAGTGGTATACCATCACTTGATCAATGATATATATCACTCATCATTTATCAGTTAAAATGTGTTTGATTGAGTACCTTGACCTTGATCATATATTTCATCATTCCATATCAGTCCATTCAAACCACTCCTTCATGAACAAAGGCATATCAAATATCCAGGATATTTTTGATCATGATTTCACATTATTGTCTGTACTTAGGAACTCTAGTTCCATTTTTATGTATTTGTCAATACAATTATTAGTATTCATGATTCATCCAACACATGGAGTAGGTATCAATAATTCTCTGAAAATATAAAAAACAATTTTTCCCAAAGAAAACAAAAACTAAAAGTGAGGATTGGTCATGCCTGGAAAGTACCCAAATTGATGACTCATTTTCACAAAAAATAGTAGTCATAGAAGTAAACTTTTTGGATTTTATTGATCCATAACCTATTAGCTACCCTACACCATTATATACCCTACACCATTATATGGTAATTGGGTTTTTGATAATATATATATATATATATAACCTATTAGCTACCGATTATGAAAAGTAGGCATTCATTTCTTATGGAAAATCGTTTCGCGGTTTTCTTGTTGTCCACACGGACCCCTGGCCGCGTAGTGAGTAGATAGAGAGACTGGTAGTAAGGTCCATTCTACAATACGAGATTTTACACTCAAACCGTTACATCCTCTATTTACACCAATCAATGAATGTTTCCTTATCAATTTCACCCACCATATCCTTCGCTATCTTATCCACGTCCAACTCGTCGGCCACCCAATCCCTCGCCTGCCGGAACTCCTCATCCAAGCCCATCACGTACAGCGTGTCAAGCCCGTCCAAGATGGTGGCGCCCAATGGCAGAGCGCCAAAAATGCTGGCCCCGTGGCCCCGTTTGCTGATCGGCTTCAGCTCGTTCTTGCCCCACGCGTATCGCACGTAGTTCGACCAGGCGTGTTTCATCATCTGTGAAAGGGAAACGGTTAGTATGTTTTTTGTGTGGCGGTCGAGTGTGCTTTGACTTTATCATGAAACAGCTCTGCGAGGAAATGGCGCACTATAAAAGGCGCTGCGACAAAATGATGCTCGGTAAAACAGAGCTACAACAAAATAACGCTATTCATAACAGCCCTGCGACAATTGTTTCACAACCGTTTGCATCGTGAAACGATTGGTATATGTTTTTATTTACAACCATACATGTTTTTTTTTTCAAGCAATATATCTTTAATCAGGATTTGATTACAATGTGGTATAAATACATACAATACTTTTACACATTTTCAACTTTCATAATCTATACATTGCATAGTCCCAATTCAAGAAAACCCCAAAGCAGTAGAAAATACTGGTAACGGGGATTATAACTAATAATATTCTGTCCTATATGTACAATGGAAATATAGTAATTCATAGAATTAATATTGATTTTTATACAGTAGAATTTTTCAGGTACTTTCTAATTTCCTTAACGAATAACTTTTCATTTGGTATTTCCTTAAATGCTTGTGGTATTGAATTATATACATGTATGCACCTATTCATAGGATTATTTAGTGCAACATTTGTTCGAATATTTGGAAGGTATATGTTATTTTGATTTCTTACGTTATAGTTATGTATTTCATTGAGGTTCAAGAAATTTATATTTGTTTTTTGTTTGCGATTTACTATTTTGTATGTGTGTTTACATTGCTCTAAATTTAGGATTTCATTTAGTTTGTTTAATTTTGTTGTTTCGTATACAGTATTCGTTGGTGTTAAGTAGTTGATAGAGAATAATATCTTAACCTTGTTTTGCAATCTTTGCATTTCTTGAAATGACGTTTTATTACATGTTCCCCATATTACGATCAGATACCTAAAGATCGACAGAAAGTATGACTTGTAGATCATGTATTTCACTTCAGTGCTCAGATATTCCCTGCATTTAAATAGTGCTCCAACCATGGGTAACATTTTTTTAGTTATGTGATCTATGTGGTGCTTCCAGCTCAAATTTTCATCCAATATGAGACCTAAATATTTGAGATTGTTAACCTTTTCAACCTCTTCTTCACCTATTTTTATTTCAACGCCACCAATGCTCACATTTTTTTGTTTGAAAATTATAAATTTTGTTTTCTTCATATTGAGTTTTAGTTTGTTATGTAAGAGCCAGTTTTTATATCTTTTCATATCTTCGATTACGAGGTTGTTGAGTTCTTCTATATTTGTGCCAGTATACGTCAAGACCGTGTCGTCAGCAAATGTAAAATAGCGAGTATTTAATTCAGCAGATTTTAGACTGAGCACGAGTGAAGAATAAAAGAGCGGACCCAAGACGGAACCTTGAGGCACGCCATTTTTTATTTCACGTATGCTGCTTGCATGATTGTCCATGTAGACATACTGTCTTCGGCCGTTTAGGTATGATCTTATCAAGTTATATATCTGACCCCTTAACCCCATCTTCTCTAGTTTCTGCAACAATGTGTCATGATCAACAACATCAAAGGCTTTCTGAAGGTCGATAAACACTGCTATTACAACTTTTTTTGTCCATATTTGAAGAAATCAAGTCAATCAAGTCTACCGTTGCACTTTGGGTATTACTTTGTTTAATGAATCCGTATTGGTATGGATCTGCCTGAATATTTTCTTCGAGAAATTTTATTATTCTAATTTCCAGCAATATTTCAATAATTTTGGATAAGACACTCACAACGGATATGGGTCTATAATTTCCTAACACATTTTTTTTACCAGATTTGTAGATAGGACATACCCGATTTGTTTTCAAGATTCCTGGAAATGTACATGTTGTAAAAACCTCGTTTATCAACTTAACTAGAATCGGAAGTACTTGATCTAAGAGAGTTATCAAGTCTTTGACGTTTATTTGATCATGTCCACATGCTGAGTTCTCATTTAATTCTGTAATCACCTGCTTTACTTCACTTTCATTCGTATATTCTAACTGAAAATTTGCTTTGCAATTGATATCTTCAAAATTCAAGGTCTCAATTTGATCATTTCTTTTTTTTTTCTATATCTTTTACAATCTCATCACCAATTGTTACAAAATAATAGTTTAAATGGTCCACTATATCAGTTTTGTTTTCAATGACTTTGTCTTCAACTACTATGGAGTCAATGCATTCATCACTTCCTTCTTTTGGCTTGATAAATTTATTTATAAATTTCCATTGTTTTTTTGTATTAGTTCCAGTTTTTTTCCATTCATTTTTGAAATAGTCATTTTTTAGTTGTCTTATTTTCTTGTTAACAATTTTTTTCTGTGTTTGAAAACTTTCCATATATTCTGCATTATTTGGATTTTTCTTCTTAAGTTTATATAAGTTATCTCTTTTATTAATTAACTTTAGTAATTCTTTATTGACCCATGGATGGTCAATTCTACATCTAATTTTCACAACGTGGGTGGATTCTTTCTTACTCACCTTTATTACATTGATTAGTTGATCAAAGGAATCTATTTCTATTTCATTTATCTTATTTAAGAATGATGTTTTGAATTTTTCTTGATTTAGAACAGTTTTTTCCATGATTTTCTTAGGCTTGTATATTTTGTTTCCAAATATTTCTATATTCAGTATCTTATGATCTGACAAACTATTCTCTTCTGTTGTAGAATTACTATATAACTTTTTGTGTTCGCTATCACATGATCTATCAATGTATTTGTTCCATATCCTTCCCTAGTCGCGTTTTCTATGTTTATTTTGTTTCTGATTTTGAAGCCACTTAATGATAAGCAGTTTTTGTAACGAATTACATTTGGAGAGTTATTGTCTAACAGATCAAGATTGAAATCACCTACGATAATATGATTTTTTGGATACTTGCCTAGGAGATCTTCCAAACATTGAAGCAAGTCTTCTACAGGGTATGTTGGGGGGCGATATACTGCACTCACTTTGAGTCCATTCCTACTACCTATGCTTTGAGTCACAATATTACACAAATTTGCAGAATCTGACCGATATACCTCAATTATTTTTAAGTTCGATTTTGTGTATATTGCAACACCACCACCTTTAGTATCTCTGCATGAGTGAAGGCCAGAGTAGCCCTCCAGCTTGTAGAATTGAGTTTCATTTGTATATAGCCATGTTTCACTAAGTATTAACACGTCAGCTTCCTTTGATTTCACAAAACACTGCATATCATCGAGTTTATTTTTTAAACTTCTTATGTTGGTGTAGACAATCCTGAGCTTGGATTCACTTAGTTTTTCAAATCACTTTCATCCTCAATTTGTAGTACCTTACTGGTTTCATTTTTTCTGAGAAAGATCCTCCCATCCTTTATCCAGATGAATTTTTAATCATTCTCTACTTTGAACTGTCTAGCAGATTTGTATAGAAGTTGATTTGATTTAGTGAGATCATGGTCCAGGTAAATCGCTGTGCTATTTGGTATATTGAGAATTTCTGTAGTGATTTTCTTTCCTTTACGGCCTCGTAGTAGCATATCTTTATCTTCTGTGTTATCATTACTAACTTCATTGAAGGTTGGGAAGTGTCACATTACACACCTCTACTTCCCGCCCTCACTCATGTAATAATTCAGGTATGTTCAGAACAAAACATAGATTTATTAATTTTGATCGAAATATGATGGTTGTAAATAAAATAGTATACAAACATCGGTAGGAAGTTTCATTCCTGTCTCGAAATTATAGCTAACTTACTGGTACTGGTACTGATGGGGGACGTTTGTTTTCAATGACTGATGTGGTTCGCTTAAGAGAGCTGGCTAACATCCTTTTTCAGACACAGCTCTCTTTCAGAATTATTCGGCTGTGTTTCGTAGGCTAGTTATGTACTCACTACCATATGCTGCAGTGGCAGGCCTGCTAGCTATTCTCGTTAACCCCCGTTAGACACCGAGGTCCACTAAGCAGCTGGCCCGCTCTCGCGCTCAGTTGGTAGTTTTTCCACACCCACCTACATACACCGTCCTACTTCTTCTCTGATGCTCACAACCACATCATCATCTCTTTCAGCGTGTTTTGTGTAGGCTTTGTTACTAACTCCATGCGCCACTTTAGGATCAGCACTGTTAATTGGAACGCAACAGCGAATCGTGCAGGACTATCTTCAGCCGATGCTCCGAAACTTTACAATATTCGTGAATATGCGTCTCGGTTAACTAACTAATCTCACGAGAGGAATGAATCACTTCCCACCTCGGTGTGTAATATACTATTTGGTATGCCTTGTTCTAGCTCTGTTATAAAACAGCGCTGCCATAAAATGGAGGTCAACAAAACAGAGCTTCGACGGAATGCCGCTCATTGAAACAGTACTGTCACGACATGCCACTCATTGAAACAGTACTACGTCGAAATGGCGCTCAATGAAACAGTGCCTGCCAATACAACACTGCTACCAATAGTCGTCGTGAATAAGAGCGCTTCACCATAATGGAGAAGTTTCCATCAAAATTTTCATAAAATAAGTTTGGAACTCCTCAGTTTTATCGATAAGTCCAAATCGTTTTTATTTTCAAAATAAAGCAATTTTTAATTTTCGGGGCGGCAAACTGTGAAGTACATTCTGAATCTAGTCTGAATTTAGCTGCTGATGAAGAATATAACCAGCGAATAGCTAACGAATAAAAAAAATTGAAATACGTATGTACAGTGTGACCCACTTCTAATGGAAATTGGAAACACCCCTGTATCTTATGTAATCGTTGGGTAAGGATCCAGAAATTTGCTGGAGCGAGAGATATACCTAAAATGCACTCTATGACCAAGTGGTATACACTGCTCGCCAACATCCATGGAACCACCCCAATTTCCGGAAAATGATATTAGGAGTCAAAATAGGTTGAAAATCACTTCGGATTCGGAATCAGGACGTCCACTTCTCTAACTATTCATAGTTTTCCTAGAAAATGTTCAGTTCAGAAAAATTAAATTTTGTCTCACTTCTCATGGAAGCACCCCCGTATCGCACGTAATTATTGAGGTAGGGTTCTGAAATTTGCAGGAGGAAGGGAAAGTCCAAAGATGAAGTCAATTACGTAAGATACGGGGGTGATTCCGTGAAGAGTGCGACAAAATTTAATTTTCAGAACTGAAAGCTTGTATACCAACGAAATTCGCCTATCTGTATCTGTGTTATATTATTATTATTAAATTCATATATCTGCTATTGTTATTGAATTTCTAATGTTGACCCTGTATATGAATACTAAACTTATTTTCGTCTCCACATTCTCACGTTTCACTATTTGTGAAAAATATCGGCCACTATGCGAATGTAAGTGAACAAGTCTCTTCAACTCTTCATGCAAATGGTAAGTTCCTGAATTAATAACTATGACACCCGTCATGATAGGAATCTGAAATTTCAAGACAGCGTTGAGGAGCGGATGATGAATATATTAGAAAATAATTAGGGAATTTCACCGAGTCAATCATGAATAACAGGGTGACTTCAAAAAACACGATTTTTTGTCATTTTCTTCATCGAAAATCTTTATGATCACCCTATATATCTCAACGAAATCATGTTCATACGGTATCAGCTATCTTGGGAGGTTAACAATTCACTCGAATATACAGGATGTGTATGAATTAATCGGTCTTAGCTGTCACCAATTTTTCAAATCACCCTGTATGAAATGTATGAATTATGATTCATGATGGAATGAGAATAGTATATTGCATGCCAAAATTATTTTTTCGATATTTCATTATTACATCGAATTGTCAGACATCACTGAAATGTTTATATGTTTCACTCTGTAAACAATTACATTATCTGAACCATCTGAATTATGTTGAGTAATATGGAGGTTCGTTGATGATATGAGCGAAAAAAAATGTACTTGGCATCTTTGAATTTCGAGAAAATAATTAAATGAAAAATACCGATTTGTAACTTCAACGCCCTGTATCTCAGAATCTGTTCATCAAAGAACTTTACGATTCTGCAGGTTAAATCAGTTCATCGAATTCTACAACATACTGAAAATTCAGAAAATTTCACCGAGAACCATTTTACGTACTAAAAGTGCGGGGTCCTTTGTTAATTCGACCGTATAGACAGCGAGCACGAGCCGTCCTCTGCTGTGACGTCACATAACCTACGAGTAGGCTTGAGTAGGAGCGGGCGCCGTGAAAACATAGGAAACTCAAATTGCCCTTTCCAAATTTCGATAAAAAGAATCATAATATCTCCGACCCCAAAAACACCCAGATAACAATTTTGATGAGAGTCGGATCATAATTACAATACTCGTCCGCCATCTTGAATTTCCTAATTTTGACGAAAGAATCATAATCCTCGACCCCAAGAACCACCAGATACCAAATTTGAATAAAATCGGATCCTAATTATAAAATCCGCCATTTTGGATCCGCCATCTTGAATTTATCAATTTTGAAAAGAATCGGATTGGTTACCTTCTGCAATGATACAATGTGATAGACGATGTACATTATTTCTAATGTATAAAGTTCGAATTTTTCATTTATTGTAATTGTTTCCATTGTAATTATAAAATAATTGATTATTTTTTCTCACCCTGTATAACTTTAATTTGCTTACATCAGTGGTTGGATAGACAATGAATATACCTTCCGGAAAAAAAATTAAAAGGTGATGTTTCCATTTAAAAAAATAATCGATGACGTCACCACAACTACCCAGATCACGGTACAAACTCCGTATGTATATCAAGAGGTGTCAATTTCAAATTCATATGCGTAATTCATACTGTATATACAAACAAACAATCAAATATTTCCTCTTTATAATATTAGTATAGATTAGAGTTCCTAAATGTACTGATGTTTTGACGTTTTTGGAATATTAGAGTACGGACACTAGAAAAGCAGTGACAATCAAACATAACCACAAACGATTTTGTAGCAAATCATATGTTTAGCCAGACAAGGACAAGAATATGTTTTTCGCTTAGATAAAGGATCCTCGCATCTTCCTTCCTCCACAAGTCCTGGGAAGAGTACATCCATATATCTTTCTCTGTCTTTGATTTTTGTATGAGAGTGCACAGCGTCTCCTAGAGTGGGAAAAAGGGTACGATAAATTGATTAGAAAATTATTTCTTCTCGAAATATTGAATGATAAGGCTGATGGACCTCAAGGGAGGTGGATATCAAGTTGGTATGTACATATATACGAAGGAAATACATATCAATGGAGACCTTGCTGAAATCACAGCCTGGAGAACCAACAACCTAGTTGAATTCAACGCCACCAAAACTCAAGCCTGTATTTTCTCTAGAAAGGCGGAACTCAGTATGCCCGACATTGTAATGTCTGGCACCACCATCTCCACCAAGCCCGCCATATTTATGCTCGGTATTTCCATCAGCAACACTCTTTCATGGGATAATCATGTGAGATCCATTGCAAAAGCTGCTTCACAAAAACTCGGATTCTTGTTCCGTGCGAAAAGCTACTTCACACCTCAACAGCTCCTCATGATCTACAAAGCGCAGATACGGCCTGTCCTAGAATACTGTTCCCACATATGGGGTTCAGCACCAAAACATACGCTGATGCTCTTAGATTTCATCCAGAGAAGAGCCATCCGCCTGGTGGGTGACGCCACACTCACTCACTCTTTGACATCATTGGAACACCGTAGAAAGGTCGGCGACCTTTCACTTTTCTATCGATACTTCCACGGGAAATGTTCTTCGGAAATCTCTCTCTGCTATCATCCCTTCACTAGCAATACCAGTCAGACGAACTAGACAAGCCCAGTCAGCACATCCTTTCGTTGTCAACCTCGAAAGATGTCGAACAGCACTTTATCAAAACTCCTTCATCCATAGAACGGCTAGGCTCTGGAATTCATTGCCTGAGGAAGTATTCCCAACAACATATAATCTCCAGAAGTTCAAAAAAAATTCCAATACCTACCTCCTATCCTTATCCTCCCTAGGAACGCACGATGTTCTTTGAACATTATAGGGATTCCCTTTCGTGCGCTCCAAGCGATAAAAAAAAATACTATTCCTATGAAATAAGTTTTTTTATATGTATATGAAAACCTCGCAAAATTTTGTGGCCTGAACCTATATTCCATGCCGGCCGCATTATATTATGTTTCAATATTTGTAGAATTACGTTATCCGATGGGAATTTGAATAGAGTGAATTAATTCCTCATGTTCTCTCAGTTGAAAACTGCACAAACTTGCATCTTTCTCCTAATTCTCTCAATGGACTTATATCACAAAAAATTTTTATTTCATAATTCGATAGAACTCACCCAAACTAGCTCACCACCGCAAACCGTTTCTTGCTGTGAGCTCCCTACGTTTTATAAAAAATTATTGAAATCCCCGATTTTTCGGACCTCTGAAAACGAGGCGATGATGTGACGTCAAAACCCTAATACTGAAACGAGGCTATTCCAGACAGAGATGAATGATACATAATTTCTGACAGAGTGAATTAGCGCGAGATCACAGTTGAAAGAATTAATATATCAGTTGCCTCAGTCTCCGTCGGGCGTTTGGTATTTTCTGTTAACTATGGCGAGATGAGGTTTCTACGTCATAAGAGGGTCCGTTTTCAGAAGGTACTATTATTTATGTCCAAAAATAAAACATTTCAGTTAATTTTTCGATCGAATTATGTCGTCAATCTTTATTTATGTATAAAAGGATCATTATAAACATGGTTTGAGTTGAAAGTTCTACTAAGGTGTACACGCCCATTTGCCAAACCTTTGAAATTCATGTCATGAACGTCCGTGTACTGTCAGTCCCCGCTTTTTCCATCAATTTATTTGTGGTCATTTCTGATTGTCAGTGCTTGTCATAGTGTCCGTACTCTAATATTCGCGAGATTCACAAAGTGGGCGACATCTAGGTTACAGAATACGAACTTCAAACAGGGGGAAAACAAACTGTCGTCTATGGATAGACTACATTGCATTCAGCTTGCTGTAGCTGTAGTCAAACTTGTCAATGACATGAAGTTTTGGCACTGTTGGTAGTGATGATGGTTGAGTTGGTTAATTTTTTTACATTATTATAGTTTTATTAGTTTAGTGAACAGTGAACGGGTGAAGAATTGGAGATAGTTCAAACAATTCAAACTAATTATGAAGACCAAATCAATTGACATATAAAAGAACAGCTACAACATGTTTACAATACCCAGATTGTCCTGCTTTGCATGAAACAAATACAAATCCATTGTTCTACAGGAGTTCATCTGGACCCCAACTTCAATTTTACTTCATGTGGGGAAGATTTCATCGCCGAAGTTTGTAGACAAAGTGTATAAATGTGCCTTTTGTTGAAGTCTTCTGCCTCACACAAAACCACATGACGGCACGGAGAACTGCTTCTCCTAGCACTACTGGTCGGCTTTTTCCACCTAAATAGAGCAAAATATCTGCCAAAAGAACATCTACAACAGGCATTATTAGCGTTTGCGATCGAATATTGACAATTAATGTCAAGAAATTTAAAAACTTATCACTCTTATCAGTACACAGTAGACAGTACACAAGCTAATGGCACTAATGGGATTGAGTCAATTGAGTGAGGGTTGAGTTTTTTTTCCCTCAGTTTTGACGTGGCTTTGACATGGAAAGATTACAGTGACTGCATTTAACACAGTGACGACAACGGGCTGGCATCCGCCATGTTTAGGCTAATGTCAAATTCTCTGTCTTTGTCTAATTGGTTGGTTATGTTATTTGTTTTGGATATTTTGAAAAGCATTTTGTTGTTATTTAGAATTAAATAATTATATTTTACTTTATTCAAACAATATAATGAATATAGACCATGTTAAGGTCATGTAGATGACTTAGTTTCAGAAGAAGAATTAAAAAGGAGCCAATAAAGACTCGGAAGCTGGTACTCAAACCACAGTACTCAAACCCACAGATAGGTACACCGACTTTGCTAAACTCAAAGGAATCACAAGTTTTCTATCAGTAGGTAAAAGTTTGAGTTATTGAAAACAGTCTAATTAGATCTCTGGGAGAATCAAACATATGCATGTCTTCAGGAATGACTACTTCCAATAAGTACTTACTTTTTCCAGGATTGATGATTTCAACTTGAAGGAAAAAGAAAATATGTAAAGCTTTTAGGGCAAAAATGTACCTATACTTTGTCTTCTCCCAAACTACAATGAAATAGAATTCTGCATACAGGATTTCTTGGATGAAAAAAGCACAGTGAAGACAACATATCTGACAAAACTGGTGTATTGATTGGAACATCAGAGAAGGTGACATGGCAATCTGGAATATATAATTCCCCTCTCAAGTAAACCAATGGTAAACCACAAAAATGAAAACAGACCTCATAGGTACTTCCGAGGGTACTTCCATAAGATAATAATGAGATATTATATTGTGTGAAAATATCATTTTGAATCCACTTTCTAGTTGGTAGGTACCTGTTATCCACTAGGGAAAGAGATTTGTGAAATTTTGTAGTTTTCAGTTTAATTTTGTATTTTATAATGATGGTCATTTTGTTAAATCTTACCTAATTTGTTATGTTCAGGAGAACTAATCAAATATCAGTAAATTGATAACTATAATAATGATGAAATTGCTACATAAATGTAAAAAAATATACCTATACTAATCATCAGTGTTGAATAATATCAATCACCTATGTGTTTGGCATTATATTTGTGAGATATGTGAGAAATAAAATGAACTTTTTCCATTAAAATTATTTGTTATTAATAATTAATATTGTCAAAATCATAGTCAAAATACAGCATAGTGAAATCACTGACATTTTTATAAAAACAGAACATCCTACTAGTCATTCTGACATCCACTTTGTGCAAATCAATGTCTTTTTGTATTAATGAGTAGTTTTTTACTATTTTCATCACATTGTCATCATCCACCAATATTCTACATTGTGTTCCATGAACTTCACTTGATACACATACACTGATAATTCTCCAAGCACATACTTTTAAGTCACCTTTGAGTATTTATAATTTCATGCTGTTTCAAGTCACTGCTTGATTATTTCTTTATATGTTTGGTATTCTATAGCTTCTCAATCACATGGGGTAGATGGAGCTATGGCCAAAATATCATATTTCATCATCAGGAACCCATCCTGCATGCAAAGTCTTCATAAGAGGCTTCTAGGAGCTTTCACATAACTCATTGGATCACCCAATCTGTCTAATTCAATTAAGTCATTGCAAATCTGCATACTGTAGTAATACATTTTCCAGCCTCATTGAAATAAATATGCAACTTATAAAAATGGAGGTAGAAAATCTAAAAAAATAAATAAATGAGGTTAAACCATGATTATTAAAAATATTTCCTAACTTACCAATATTATGTTCTGCAGAAATATTTGATCTTGATCGAATAGAAAATAATACTGCATGAGGAAAACAACAAAACCACAGAAAAACACTGACATATTTCTGACACAAAGTTCCAATCATTCAGCGCCTCGGAATTTGCCTAAACATGGCGGACAGCGGATTTCTTAATTATTACATAAATCATTATTAATTATAATCATTGAAAATATTTTTTAACATGTCAATATTATGTTCTGTAGAAATATTTGATTGAATGGAAAATAATACTGCATGAGAAAAAAACAGGAAAATCATTGAAAAACACTACTATTTTCAACACAAAGTTCAAGTCATTCAAATTTGACGCTAATTTTGCCTGAACATGGCGGATTTCTATCGACCAATAGAAAAGATGACATGCCATTGTCGTCACTGTGTTAAATGCAGTCTCTCTAGGAAATATGAAAACCGAGCGCCACCTGGTAACATTGATTCCCGCGAATACAAAAAACATCAGAACAGCAGTTTCAATTACATTTAGGAACTCTAGTATAGATCACACTGACCCACCTCTTTGACTTTGTTCCTACGTTCTCTAGCAACAGGATCCTTGTCCTCTCCTCCTTTGACGACCGGATACCGATCGCTGATGGCCGCCGGCACCGTCAGAATATCATCGAGTATTTTCACGTCTTTGGCATCGTTTCGCTGCTCCTGCTGGCTCACGGCGCTCCTTCTAGTCGACGATGTTCTCGGGTTGACTATGTCGGGTCGCTCCAACACCTTCAGGGCGTTGTCTTGCTCTATTTTGGCCTTGAGTTTCGCCCTGGGAGGGTTGATCCAGTTATTTTTTTTTATTTATGATAAATTGACATTCGTCATACAGGACGTGGAAAGGAATTCTGAATTGAGAAAACCTAATCACGAATCTGCGATTGAGGTCTATTGAAATAACAAGTTTCCATTGTTCAAGCTTGAACTCCTTGATTGGGTGGAAGTATTGAAAAGGAACATTGTCAGATATATTTATGAACACAAAAAAATGGATATATATATATACAGTGTGTCCACCTTAAGGACTTACCACCCCTGTAAAATTGTTATTATCTGACCGATTTCAAAAAACTTTTTTTTGTTGGATAGGTATTTGAATTGTCCATCCAACAAGAGAGTGATTTTACTCATGAACTGTAAACGTGGCCAACTGCGACCAACTTTATTGACCCATATTTGAGAAAGTACTATTAGGGATTTTTTTTCACAAAAAACAATGATGGATTCTGAATCACGATCACTTGAGAAACACCTTTACTGATTTGTTCAATCATAAAACACAGGGTGTCCGAAAAAACGAATTATGTTTTTTTTTTAATAGGTGATCAGAAAATGTAGCATTGTGGTATTTTTGAGAAGAATTTATGACACATTATTATTGAGGATCACTTTGAACATGTCTGTACCGATTTTCATCATTAAAAAATACGATGTGTATGAGAAAACAATAAAAAAGAAAATGTAGGCAATATTTTTTCATCAACTCAAAAAAATATTAATTTGATTTTTCGAACACCCTGTGTTCAATGATGATGAAAATCGGTACAGGTATGTTCCAAGTGATCTTGATTCATCTTTCCATTTTGAGTGACGAATTATCAGGATGAAAAATAATATTGCTTACCTATCCTTTTTAATTTTTTTCTCAGACACATTGTATATTCAAATGACGAAAATTGGTACAGGTATATTTGAAATAATCCTCAATGATAATTTGTGATTATTTCTTTCTAGAAAAACCACAGAACTACATTTGCTGATCACCTATTTGAAGAAAATGATGATTCGTTTTTTCGGACACCCTGTGTTTCATGATGATGAAAATCGGTACAGGTATATTTCAAGTGGTGCTGATTCAGAATCCATCATCAAGTTTCGTGGAAAAAAATCCCTAATAGTACTTTCTGGAATATGGGTCATTGAAATTTGTCGCAGTTGGCCACGATAACAGTCCAAGAATTAGATCACTCTCTCGTTGGATGGGCATTTCAAATACCTATCCAACAAAAAAAGGATTTTTGAAATTGGTCGGATAATAACGATTTTACAGGGGTGGTAAGTCCTTAAGGTGGACACACTGTATATACAGAGTGATCCACGGTGGATGGCCTATTAGAAGTATCATTCTGAAAGATGGGATGCTTCGATAATTGAACATTCTCTATCCGTCTAAAATATTTTCATTGATACAGTGTTGCCACTTCTATCAGAAACAACTAGCAACTTCGTTATTTTAAATAGAGCACCCTGTATTTTATTGCATTTTTAGATTCTTCCTAAAGAGCTGATTTTATCAATGCATCACACTTAGGGTCTAGCTGGAATAATTACAGAGATATAGGGTGTTCAAAATCAAGATTTTTCAATTTTGGGATTTTTTTGGCGAAACTATTCATTATCGATCAAAACGGTTCACATGTCCCTATCTCAACTTTTGATTCACTATCTACTGACATTTAATTGGAACAGATACAGGGTGATCAGAATTCTGAATCTTGAAGCACCCTGTATTCTTTCCAATTAATTTCCAGTAGATAGAGAATCAAAAGTTAAGATAGGGACATGTAAGCCGTTTTGATCGATAATGAATAGTATCGACACAGAAAATTCCTAAAATTGAAAATTCTCGATTTTGAACACCCTATATCTCTGTAATCATTCCTGCTAGACCCCAAGTGTGATGCATTGATGAAATCAGCTCTTCAGAAAGAATCTAAAAATGTAATAAAATACAGGGTGTTTCATTTGAAATAACGACGTTGCTAGTTGTCTGATAGAAGTGGCAACACTGTATTGATGAAAATATTTTAGACGGATAGAGCATGTTCAATCATCGGAGCATACAAATTTTCAGAATGTTTTGTTTTTTCGTTCTCCAGATACTTCTAATAGGCCATCCACCGTGGATCACCCTGTATATAAAGAAATACCTTCGCAGCCCCCTATTTCAGAATTTCGAAAAAAAATCACAACTTTTTCAAAATACATGTGGATGAGAGTTTTCTTTTCTCTCTCTCTCTGAATGTCTTCCTCTGAGAGTACTTTATAATGTGTATTTCTCACAATATTTTGTCGGGCAAGAATTAACTCCACAGGCCCCTTTTTTTGGAATTTCGAAAAAAAATCATAACTTTTTCAAAATACGCATGGCTGGAACTCGTGGATGGTTAAACCAGCCACGAGTTCTAGCCACGACTTCGACTAATATTCAAGGCGCGCGCCATACCACCAATGGTCGTTCATTATTGATTTATATTCATGGCTGGCCATGAAATTACTAAAACCTCCAAAATATGTCCATGGAGGAAACTATTTTCCATCAATCAATCCCTCTGAGGGTCTATAATAATCTGTATATCTCACAATAATTTGTCGGACAAGAATTAACTTCACAGCCCCCTCTTTCAGAATTTCGAAGAAAAAATCATAACTTTTTCAGAATACATGTGAATGGGAGTATTTTTCTATTAGTGTGTTTCTCTGATGATACTTATAATGTGCATATCTCACAATATTTTGTCGGGCAAGAATTAACACCACAGGCCCCCTTTTTCGGAATTCCGAAAAAATATCATAACTTTAACAAAATAAACGTGGATAGGAGTTTTTTCTATGAATGTATTCCTCTAATGGTACTTGATGATGTATATATGTCACAATATTTTTTCTGGCAAGAATTAACCCCACAGGCCCCCTTTTTCGAAATTTCGAAAAAAAATCATAACTTTTTCAAAATACACGAGGATGGGAGTTTTTTTTTCTATGGATGTGTTCCTCTACTGGTACTTGATGATGTGTATATCTCACAAAAATTTTTCGGGCAAGAATTAAGCCCACCGGCCCCCTTTTTGGAATTTCGAAAAAAAATCATAACTTTTTCAAAATACATGTGATTGGGAGTTTTTTTCTATGAATGTGCGAGTGAATGTGTTCCTTTTATGTTACTGGATAAAGTGTATATCTCACAATATTTTGTCGGGCAAGGCACATATTTCGGAGGTTTTAGTAATATCATGGCCAGCCATGAATATAAACTAATAATGAACGACCATTGGTGGTATGGCGCGCGTCTTGAATATTAGGCGGAGGCGTGGCTGGAACTAGTGGCTGGTTTCACACTGATAAACATAATTACGAAACTCGTCCGCCATATTGGATCCGCCATCTTAAATTTTCAAATTTTGACGAAAGAATCATAATCTCCGACCCCGAAAACACCCAGATACCAATTTTGAATAGAATCGGATCATAATTACAAAACTCGTCCGCCATGTTGGTTCTGCCATCTGGAATTTTCAAATTTTGACGGAAAAATCATAATCTCCGACCCCGAGAACTCCCAGATACCAATTTTGAATGGAATCGTATCATAATTACCTCGATAATTACAAAACTCGTCTACCATATTGGTTCTGTCATCTGGAATTTTCAAATTTTGACGAAAAAATCATAATCTCCGACCCCGAGAACCCCCAGATACCAATTTTGAATAGAATCGGATGATATTTACAAAACTCGTCCGCAAAATTGGTTCTGCCATCTTGAATTTTCACATTTTGACGAAAGAATCATAATCTCCAACCCCGAACACCTCCAGATACCAATTTTGAATAGAATCGGATCATAATTACAAAACTCGTCCGCCATATTGGTTCCGTCATCTTGAATTTTCATATTTTGATGAAAGAATCATAATCTCCGACTCCGAAAACTCCCAGATACCAATTTTGAATAGAATCGGATCATAATTATGAATCTCGTCCGCCATATTGGTTCCGTCATCTTGAATTATCATATTTTGACGAAAGAATCATAATCTCCAACCCCGAAACTCCAAGATACCAATTTTGAATAGAATCGGATCATAATTATGAATCTCGTCCGCCATATTGGTTCCGTCATCTTGAATTATCATATTTTGACGAAAGAATCATAATCTCCAACCCCGAAAACTCCAAGATACCAATTTTGAATAGAATCGGATCATAATTATGAATCTCGTCCGCCATATTGGTTCCGTCATCTTGAATTTTCAAATTCTGACGAAAGAATCATAATCTCCGACTCCAAACACCTCCAGATACCAATTTCGAATAGAATCGGATCATAATTACAAAACTCGTCCGAAATATTGGTTCCGTCATCTTGAATTTTCATTTTTTGATGAAAGAATCATAATCTCCGACTCCGAAAACTCCCAGATACCAATTTTGACTAGAATCGGATCATAATTATGAATCTCGTCCGCCATATTGGTTCCGTCATCTTGAATTATCATATTTTGACGAAAGAATCATAATCTCCAACCCCGAAAACTCCAAGATACCAATTTTGAATAGAATCGGATCATAATTATGAATCTCGTCCGCCATATTGGTTCCGTCATCTTGAATTTTCAAATTCTGACGAAAGAATCATAATCTCCGACTCCAAACACCTCCAGATACCAATTTTGAATAGAATCGGATCATAATTACAAAACTCGTCCGCCATATTGGTTCCGTCATCTTGAATTTTCATATTTTGACGAAAGAATCATACCAAAGAAGGGAAGATTTGAAATTCGTGCAAGATAATTTATCATAATCTCCGACCCCGAAAATTCCCAGATACCAATTTTGAATTGAATCGGATAATAATTATGAATCTCGTCCGCCATATTGGTCTCGCCATCTTCAATTTTCAAATTTTGACGAAAGAATAATAATCTCCGACCCCGTGTAAGTAGGGATAGGGATATGGGCCTGAGAATGTAATGAATGTGGGCATGGTAAAAATATACTGGATGTGGGCCTTACGAGAATCAATTGAATAGAAAATGGTGGAAATATACTGAAGGTGGACATAGAGAAAATCTATTGATTTTGAGCATGGTGAAAATATCTAGATTGTGGCCATAATGGAAATATACTGAATGTCATCTTAATGAAGACATACTGAATGTGGGCATAGTGAGAATATACTGCATGTGGGTCTGATAAGAATCAATTCAGGTGAGAATAGAAGAAATATACTGAATGTGGGGCCGGATGAGGATCTATAGAATTTGGGCATAGAGGGGAAGAGTGGGGATAGATTTACTAAATGTGGGCCTCATAAGTATTTATTAAATTTGGGGATAGTGGCAATACACTAAATGTAGGCCTGATGACTACCTTTTGAATGTGGGCATGGTGAGAATATACTGAAGGTGGACATGGTGAAAACCTATTGATTTTAGGCATGGTCAAAATACCTAGAATGTGGCCAATTGAGCATAATGGGAATAAACTGCTTGTGGGCCTGATGAGGATTTATTGACTGTGGGCATAGTGGCAATAGGTGAAGATTCATTCAATAGTGGGAATATACTAAATGTGAGCATATTGAAAACCTGATGAGCAAATACTGCATGTAGCTTTGTAGACCTGATGATAATCAATGGAATGTGGACATAGGGGGAATACAAATATACATATTATTATAATATAAAAATATAAATTCTTTCCCTACAGAATATTATGAGACATATAGATTATTGAGTACACTTAGAGCATGATGAAAATAGACTGGTGTAACCACTTGTCAATTGTTTCTTTCCAAAACGTGTAGACCGCGAAACACCATGGCAAGGCCGCACCGGATTGACTGTAGATGGCGTAGGGAACATCGTGCCACATATACTTCACAGATATAATGAAAATTTCACGTCTTTTTCATTAAATCAATCACTTTTTCTCAATGTTTTTAAATAAAGAATTGATATACGTAAATGTAAACAACAAAACAATACAACCATTGTGTACCAAGATCACTTTGGGAACAGCGCCATCTAGCGTTAGTTTTGCGCGGCCTTACTATGGTGATAGAATTCGACATAAGCAAGTAGGCCAGAGGTCTACAAAAATTTCTAGTGTTTTGTAAGAGGGAGCTATTTCACCATACATATATCCACCTTTACTTAGAGTAATTGATAGAAACAAAAACTCTCATACAGGAGTGTTTTGAAGTGATTATGATTTGTTTCTGAATTTTCACCTATTAGACCAGGGTCGATAATTTTTTAAACAAAAAAAAATAATAGTAGGATGAAAACCGTTGAGAAAGGACGAGAATATAACACAAATGAAAGGAAAAACAATTTACAGGCGATCTGAGGTCAGGAAGTGGAAGCAGGTGAGTTTTGGAAAAAAAAACGGTGTATCTCGATTTCTGGCAAAACCAAAAGTCCTATGGAGAAATATTGAAGACAAAGTTGTAGGTAATAAAGAGACCTACAACTTTTGTCATCACACTTTTTTCACATAACCCGAGACATAACCTAAAAATGTATGTAAAACATTCAAATGATCAAGTTCCTAGTTTTTATTTTTCTTGAGCAAAAAAAATTTCCACGAAATTTGGTGAAAATTCACCTCTATATGTCCTAAAAACACTGTGATTTTTTTGATTCGAAATATTTATTTTTTCACCTTATTTTGACTTAATATCGAAAGAAACACCCTAATTTTCAATCAAAAATTCTAATGTCAAAATATCAGCTTTTAAAAAAAACTCGGGGCGTTTTTTGTTCATTGAAATCTCTTCTTTCCGCTAATGAAAAAAAAAAGTACATTACTATAGTAAATGTTCTCAGAAATGCAAAGAAAAGAAAAAAAACTTAAATCCGAAGTTTTTTTAATCACTATGTACAATTTTGAGCTATTTAGTGAAATTTACACTTTTTTACATTAAGATTGCAAGGAACATTTGAGACTAGTTGTTTGATTTATTAAATTCTTATCACATTTATGTCATAGAATATCTCATGATATATGAATAGAAATGTAATCCTACTATTGAATTTAGATACTTTATACTGATTATTATTATCAATCATAATAATATTAGGGTTCAAGATTAGATTCATAAATAAGAAGATAAATGCATTTGAATATATTATTATGAATAATAATAATCAGTATAAAGTATCTGAATTCAATAGTAGGATTTACATTTCTATTCATATATTATGAGATTTTCTATGAAATGTAATAAGAATTTAATAAATCAACTTTTTTGACTGAAAAGAATTGCAGCAATCACATTCTTTTATTGAAATCCCCCCTTTAAATCCCATCTTTAATATTTAAAACAACTATTTTTGCATGTTTCTTGCAATCTTTATGATTTGTGGATTTGATTTTTTTTTTGTTTTTCAATGTAACATAGAATCTTACGTTTTGTCAAAATAGCTCAAAATTGTACATACTTAGTGAATAAAAAAAATTCGGATAAAAGATTTTTTGTTTGCATTTTCTGAAAAAATTTACAATAGTAATGTATATATTTTCTCATATCATCAGAAAGAAGAGATTTCAAGGAACAAAAAACGCCCTGAGTTTTTTTAAAAAGTTGATAAGAATTTTCCATTGAAGATTATGGTGTTATTATATTAAGTCAATAAAAGGTGGAAAAAATGAATATTTCAAATTAAAGTCTCTCCAATGAATTCACCCCAAAACAAGGACTACCACAGGGTTCTCCATTATCTCCTCTATTGTACAATGCATACTGCGCCGACATCTATACTCACGCCAATAACGTCCCACAGTTATTCCCCATGCCAACTTACATACTCCAATATGCAGACGACACAGCTTTAGATTCACATGGAAAATCCCTTGTCAAAACGGTAGAAAACCTACAAAGCCTGATGAACTCAACCACAGTATGGTTCAACAAATGGAGACTAAAACCCAATCCAACCAAATCCCATTTCATCATTTTCAACCATCACCCTTCACCTTCATCGCCTACCATCATTATTCATCAGCACAATCTTCATCCAGAATTGCAAGTTAGATATTTGGGAGTTACCTTCGACAATAAGATAAGTTTTAAACAGCATATAAACCAAAAAAAGAAAAATATGATCTCAAGAGCAACCCACTTTAGGGGATTGACATACCAGAAGAAAGGGATAAATCTGACAACAACAAGCAGAATTTATAAAATGATATGTTGTCCAATGATAGATTACGCTCATCTGATATTCTTAAACTGCAAAGCAGGCATCAGGAAAAATCTGCAAGTAGCCGAAACATCTGCAATCAGAAAAATAACAAAAATTCGCCACCCCAACAACCCACTACACAATCCACCTAACCCACTGCTCTACGAAATGACTGGCATAAAACCTATTGAGACACGCCTACACGAACTAGCCCAGAGATTCTGTGGAAAACACACCAACATGGAGATACTACAAGAATTCTGTATAAGAAGAAATCCAGAAGTACAGGCCATACACAAGCATCCAGAAGAACCGCTCATTGAAATACTTCTCCGATTGGATCAACAATTTTAACATAACAAAAATGACTTTTTTTTTTTTTCACAATCAACAGTAATTTTTTAAAATGTCAAGCAGGAATGATTATATTTTATTAGTATGAACTTAAAGGCTGAAGGACCTAGGTCGATAGCCGGTAGAATTGAATAGTAATGATTGTACTTATAATTATGTTATATCATATGTATTCAATTCAATAAAGAACGATTATTATTATTCAAATTAAAAAAATCACAGTGTCTTTAGGGCAGGAAAAAGTAGGTTTTGACCAAATTTCGTGCGAATGTTTTTTTGCATAGGAAAAATAAAAAACCAAAAACTTGATTATTTGAATTTTTCACATAAATTTTTCTTCACATTTTACCGTTTTCAAAGGCTTCAGCACTTGTCTATATGGGGTGATTTCTTGCATGACGAAATATTATGTAATACAGTACCAATTATGAAGTACCCAAAGGGGAAAACATGCATGAAAAAAGGTTCCATCCATGGACATATTTTGGAGGTTGTAGTAATTAATTAGTACCTCCATTAAGCTAGCAGAACCACTTCGAATTTTTCAATTTTTTCTTCGGCCATAATTTTAGGCTAATTTAAGGCTAATTTATTACCCTATTGCCGAATTTATTGCTCTTCGATTTATGTAAAAAAACGTGGGTTCTGCTAGCTTAACGTTAAGCTAGCAGAACCACTTCGTAAATAAAAGTTCAATCACAAAACTAATTATGCCATCATTTAAGGCTAATTTTAGGCTCCAATCCTAGCCTATTGCCAATTTTTTCGCACATTGTTTTTTTTTAAAAATCATGGGCTTTGCTAGCTTAACCGTTAAGCTAGCAGAACCAAATCTCAAATAGAAGGAATATAAAAATATTGAGTACACCATAATTTAGGGCTAATTTTAGGCTCTTCGTTGAACCTATTATCGATTTTTTGGAAAATCATTTTCTGCAAAAAATTTACCAAAACCAACATGAACATGACAAACCAATAGCGAACCAAAAAAACTTCAATCACAAACCTAATTATGCCATAATTTCAGGCTAATTTAAGGCTCTGATCCTAGCCTAGTGCGAATTTTTTCGCACACTGTTTTTTTAAAAAAATCATGGGTTTTGCTAGCTTAACCGTTAAGCTAGCAGAACCAAATCTCAAATAGAAGGAATATAAGAATATTGAGTGCACCATGATTTGAGGCTAATTTTAGGCTCTTCGTTGAACCTATAATCGATTTTTTTGAAAATCATTTTCTGCAAAAAATTTCCCAAATCCAACATGAACATGACAAACCAGTAGCAAACAAAAAAAAAAACTTCAATCACAAACCTGATTATGCCATAATTTAGGGCTAATTTTTGGCTCTGATCCTAGCCTATTGCGAATTTTTTCGCACACTGTTTTTTTAAAAAAATCATGGGTTTTGCTAGCTTCACCGTTAAGCTAGCAGAACCAAATCTCAAATAGAAGGAATATAAGAATATTGAGTGCACCATAATTTAAGGCTAATTTTAGGCTCTTCGTTGAACCTATAATCGATTTTTTTGAAAATCATTTTCTGCAAAAAATTTCCCAAATCCAACATGAACATGACAAACCAGTAGCAAACCAAAAAAAAAAACTTCAATCACAAACCTGATTATGCCATAATTTCAGACTAATTTAAGGCTCTGATCCTAGCCTATTGCCAATTTTTTCGCACACTGATTTAAAAAAAAAATCATGGGTTTCGCTAGCTCAACCAGCTAACATGTGAACATGACAAACCAATAGCAAACCAAACAAAGTTCAATCACAAAACTAATCATGCCATAATTTAGGGCTAATTTTAGGCTCTGATCCTAGCCTATTGCGAATTTTTTCGCACACTGTTTTTTCAAAAAAATCATGGGTTTTGCTAGCTTCACCGTTAAGCTAGCAGAACCAAATCTCAAATAGAAGGAATATAAGAATATTGAGTGCACCATAATTTAAGGCTAATTTTAGGCTCTTCGTTGAACCTATAATCGATTTTTTTGAAAATCATTTTCTGCAAAAAATTTCCCAAATCCAACATGAACATGACAAACCAGTAGCAAACCAAAAAAAAAAACTTCAATCACAAACCTGATTATGCCATAATTTCAGACTGATTTAAGGCTCTGATCCTAGCCTATTGCCAATTTTTTCGCACACTGATTTGAAAAAAAAATCATGGGTTTCGCTAGCTCAACCAGCTAACATGTGAACATGACAAACCAATAGCAAACCAAACAAAGTTCAATCACAAAACTAATCATGCCATAATTTAGGGCTAATTTTAGGCTCTGATCCTAGCCTATTGCGAATTTTTTCTCACACTGTTTTTTTAAAAAAATCATGGGTTTTGCTAGCTTCACCGTTAAGCTAGCAGAACCAAATCTCAAATAGAAGGAATATAAGAATATTGAGTGCACCATAATTTAAGGCTAATTTTAGGCTCTTCGTTGAACCTATTATCGATTTTTTTGAAAATCATTTTCTGCAAAAAATTTCCCAAATCCAACATGAACATGACAAACCAGTAGCAAACCAAAAAAAAAAAACTTCAATCACAAACCTGATTATGCCATAATTTAGGGCTAATTTAAGGCTCTGATCCTAGCCTATTGCGAATTTTTTCGCACACTGTCTTTTTTAAAAAATCATGGGTTTTGCTAGCTTCACCGTTGAGCTAGCAGAACCAAATCTCAAATAGAAGGAATATAAAAATATTGAGTACACCATAATTTAAGGCTAATTTTAGGCTCTTCGTTGAACCTATTATCGATTTTTTTGAAAATCATTTTCTGCAAAAAATTTCCCAAATCCAACATGAACATGACAAACGAGTAGCAAACCAAAAAAAAAACTTCAATCACAAACCTGATTATGCCATAATTTCAGACTAATTTAAGGCTCTGATCCTAGCCTATTGCCAATTTTTTCGCACACTGATTTAAAAAAAAATCATGGGTTTCGCTAGCTTAACCATTAAGCTAACATGTGAACATGACAAACCAATAGCAAACCAAACAAAGTTCAATCACAAAACTAATCATGCCATAATTTCAGGCTAATTTGAGGCTCTGATCCTAGCCTATTGCGAATTTTTTCGCACACTGTTTTTTTAAAAAAATCATGGGTTTTGCTTAACCGTTAAGCTAGCAGAACCAAATCTCAAATAGAAGGAATATAAGAATATTGAGTGCACCATAATTTAAGGCTAATTTTAGGCTCTTCGTTGAACCTATTATCGATTTTTTTGAAAATCATTGTCTGCAAAAAATTTTCCAAATCCAACATGAACATGACAAACCAGTAGCAAACCAAAAAAAAAACTTCAATCACAAACCTGATTATGCCATGATTTCAGACTAATTTAAGGCTCTGATCCTAGCCTATTGCCAATTTTTTCGCACACTGTTTTTTTAAAAAAATCATGGGTTTTGCTAGCTTAACCGTTAAGCTAGCAGAACCAAATCTCAAATTGAAGGAATATAAGAATATTGAGTGCATCATAATTCAAGGCTAATTTTAGGCTCTTCGTTGAACCTATTATCGATTTTTTTGAAAAGCATTTTCTGCAAAAAATTTCCCAAATCCAACATGAACATGACAAATCAGTAGCAAACCAAAAAATAACTTCAATCACAAACCTGATTATGCCATAATTTCAGACTAATTTAAGGCTCTGATCCTAGCCTATTGTCAATTTTTTCGCACACTGATCTAAAAAAAAAATCATGGGTTTCGCTAGCTTAACCGTTAAGCTAGCAGAATCAAATCTCAAATAGAAGGAATATAAGAATATGGAGTGCACCATAATTCAAGGCTAATTTAAGGCTCTTCATTGAACCTATTATCGATTTTTTTGTTAATTATTTCCTGCAAAAAAATTTTCAATTGCAACATGAACATGACAAATATTTTCTGAATATTTCCGAATCGCCATGTGATGAAATATTTCTGCATCTTACATAATACATAATAATATGCATCACATAGCATAATACATCGTAGTGGCTATATGTATATGGAAAAAATGCAAAAAACTGGAAGTAGGTTTCCATCATCGTCTTCCTACTTTACGCGCATCTATAAAATTGTTTAGTGAAAAGAACGTAGTTGATTTTTTTATGATGATATAATCTCGGATATAATGATGGCTCAGTCAATTCTGTGAGAAATACGCTCATGATTCAAGATATTAGGTATGCAAGATATTATGTTGAAAATATTCGTAGACTTTTCCATTATTGTACCCTGTTTAAAAATGCTTGTTTTTTGCAAATTACTGCGGATAAGCTCTAAGAATGAGTGTCTTGTTTAAGAACGTCTTGATACTCTTATAGTCTTGATGCAATTTCTTTAGATGAAAAAACCAAGGTTAGTAGGATATATAGGTATCAGTGATAAATATCCGGATATAGATCTTGATAAATATCATGATATTTATGTGACGATATTTATCCTCATATATATAATGTATCGACATTTTTTTTTTCTTAAATTTTATTGATCAGTATAAAACCTCGATCAGTATAAAAATATGGCCACGCTGGCGCTTCACCGGCAACAGCGAATTATGCTGCGGTGATTCCCCGTCTTTCCGAGACGTTGAAGCCGAACACAGTTCCGCATTATATTTTAATTATTTTATTAATTTTATCATTGAGTATTCACACTAGTGGTCTCTTATTTTGGTGATATGATGTATTCGTATTCATAAACTTGTATTTTTTACGAGATTTTTTACCAACATTTTACATTCCTATACATAAGAGCACTGAAATTTGTAATTGTGATTAGTAACTTCCATTGAATACAATATAATTGTAATGAGAATGTATGTACCTAAATTTCGGTACCTATAATGTGTTTCGTGATCGAACTTTTTTTGATTTGCTAATGTATTGTCATGTTCATGTTGGATTTGGGAATTTTTTTGCAGAAAATGATTTTCAAAAAAATCGATAATAGGTTCAATGAAGAGCCTAATATTAGCCTTGAATTATGGTGTACTCAATATTCTTGTATTCCTTCTCTTTGAGATTTGGTTCTGCTAGCAATGGTTAAGTTAGCAAAACCCGAGGCAAAACCCATGACTTTTTGAAGAAACAATGTGCAAAGAAATCGGCAATAGGCTAGTATGAGAGCCTTGAATTAGCCTCAAATCATTGCTGAATTAGTTTTGTGATTAAACTTTTTTTGGTTTGGTATTGGTTTGTCATGTTCATGTTGGATCTCGGAAATTTTTTGCAGGAAATTATTTGAAAAAAATCGATAAAAGGTTCAATGAAGAGCCTAGAATTAGCCTTAAATTATGGTGTCTCAATATTCTTATATTCTTTCTATTTGAGATTTGGTTCTGCTAGCTTAACGTTTAAGCTAGCAAAACCCATGATTGTTTTAAAAAAACGAGTAAAAAACAATGTGCGAAAAAATTGGCAATAGGCTAGGATTAGAGCCTTAAATTAGCCTGAAATTATGGCATAATTAGGTTTGTGATTGAAGTTTTTTGGTTTGCTATTGGTTTGTCATGTTCATGTTGGATTTGAGAAATTTTTTGCAGAAAATGATTTCCAAAAAAATCGATAATAGGTTCAACGAAGAGCCTAAAATTAGCCTTAAATTATAGTGCACTCAATATTCTTATATTCCTTCTATTTGAGATTTGGTTCTGCTAGCTTAACGGTTAAGCTAGCAAAACCCATGATTTTTTTAAAAAAACAATGTGCGAAAAAATTCGCAATAGGCTAGAATCAGAGCCTCAAATTAGCCTTAAATTATGGCATAATTAGTTTTGTGATTGAAGTTTTTTTGGTTTGCTATTGGTTTGTCATGTTCATGTTGGTTTTGGTAAATTTTTTGCAGAAAATGATTTTCCAAAAAATCGATAATAGGTTCAACGAAGAGCCTTAAATTAGCCTTGAATTATGGTGCACTCAATATTCTTATATTCCTTCTATTTGAGATTTGGTTCTGCTAGCTTAACGGTTAAGCTAGCAAAACCCATGATTTTTAAAAAAAAACAGTGTGCGAAAAAATTCGCAATTAGCTAGGATCAGAGCCTTGAATTAGCCTGAAATTATGGCATAGTTAGGTTTGTGATTGAAGTTTTTTTGGTTTGTCATGTTCATGTTGGATTTGGGAAATTTTTTGCAGAAAATGATTTTCAAAAAAATCGATAATAGGTTCAACGAAGAGCCTAAAATTAGCCTTAAATTATGGTGCACTCAATATTTTTATATTCCTTCTATTTGAGATTTGGTTCTGCTAGCTTAACGGTTAAGCTAGCAAAACCCATGATTTAAAAAAAAAAAACAGTGTGCGAAAAAATTCGCACTAGGCTAGGATCAGAGCCTTAAATTAGCCTGAAATTATGGCATAATTAGGTTTGTGATTGAAGTTTTTTTGGTTTGCTATTGGTTTGTCATGTTCATGTTGGTTTTGGTAAATTATTTGCAGAAAATGATTTTCCAAAAAATCGATAATAGGTTCAACGAAGAGCCTAAAATTAGCCTTAAATCATGGTGCACTCAATATTCTTGTATTCTTTCTATTTGAGATTTGGTTCTGCTAGCTTAACGGTTAAGCTAGCAAAACCCATGATTTTTTTAAAAAAACAGTGTGCGAAAAAATTCGCACTAGGCTAGGATCAGAGCCTTAAATTAGCCTGAAATTATGACATAATTAGGTTTGTGATTGAAGTTTTTTTGGTTTGCTATTGGTTTGTCATGTTCATGTTGGTTTTGGTAAATTTTTTGCAGAAAATGATTTTCCAAAAAATCGATAATACTTTCAACGAAGAGCCTAAAATTAGCCTTAAATTATGGTGCACTCAATATTCTTATATTCCTTCTATTTGAGATTTGGTTCTGCTAGCTTAACGGTTAAGCTAGCAAAACCCATGATTTTTAAAAAAAAACAGTGTGCGAAAAAATTCGCAATTAGCTAGGATCAGAGCCTTGAATTAGCCTGAAATTATGGCATAGTTAGGTTTGTGATTGAAGTTTTTTTGGTTTGCTACTGGTTTGTCATGTTCATGTTGGATTTGGGAAATTTTTTGCAGAAAATGATTTTCAAAAAAATCGATAATAGGTTCAACGAAGAGCCTAAAATTAGCCTTAAATTATGGTGCACTCAATATTCTTATATTCCTTCTATTTGAGATTTGGTTCTGCTAGCTTAACGGTGAAGCTAGCAAAACCCATGATTTTTTTAAAAAAACAGTGTGCGAAAAAATTCGCAATAGGCTAGGATCAGAGCCTAAAATTAGCCCTAAATTATGGCATGATTAGTTTCGTGATTGAACTTTGTTTGGTTTGCTATTGGTTTGTCATGTTCACATGTTAGCTTAATGGTTAAGCTAGCGAAACCCATGATTTTTTTTTAAATCAGTGTGCGAAAAAATTGGCAATAGGCTAGGATCAGAGCCTTAAATTAGTCTGAAATTATAGCATAATCAGGTTTGTGATTGAAGTTTTTTTTGGTTTGCTACTGGTTTGTCATGTTCATGTTGGATTTGGGAAATTTTTTGCAGAAAATGATTTTCAAAAAAATCGATAATAGGTTCAACGAAGAGCCTAAAATTAGCCTTAAATTATGGTGTACTCAATATTTTTATATTCCTTCTATTTGAGATTTGGTTCTGCTAGCTTAACGGTTAAGCTAGCAAAACCCATGATTTTTTTAAAAAAACAATGTGCGAAAAAATTGGCAATAGGCTAGGATTGGAGCCTAAAATTAGCCTTAAATTATGGCATAATTAGTTTTGTGATTGAACTTTTATATACGAAGTGGTTCTGCTAGCTTAACGTTAAGCTAGCAGAACCCACGTTTTTTTACATAAATCGAAGAGCAATAAATTCGGCAATAGGGTAATAAATTAGCCTTAAATTAGCCTAAAATTATGGCCGAAGAAAAAATTGAAAAATTCAAAGTGGTTCTGCTAGCTTAATGGAGGTTTAATTAGTCCATTAATTGGTAATAGATGACCATTCACTGGCCATTCATTGATGGTGTGACTTGAATAATTGGTGGAATCATGACCAGTTCCACATTGATGATATTATTTACATAGAAATATGCGGAAATATGTATAAAGATAACAAAACATGTATTTCTTGGGATTCACAATAATTGTATACATGAAATAACAAAACAACAGATACACAATGAGATAATAACACATCTTTAATATGGTTGTGTTTCCTAGTCTCTGTAATTAATACTATGAGTATTATCTCAAATTTTAACTCAGCTTTTTTTAACACACTCTAATCCCCTTGAAATGGCAAACCAGTTAGATTTATTGCCAATTATTGAACTCTACAATAGAATCAATCCCCCAATGAATTTCTGAATTTACTCACCCACAAATGAAATGTAGATCATCATAATATTACAAAAATTGCACATAGGAGCAAAACATTTGAAAACTATTATCACTGAATGAAAGACAATAAGAAAATCACTTATCATTACAGCTTGATTGATTGATATAATTGATATGATAGATTTGCCAAATTCTATGTACCCAAGCTCCTATTACCAAAGCCAAAAACCTCTCTGCACAAAATATCAAAGGTCCCTTTGCTGAGTTCATTGTTTCCAAAGTATTGGAAAAAATAGATTTTGAGCTATGTCTTGGGTACTATATGAGTAGGATTATAAAAGCCTATGATTTTAAATTCACTAGGTACTTACCTATCACCAATAACATGAGGGTCCTCTCCTTGTTCCTCATGTTTCACTACTTTAACAGCCTCTCTGGTGTCAATCATATGAGGTGGAGGTGGAATTAATAATTCAGGTCCTGCTTTCTTCATTTGATTGTACATTTTGTAAACACTCTCGGCAGTGCCTCCAGATTTGAATTCGGGCAGGAAGAAGAATGTACCGAAACATACTAGCCCAAAAGTCATAAAAACAAGCAATATAACGTACTTTTCTCTAGCACGAAATGAACGTCTACTGGACACTGGTAACCCATTTACGAATCGTTGATATGTGGGTAGAATACCCGTGGCGCTCATCTTAGATTTTTCCCCACTAGATCTTCATGAGGAGCACTTCTTCTTTAGATGTACGATGAGCCATACACAATTTTTCTGGTACTATTGTTCATCAAAACAGTTATCCATAAGAGAGAAGGGGTGCTTGTTATAATTTCAAGATATTTTGACCTTATCAGTGACCTAAGATTATTGATTGAATTATCTCCCGAGAACAGTGTTTTCCACAAATGCGTATAATATTTTTTCACGATTACAGGTTATTACAGCATTTTAAGAGATAAAGAGAATTGAATTTTTAGCCTTTTGGAAAAACACTCTCGACAATCATCTGAATTATTTGACTTGTCACTGTCACTGTCACTGTCACTAGTGTCACTATTAGTCACTACTGTCACTGTTGACTGTGCTGTTGACAGTTGTATTGAGTTCATTGGCAGTGGCAGGCGTTGATGCAGACGTAGGGAAAAAATAATACGATAATATGGCTACTTATTTCAAATTTCCAATCCTTCACTTTCCGTCCTTATAGATTCAAAAAGTAGCTCTCATTGAAGGATTCTCATTTTGGTCCCATTGCTGAGGTATCATATAGGCGATGCGCCTTATATAAAAATAGTACATATATATGTAGTAAACTGAACAAGCCTGACATTTGAAATTATAAATGTCATTCTTGTCAAACCTGATCCCAATATTTTAGACAATTTGCACCATTAGGTGCGTTCGGTTTAACAAAATCGGAGCCGAGCGAGCAGATGCAGATTTGGTGTCACGTGATCACCTAGCTGATAGAGCTAAATATATTTAACGAACGCTCAGCGAGGTAGTAGATTGCGAGCGCCAGCTGTCAAAAGTAACAGAAAACAAACAATTCACTCAACCTTATTACTTTTAAAAACACGTCAGGGCAACAAAGTTCTTTTGAATGTTTGTTGTTTACTTGGGTTTATATTTTGAAAATAACTAGGGAAGGAATGATTCTGTCTCATATGATCGGTCATTAACTGTGAATCAGGGCAGTTGTGATCGCATATATTCGCAAATTCGTCGGTCATTCTGGCGATTCTGGGCAAGGAGGATTCTACAGTTTCGTGTTTCGTTTCCACTTGATCAAGTCTTTAATTTTTCGACACAAAAGAGGTATATAATTTCAATAACATGTTGTTGACATCGATTTGTTGACAACTGACAACCGAATAACCGATCAAATCTGAATGATCTGCTCCTCAAGGCGGAGCAAACAGATTACATCTTTCAGCTCGCTCTGACAATTAACGAACAAGGAGCAGATCAGACAGAGGAAGTAGATCTGATTTATCGAACGCTTTCCGAGCTAACAGATGGAATCGAGCCAACAGATATGTTATAACCGAACGCACCTATTCTTGACAAGAACTAGGCAACAATCAAAGCGCTTATGACAAATATAGGGTATTTTTGCTAGTATTAGCTCATAGAACAGAACTAAGGTGGCTATAATTGACATTTAGTCACCTTAGTCCGGACTCTTGCCTAAAGTATATACAAGGACTCTAGCGTCTGGACTTCTGGAGGCAGTAGGGTCAGAGGGACCTTTGATCTTCGTGGCAGACGTTTGATTTTTTTTCCCAGTGCTCATCGACTGCGCGTCGACTCGACAGAACTTGTTGTTCTGTGGCCGAACGTCAACTGAAGCGTAATATACGAGGCGCAATCTTAGTCCACAAACATACGAGGATGTTTTTTTATTTTATTTCCCACGAGAAAACAATCATGAAAAATTATTGAAAAGTGCGAACAGTTGCTATGGTCTTTCAACGAACATGATTTATAAATTCACATTCTCCTTCGCTTGATATGACAGTGGACACAATTATGCCTCGTTCAGTTTCCCCTTCATCAATGGGATCATGCGGATTTTGTTGCGTTTGTTTGCCAGGAAGTGTTCTTGAGAAACCTTCGGCGACATGTCTTCAGTGAAGATCACTTCAACGATATTCTTTTTTGTTGCCCTGCTTGAAACCTTCACACGATACGTTTGGTGCTGGGGTGACTCTAGTGCTGGGTAGAGTCACTGGATGGTATTAGTTTGATAAGAGTTCGGACACAGCTGAACTTTTGTCCTTTTCTATTTCCTACTCCTGATTGTCAGATACGATTTAAGAGGTTATATTTTCTGTCAAATCAATCATAGCCGTAGATGGACAATATGTATAGGGTATTGATTGTTCTGAAATATAATTGACGCATTCTGATATTGAATTGACTATTCTGAAAAACAATTATTGATAATAATCAGTACATCCTATGTTGTGAATTTATCAACACACTCATTATTTTATTTCCGATCTCTTTTTAGTTTGGCTATCTATAAACGAGTTTTTCTTTAGTTTGATAATCTACTATTGATCTTCTAGTTTTTAGTTCGGCTAACTACAAAACATGTTTTTTAGTGTCCACACAACGTGGACGGAACAATCATAATCTCCGAACCCGAAAACCCCCAGTTACTATTTTTTGAATAGAATCGGATCATGCATGATTACAAAATCCGTCCGCCATATTGTATTCGCTAGATACAAATTTTGAATAGAATTATGGATCATAATAAAAAAAAACTCGTCCACCATATTGAATCCGTCATCTCGAATTTTCATATTTTGACGAAAGAAACATATATAATCTCTGATCCAGAAAACCCCCAGATACCAATTTTGAATAGGATCGGATCATAATTACAAAACTCGTCCGCCACTTTGGAGCCGCCATTTCGTTGTTTCGTCTAACAATATGATGTGAATATGATGCATTGCCACCAGAATTATGTACACTTGCAAAATTTCAAATCAATCGGTCTGTATGAAGTGGGGTCAAAATCGAGTCGATTACATATACTGCTGAGTGTCAAATATCAACAATTGAATTGAGAATCTCAGAACCTGATTGATTGAATAATCTGAATGGGCCATCAATCAGAGCATTCATATATTTTATCAGTACAGGAATTGTCGGCAGAGTGCATAAATTGCCACATCATCGCCAGATGGAGATTTCATGTTAATGATATTCAAATGAAATAACCAAAAGTTAATGAACTCGAGCATTATTAACGTCCATGATATGGTTGTCATCCTCAGCCCAACCACACCTAAAAAAAAGACTATCAATTGCCAAATAATATCATTTTATAAATTTGCTGATGATGAAGGATTAATCCTTCGAAACATGTCCTTATACCCAGCCAACCATGAGATGTATAAGTGATGTATACGCCACATCACTTTGTGACATGCGATATCGTATTTGAAGTCACAAACATATGTTACCGATACAACGTGGCGATGTGAAAATGTCCGACTCAAGCAACATCACTCTGTGACGTCGTTCAGACATGAAATGCGACCTCACATGAAAAATCACTACCACGTCACATACCTACAAGCAGTGTACATTTCATATTACAAATACATCACACTGCGACATCGAAGATGGTGGTCGCCGTACCTGTGATATTCGTGGGATATATAATAATAATAATTATACAACTTTACGAAGAAAATGTTTATTTTCCGAAAGTAAAAACAGATGATACAAAACTCATCATGATAATCACCCAAATTAGCTAGTAAATAGTGTGATATTATTAGTTTGGACTTCACTTCTCATCTTTTGGTCATCCCGTATTGATAAGTGCTGATCGCGTTACCTTCATTCATTCATTGTCAATGTCTGTCTTTCTTGTTGATAAAAACCTAATATCTGGGTCTATTCATTCTTAACTTTACAACAATTTTATTAACAAGAAAAGTTTGGTGATGGAAAAGTATTTGAAGCCTGAGAAGTTCAACACAAGTCCTGATTCTCCTAGTGCTGGCAAGGAATTCACTCACTGGTTGGAGACATTTGAGAACTTTGTTGATGTCTCTACTGAACAATTATTCGACGCCGATCGACTAAAGGTACTTGCGAATTTCCTCTCATACTCCGTTCATGAATATACAGCGGGATGTACAACATATAAAGACGCTATTAAAGCATTGAAAGACGTGTATGTGAAACCCAAGAGTGAGATATTTGCCAGGCACTTACTTGCTGTACGCAAACAACAACAGGGAGAAAGTGTGCAACAATATGTTCAAGCTTTGAAACTTTTATCCAGGGATTGTGACTTCAAGGCTGTTTCTGCGGAAGATCACAAAAACCAGTACATCCGAGACTCTTTTGTAAATGGGTTGATTTCTCCACAAATTCGCCAACGTATACTCGAAGAAAGAGAAACCAAGGGACTGGAAGAAGTCATCCAAGTGGCAGGAGCCCTTGAACTAGCTCAAAAACGGTCAGATGAATATGCTCGTGGTACTAGTGAGCTCGCCTGCGCAAGCACTGCCCAAAGTGCCTCAGTCGATGGCGCAGATACCTCAGGGCGTTTTGATAAGGTATGTGCTGGTACAGCAAACAGCAAAAAATGCTTCTTCTGTGGATTTGATCGCCATCCACGGTCGTCCTGTCCAGCACTAGAGGCAGAATGTGGCTTCTGCAAGATAAAAGGTCACTATGCTCGGGTTTGTCGGAAATCCAGGAATGACAAGAAAACAAAACATGTCTCAGCTGCAATTCTGGCAACTCTGAAGGGATTTTTGTCTCAATTGAGTCGAGCTGTGGTTGTTGGAGCTGTCAACGGAATACCATGTCGTTGTCTAGTGGACACAGGAAGTTGAGGGAGTTTTGTAAGTCTTGACTTTACAAGAAAACACAATATTCAAGTCACCCCAACTGAGGGACGGGTGTCTATGGCTTCGACTTCCCTATGGACCAACATTGAGGGACACATTCTTGTCAAGATGGAAATTGATAAACATGTATACAACAACTGCAAACTTGCAGTCTTGAAAGAACTTTGTTCAGATGTACTGATAGGTCACGATATTCTGAAAGAGCATTCCAATATTCAACTTATTTTTGGAGGCAACAAACAGTCCCTCACTATTTGCTCCTCAGTAGCTAATGTTGAGCCCCCACGGCTCTTCAGTCATCTGGCTCCAGACTGCCGTCCAATCGCAACCAAGTCTCGTCGATACTGTGAGACTGACTTGAAATTCATTGAGACGGAGGTGGCGCGGCTGTTGTCAGAAGGAGTTATTGAACCTAGCACTTCACCTTGGAGAGCCCAAGTGCTGGTGGTAGAGGGAAGCAGAAAAAAACGTCTTGTGATTGACTATTCACAAACCATAAACAAGTATACATTCCTGGATGCCTATCCCTAACCAAATGTTGACAATCTAATTCGAAAAGTTGCCAGTTTCAGCCATTTCAGTATGATAGATTTGAAAAATGCATATCACCAAATCCCAATAAGCGATGATGATAAAAAGTATACAGCTTTTGAAGCCAATGGCAAATTATACCATTTCACACGGATACCATTTGGTGTTACCAACGGAGTTGCCTGTTTCCAGCGCGTCATTGACCAGATTATCGCTGATGAGAAGCTCACCGGAGTTTACGCGTATCTTGACGATATAACCGTGTGTGGAGTTGATAAAGCTGACCATGATCGAAATCTAAACAAGCTCCTGATGGTCCTCGACAAGTTGGGCATTGAAGTCAAAAAAGTCAAGAGTAAGTTCGACCTTGGAACGATAAATATTCTTGGCCACCTTGTTTCCCATAACTCAATCAAACCGGACCCCTCTCGTCTTGCTCCATTGTTGGACATGCCAGTCCCCCATGATGCAGGATCGTTAAAACGGGCACTTGGATTTTTTGCCCATTATTCCAAATGGATCCCACGATTTTCAGACAAGATACGGGACCTGATTGACTCCAAAACATTTCCCCTGGATACCAAAGCTTCTTCTGCATTTAACCACCTTAAACAAGAGATTGCCAACGCAGTGGTCACCACGGTGGATGAATCCCGCCCTCTTGTGGTGGAGACAGATGCATCAAAATATGCCTTGGCAGCCACTTTAAGCCAAGATGGACGACCGGTGGCCTTCTTTTCTCGCTCATTGAACAAATCTGAAGTCAATGGACACCAATCTATCGAAAAGGAAGCTGCAGCCATCGTGGAGTCTGTGAGGCACTGGAGATCTTTCCTTCTTGGGAAGCATTTCCAACTGATAACTGATCAGGAAGCATTATCTTTCATCTTCAACCGAAAACATGCTAGTAAAATCAAGAATGAAAAAATAACGAGATGGCGTTTGGAGTTGGCACCATTTGTGTACGATATTGTCTATCGCCCAGGCGTTGAAAATACAAAAGCCGACACTCTCTCTCGAATTTGTAATGCAACTAGCGTTACTGAGCTGCATCAACTTCATCAGTCACTATGCCACCCTGGCATAACGCGCATGTACCATTGGCTTAGGAACAAGAATCTCCCGTATTCTCTTGAGGATGTCAGAAAAATCACTGCCGCCTGTTCGATTTGTGCTGAGGTGAAACCTAGATTTGTGAAAAGCTCTGGTACTCTAGTGAAAGCCACTGCATCATTTGAAAGGATAAATATCGACTTCAAAGGACCAATCCCATCCAAAACCCGTAATTACTACATTCTTACAATCATAGATGAGTTTTCTCGATTCCCCTTTGCGTATCCATGCCATGATGTATCTGCTTCCACTGTGGTAACCTGTCTGAAGAATCTCTCTTGCTTATTCGGAACATCAGCTTTCGTACACTCAGATCGAGGGGCCTCCTTCATGTCAAACGAAGTGAAGTCTTTCGTCTTTCCTGCATGCAAATGGGGTTGCCACAAGCAGAACAACACCGTATAATCCACAGGGCAATGGGCAGGTTGAACGCCTGAATGGTACGTTGTGGAAGACCATAAATTTGGCATTGAAAACACAGGGTTTGAGAACTGAAGATTGGGAAGATGTTCTCCAAGAATCCCTTCATGCCATTCGGTCTTTATTGTGCACGGCAACGAACTGCACGCCACATGAGAGATTTTTTGTTCATCAGCGACGAACTGCCAATGGTACCACTCTACCGTCATGGTTGTCCCCGGGTCCTGTACTCGCTAAATGTAACGTGAGGCGCAGCAAATACGAAGATCCGGTCGAAGAAGTCGAATTGTTGGAAGCCAATCCTCAGTATGCCCTCATCCGAAGGAAAGATGGTACGGAATCGACTGTTTCCCTACGACAGCTGGCACCCAGTGGAATTGCAGTCAACAATGATGAGAGTAGAACGCCGGGCAGCATTGATACACGTGACACCCGTGACCAGGGCCTTGATTTGCTTGCTGGAGACCAAGAACTCAATGGACCTGCACATGAAGATGAAACGATTCAAATCAACTCCCATGACCAAGAGCCCCAATTTGAGAATATTGAAACCCTAGCACGCAGCTCAATTTCAGCTTCAAGACCCCAACGCGTAAGGAACCCCCCGTTTTATCTCAGAGACTATGAAACCAACTGATTTGATTCATCTAGACACCTCCTTTATTGTTTATTTTTCGTTCTGATATTATTGTGAACTCTTGTTAGAGATTGACATTTTGACAGATAGGTAACATTTCAAAGAATGGGGTGAATGTGATATTATTAGTTTGGACTTCACTTCTCATCTTTTGGTCACCCCGTATTGATAAGTGCTGATCGCGTTACCTTCATTCATTCATTGTCAATGTCTGTCTTTCTTGTTAATAAAAACCTAATATCTGGATCTATTCATTCTTGACTTTACAACAAATAGTTAAACATGACACATTATATATAGCAATACAAATATACATTATTCATGAATGATACATATCAAATACACTTACATTATCTTGGGATCTTTCATCCACCTTGTTTCAGATTGCAATATTCCTATCTCAGAGATAATTACAATATTTCCTATTGTGATTGAACTCACCGTCGTTCCTAAATGATTGTATACCTCCAATTTGAAGCTGCTATAAATCATCCCAAATATTTCAACAGAGAATTTGGAAGGAAATAGTCTATACGCAGTCGGACTCACTCACTGACTGACTGACTGACTGACTGACTGACATGGCCATGCACAGCTCAGCATGGCGTCTGGCGCGTGCGTTCGTTTTGCGCATGTCTGCGTCACACTCACAGGTCACAAAGATATCTCCTGAGGATATCAATGTGAATTATTTAGTTAACGTCGAAGAGATGTAGTTTGAAGAAGTCGCTGCCACATTACATAGTTTCCTGGTTGCGATGTCACCTTGCGACGTTGATATCGAATCTACGTCGATAAGATGTGTTAACGAGATATTATTGAATATCAGAAAGTATCAATTGTATTTCAGAATTGTCAATTGAATATCAGAAAGCGTCCATTGTATCTCGATTGGTATTTTCTGAAATACAAATGACACTTTCTGAAATTCAATTGACTATTCTGAAATACAATATCCAATGTTGAAAGTGATGATAATTGGGTTATTTTGGCTGTTTAGTCGGTTCAAAAATTCAAGCATTCCTTTACCGGACTGATTTTTGGCAAAAGGACTCCAGGGCTCTAAAAGCACACGGAATATAGGTATATATGGATAAAATGCGGATACCACCCGTCCCTGTTTCGGCAAGAAAAAAAACGATATTTATTCTGTCTTCAGAATGAAAACTTTCGAGTAACCTGATAGCTTCATACAGAAATGATATTTTCCCTCCTCATATATTCCCTTATTACGTCTTGGTGACCAATTGAGTACGCTTTTCGCAATACGCCTCCAGGGCTCTTCAATTTTTTTTTCTGTGACGGGAAAAAAGTTTGGCATTTCTTCTATGTTGGCAGGTTATAAAATGTCACTTTTCATAAATTACTTTTTTCCCGTGGGAAAAAAGTGAGTACTTTTTTCCGGATATATATCACATATATACACTCTTGATGGCTTTTGTTGTGCTATAGTTCCGAAAAATGAGTCAATAATACCGTCTCCGGGAAAGAACTGCAAGTCCTTTTATCTTCCATTCGACTTTGCGGTTACGTATATTACTAAACAACTACTATAAATTCGCAATTTTTTGAAATCAAATCACAGAATTAGACTGACAGAAGTGACATCAGATATTTGATTACTTCAAAAGAATGATAAAGATGCCTACAACGTAGGTGTCCCCACTGTTAAAAACTTAAAATTTCACGTCGATAATTTTCATATTTCAAAATAATGTAATATCTTCTCAATATTGATTCGTTCTTTTTTCATACACAGAAGGAAATAGTATATTATACACGGGAAAAATATTAGATTTTAGCTCACGGTTTTCTGTCTTCCTCCGCTACGCGTCAGGAGACAACACAACCTGGAGCTAAAATCTACTGCTTTTTTTCCTTGTATAATGATTAACTATATTTCATAACGTGATTTCCACATGGCCTTATGGTACTGCATGTGTACTGATGTGTCTGAAGATATGGCTGTTTGAGCCGAAACTAGTCACAATATATTTTATATGTAATATAATTCTAGTGGTCGACTGACTTTTGGTGTCATTTTGTTTTTTCTTTGAAAAAATCTGAACCACTTTGAAAAGGAAGGATGGATGGTTTCCATGACTCTTTCATTCTTTTCAATTCATATATTTAATTAATAATAATAATAATAATAATTGGACTTTATTCAATCACACGACAATAGTAAGACATATATAAATACATATATCTCAAAAAACAAAAGAAAAAAAATAGATGTGACTGAATGGGTGGAGTGTCACTGTAAAACATTGTTTTTCAACTTAACCCTGGAAATATAATTAACGTTGAATTATGTGTAAAATATTTGATAAATGATGAAATAATAAGAATTTCATCAAGGGAATTTCAATAAATAAATCGATGATTAAGAATATCGGGTCAGTATTATGAACCTCCATCATAAAACCAGAGACATGGCCGCGTAATTGTACATATTTGCCTACATGTTTGATGAAATTTGTTCTTTCAGTTTCTCCTTGAAATTAATTATAGTATAATTGGCGAACTCTGGAGGAAGGGAGTTATGGTGACTGATCTCTGCCACGGAGAAGATACGCTTGAAGATGGCAGTAGAGTGGTTAGGAATGACTAATAGGCGCCTGTTACGTGTCTGAAATAGTATATTGTGCAACAAGTGGGAAAAGTTCAACTTTTCTCACGAGTGTGGAAGTTTGTGGCACGAGCCTGAAAGGCGAGTGCCGCAAACACACGAGTGAGGAAAGTACTTTTCCCCACATGTTGCACACTATACTTTTTCTACGACTGCACATATTCAAAGAACAATGTAACTCAATTTTCATTTTTTATGGGTTATAGCAGAACTAAAATAACATAACATAATAACAAGTTTCCTACCTCTTAACAGTTGAATTATTCATTTGAAATTATAGTTAACTGTGAAATTCTTACAATTTTGTATGGTCAAACCAGGAAAGTCATTGTTTTTGAGTAAATTTTCTGTTATATTAATTGTAGAAGTAGAAGTTGAAGGTTGATTATTTATGTACAGTGGTGCATTTTCTGTCTCCATTTCAGTGAATAGTTCTACTGGTTTTTCAATAGAGTCGACGATTTTATTTGCAACGTCCATTTTATTTTTAATAGAGTCTCCGACGTATCCTTCTGCCACGGTACTGGATTGCCATCCTCCATGGCGCTTTAAGGTTAATATGTCACCTCCTGCATTTACTAAAATTGTTGCCGAAGAACGTCTGAAGCAGTGTCCTGTATATAAATGGGGATTTTCCAATTTTAAAAAAATTGCAATTCTCTTTGCCATACTACCAAATTTGTTGATGCCGACTACTTGTCTAGTACATTTTCCGTTCTGGTAATTCAAGAAGAAACGTTTTTCTGCCAAATCATTCGGTCGAAGAGCGGCATATTTTTTATATATATTATAAAATTCCCCCGTTACAGTGAAAGTTCTTGGCTTCTTTGTTTTGGTGTTATCTAATTTCACCAACAAAGCCGAATTTAGATCCTCTAAATCATCGACTTTTAATTTCCACAGTTCATCTCTACGACATGCCCCTGCTACGCCAATAGCCACTGCAACCTACAAATAAAAATATCAGGATGTAAAATCATTTATATAATTAAAAAAATATATCATCCCTGGCCGGGTATTGAACCCCGGGCCGCTAGTGTCCTAAGCGGAAGCACTACCACTACACCACGGAGTAGTTATTAAAATATTTATTCATAGGCATATACTCATATTCCACAATATGAAATTGACTTTTTGAAGATTATCTAATTATTTTTACCTACTGAATACACCCACTAACTATAAAAAGCTGTTAATTCGAGGAAAAAAGCGGAAGAAATTCGAAAAATAGTTCAATTTAAATAATAAACCCACCTTTATTAGTAGATATTCCTTGTTTGGAGCTTCTTTTAAAAATCTCTGCAATTGGTCGGCTGTTAATATGTTTGATTTCTTTGGGAAGTAATTGTCAGACTTTCTTTTCAAAAATGCACGTAATTTTTGATACGTGGATATATCAATGTTATGTTTAATACTGATGGTACTTTTCAACATCGAATATTGTGACCAAAGTGTTGACGCCTTCAAAGTTTTCGACATTTCTTCGAAGTATACCAAAAGTACACTTTCCGAAAACGATTTTATTTTCGTATTTCTTCTCCATTCCATGAATTTTCCATATGCCAATTCATACTTCTTTCGGGAAATTTCCGGCAACAAATCTAATGTTACTTTTGCCGCTTGTTCCAATATTTCTGGTGGAGTATTGTCAAAATCGTCACTGCTTTCATAAGTTTCCATATTATTTACCTATCACTGGTACAAATATGTATATTATGTCTTACTAATATTCAATGAAATTGCGATTTTTTATCGAAACACGATTGATAACTACTTACCTCAAAAATTGAAATAAATTCTGTTGACAGTTGTTCGTGACAACAGCGGCCAACTAAGTTTTTGTCGATTTTAGTTGATTCTCCATATAAAAGGTACCTACTATGCGTGGTGTTGGCAAAGTGCTGTGAGAAATAATATTTCTCACAGGTATGAGCAATTCGTGGTTTTGAAATTGAGTAAGCCATGAGAATTACGCTACTTTTCATAGCAGTCGTAGAAAAATAATTTATATTTTCCGTCGACCTAGTATTAACGACTAAGTTTAAGACGATTTGTCTATTAATGCACGATTATTTTATAGGCAACCAAACATACACCGCGTGCATTCATTGTTTATGCTATAACTTACGGAATCTGTATTTAAATAAAAAATATGGATTTCATCGACGATTTTCCGTTAACGGGTTAGTCTTTCCAAGTTTCTGACACGATTTCAATCCCTGTTTTCTAACACAAAGAATTTTTTCTACGACTGCTATGAAAAGTAGCGTAATTCTCATGGCTTACTCAATTTCAAAACCACGAATTGCTCATACCTGTGAGAAATATTATTTCTCACAGCACTTTGCCAACACCACGCATAGTAGGTACCTTTTATATGGAGAATCAACTAAAATCGACAAAAACTTAGTTGGCCGCTGTTGTCACGAACAACTGTCAACAGAATTTATTTCAATTTTTGAGGTAAGTAGTTATCAATAGGTCGCGTGCACGAAGACCGACCCTGGAGGCAAAATATTAAAACACAAGCTCATTCTTCTGTGAATTATTGAAACACAACCTCACTTTTTTATTTGGTTACAGAGGAATCAAAAGGTTGAAATAGTTTTCCACAATATTTTGGCATACGAATCGTGTTTCTTGCGTTATTCATTAATTCAAGCATGCCTTCCCATTGTGCTGTTGTACAATGCACAAAAAATGCAGCAAGAGACTAGGGAATATGATTTTTCAGGTAAATAGTAATCTCACATAGTTAGCATTATGAAATGTTGTCATTCCTTATTAAAATTCCTTCTGCCTTCTGCCACTTCTGCAATACAAGCTAATGCTGCTAATAGATTGAACATGTCTACAACACACACGATAGTCAGCATGTCAGACCAGTCCTACCGATTGATTGCATGAATCCAATCTTCTTGCATTATTCTAGAAATTTCAGGTATATTTCTATTAGCTGATCCTATTGCAGAAGGAATTCCGATGAGAAATCAGAGAAATAACCAAATTTCAAAAATGAAAACTATGTGAGTGACTATAGTAGGTACTTACTTTTGAATCATAATGTACCATCCGGATTTCTTCATCTTCCGCTGCAGTTTTTGTGCATTTTACAACAGCACAATGTGATGGCATTAGCGAATTGATGAATAGCGGAAAAATACGATTCATATGCCAAAATAATTGTGGAAAACTATTTGGATCACTTATAAACAAATATGTTTTGCCTCCAGGGTCGGTCATCTGACAGTTCTTGCACGCGACCTATCGTGTTTCGATAAAAAATCGCAATTTCATTGAATATTAGTAAGACATAATATACATATTTGTACCAGTGATAGAGGTAAATAATATGGAAACTTATGAAAGCAGTGACGATTTTGACAATACTCCACCAGAAATATTGGAACAAGCGGCAAAAGTAACATTAGATTTGTTGCCGGAAATTTCCCGAAAGAAGTATGAATTGGCATATGGGAAATTCATGGAATGGAGAAGAAATACGAAAATAAAATCGTTTTCGGAAAGTGTACTTTTGGTATACTTCGAAGAAATGTCGAAAACTTTGAAGGCGTCAACACTTTGGTCACAATATTCGATGTTGAAAAGTACCATCAGTATTAAACATAACATTGATATATCCACGTATCAAAAATTACGTGCATTTTTGAAAAGAAAGTCTGACAATTACTTCCCAAAGAAATCAAACATATTAACAGCCGACCAATTGCAGAGATTTTTAAAAGAAGCTCCAAACAAGGAATATCTACTAATAAAGGTGGGTTTATTATTTAAATTGAACTATTTTTCGAATTTCTTCCGCTTTTTTCCTCGAATTAACAGCTTTTTATAGTTAGTGGGTGTATTCAGTAGGTAAAAATAATTAGATAATCTTCAAAAAGTCAATTTCATATTGTGGAAGATGAGTATATGCCTATGAATAAATATTTTAATAACTACTCCGTGGTGTAGTGGTAGTGCTTCGCTTAGGATACTAGCGGCCCGGGGTTCAATACCCGGCCAGGGATGATATATTTTTTTATTATATAAATGATTTTACATCCTGATATTTTTATTTGTAGGTTGCAGTGGCTATTGGCGTAGCAGGGGCATGTCGTAGAGATGAACTGTGGAAATTAAAAGTCGATGATTTAGAGGATCTAAATTCGGCTTTGTTGGTGAAATTAGATAACACCAAAACAAAGAATCCAAGAACTTTCACTGTAACGGGGGAATTTTATAATATATATAAAAAATATGCCGCTCTTCGACCGAATGATTTGGCAGAAAAACGTTTCTTCTTGAATTACCAGAACGGAAAATGTACTAGACAAGTAGTCGGCATCAACAAATTTGGTAGTATGGCAAAGAGAATTGCAATTTTTTTAAAATTGGAAAATCCCCATTTACACAGAGAAAAACGGTCCAGGTACACAAGTACACTTGAGTAAAATTTAATACCCACAAATATATTAATGAACTTTTGTACCATTACAATAGGTGAAATTTTTTTTCTGATATCGACTTCCAGTGGCAGGTTAACTATGCTCCTGGAACAGGCCATCTTTCTTGTGCTTGATTAATTTTTATCGATGTGTTTAATACTCAGTATACAACAATCCACCTAACATTAATATAATTGTCCCTCAATCCTTGTTTTCTATGAGTGAAAGGAATAATTCTGCCATTATTACCAGTTTAATAACAACAGGTAACAGTTCACTTGATTTCTCTGTTTCGTCACCAATCGGCTAGTTTCGAATACCCACGATTACGCCAGGAGCTGACTGCGCAACTCTTCTGCACTTCATTCCATTGATGAACTCAGTCTGTATCTGTACTAAGAATATGTACCTTTGGTGTTTGCGAACACTTATGCGTGCCTTTTTCTATTCTGGAACATTTGTGTTGTGCATGTAAGTTAAGTGATTGTGACTATTCCAAAAACATTGATCCAAGTGAAATTATCACTATGGAGCGACTAGCCCCAGGTCGAGAGTTGAAAAATAGAAGCAGCATAAGCAGTTCATCGACGACAACAGCAGGGTTTGGCGAAGTTTACGCAAAACTCTTCTTTCTTTCTTGGTGAGTAATATACCATTCCTTTTTCTCCGTGCAACAAGAAATCTTTTTGAACACACACGTTTTTTAGTGATATGTTTTTCCTCTTCCGAAAATGATTCTAAACCGTCTAGTTCCTTATGTTGGTTGATCATTTGCAATTATTGATTGTTACATCTGATATTATATGTCCGTTTTATTCGTGGTTCGTGCCATTTATTTTTCATTTGAAGAGGTTATATTTTGAAAATATCTCCTATTTTGATTGTGACCTCTCAATATTTTTATCGAGTGTGCTCTATGGTGTCGAAATCTCAGTAGGAAGTCACTTGTTGAGTAGTTCTAATTTTGTTGAAGATGAAAGAAATATATAATCTCAGAAAAATAAATGAATTGATCTCAAGTTATTACCGAAACAAAGGAGTTTTTATAGTTATATTTCACAAAAGCCGAGAAATAAATTGGGAAATATCAAAATGAAAAGACTCTCTACTGTGAATGTTTGCAAAAAAATCTTATTTCTGATAGTAGGTACACGGGAAAAAATTACAGGGAACGAATCTTGATTTTTCTTATTCGCGGTGTCCCTGGATTTGAGTCAAAGTAGAGTTTGATAAAGAATGGCCTTACTTGGATGGGCTCACGGGACGTTCGCTACCTGTTAAGAGTTTATTCTTCCAATGAATCTCTTGAAATAGGATTATTAGTTTGAATTTTTAAGAAAATAATAGGAGAAATTTAACACATTATATAGAGGAATTTTCAAATTTCAGGGTGCTGATGGTAATGATGTACCTGATTGGAACTTGATGCCACTTGATCTAAATTCAAGTGGACCTAGTACCCCCGCCGCCCGCAGATACTCCATCAACGTCTGAAATATATTTGTATATGAGTCAGTTCGACAACTATTGTATATTGGAAATAATTATTTCAAGTTCATTCATTTATGTAGTTTGTACTGAAATTACAAATGACTAAAATATATTATATTATAATGTCGTACCTATATTTTGTACAATGTTTTTTCTCTTCTATAGAATCACCATCCCCATTGTGTGATACCTTGAAAATATGAAATATTTCTTGCTCCAATATTCAACAATAAGCACATATCCAAATTGAACGATATGAAACAGCTTTCAAAAATTGATTCTGTAATGTTGATAAATGATGAACAGTTAACCAAAAATAATACCAAATGATTTGATTTTTCTCATTTATCATTTTTTGTTATTCATCAGGAATAAAAAATGTCTATATGGGTCTGCATCATCTGAAAAAGTGGACCAGAAATGATCATTCCGATTCATGATTTTCAATGTTTTTCACAGGTGCACTTGATACTCGTAGACAATATCTTTAATTTTTCCTATATCCAGGCCATTGAAAATCAGGAATCAGAATGATCGTTTCTGAACTCCTTCTTCAGGTATGCACATTGAACATCCCAATATTTCAATTGAATTGCACATCTGAGATAATTAAATTATGTTCCAGAGACGAGTAATTTATGATCCGAGAACAGCTTAATAATGTTTCTGGAATAATTGTATTCTTCAATGGTAGTAATTAAAGGATGTACCTAACATCAGTTAGATATATCTCAGAGAATATCACCTATTTTTCTACAACAGCATGCTTTTTCACCTGTGGCAACTATATAGTATTGAAAATTTATTAAACTATTGAATAACTATCATCGAAGTGTGCACCTACAACAGGTGAAGAAGTCTGTAAGATAATATAGCAATGTTTCAGAGGGAATTACCTAATGTTCAATGGTAATTAAACTGTCTAATCAATGTTATTCATATTCAACACATCAATAATCCTGAGTTGATTTCAAATCTATTCATTCATTAACGATCAATGAACTATATAATCGAGTGTCTGTTGCAGGTATACCAATTCAGGTAAAATATTTTATCTACCACTATCATACTGTATATCTGTCCCATATAGTATTCAAGTTTTTAACTGTCACTATTAAATGTTTAATAACCATTATTAAAGTTCTTTCTCTGTGTATATACAGGACACTGCTTCAGACGTTCTTCGGCAACAATTTTAGTAAATGCAGGAGGTGACATATTAACCTTAAAGCGCCATGGAGGATGGCAATCCAGTACCGTGGCAGAAGGATACGTCGGAGACTCTATTAAAAATAAAATGGACGTTGCAAATAAAATCGTCGACTCTATTGAAAAACCAGTAGAACTATTCACTGAAATGGAGACAGAAAATGCACCACTGTACATAAATAATCAACCTTCAACTTCTACTTCTACAATTAATATAACAGAAAATTTACTCAAAAACAATGACTTTCCTGGTTTGACCATACAAAATTGTAAGAATTTCACAATTAACTATAATTTCAAATGAATAATTCAACTGTTAAGAGGTAGGAAACTTGTTATTATGTTATGTTATTTTAGTTCTGCTATAACCCATAAAAAATAAAAATTGAGTTACATTGTTCTTTGAATATGTGCAGTCGTAGAAAAAGTATAGTGTGCAACATGTGGGGAAAAGTACTTTCCTCACTCGTGTGTTTGCGGCACTCGCCTTTCAGGCTCGTGCCACAAACTTCCACACTCGTGAGAAAAGTTGAACTTTTCCCACTTGTTGCACAATATACTATATTTCCTATGTTGATCATTTCGACAAATGTCAAATGTCACTAATGTCAGTAACAAGGCTACTGGGTCACTGGGTGATTCTTAGCAGTTTCCGGATGGATGATGAATTCGCGAACCAAGTTTTCTTCATTGCAGGAGAAATGAGAAATATAGTCGACGGAAAAATTTTGTAACCAACTTGTATATTAAAAGGCGATTAATGATCTCGAACATTAACGCGCTCGCTTCGCTCGCACGTTGAAATATCTCGATCATTCATCGCCCTCATTAATACACTAGTTGGTTAAATAACTATTTCCGATTGGAGGTTATTGCAGCAAACACAGGATGTAAATCGTTGAATCTATATTTCTTATATTTGCTCTGTTGTAGACCAAAATAAATCGAACGGTACTGACACAACAAATCAAATATATTCAACTTCACTCCAAAATTCCTATAATACATCAGTATGTATTCAAAATATATTACATTTTTCCCCTCGAAGATAAAAGTATTTCGCATCTATTTCCCTGAAAGTTATGATGAAACTAATTTACAAATCTTCGATACTGGCCTCCTGTAGACTCCGGTGTTCGTTTTAACATCAACTACCCTGACCTTTCCGTCGGTACCTGGATAAACAGCAGTAATTTTCCCTTTTGGCCAGTAGTTCCGTGGATTGTTGGAGTCTGCTATCACGACTATATCATCGATCTTCAAATTGGGTTGTTCAGCGTGCCATTTCGTTCGTTTGTTGAGCGTAGGCAGGTATTCCTTCACCCATCTGGACCAGAAGTGATTTGCTAACTTCTGGGCAATGGTCCATTGCTTCTTCAAATTGAATTCATCACTTCCTATAATTGGACTTCCTGATGCCCTGCCAATCAAAAAGTGGTTTGGAGTGATGCAATCCGGATCATCAGGATCTTCAGAAATCCAAGTTAGAGGTCGGCTATTCAATGAATGTTCTATCTCTACGAGAAGTGTGTTTAAAAAGTGTCTGAAGTCTCTCTTCTTTCAATACAGTTTCCTTCACAACTACCTCCAATGCAACTTTCACAGACTTGATAAGTCTTTCCCAGGCTCCAGCAAAATGAGATCCTGTTGGTGGCAGAAAATGCCAAGTTATTCCTTTCATAGTTAGTTCCCTTGATATCGATTCTTGATCCAAATTGTCTAATGCCATTTTAATTTCTTTGTCAGCTCCTCTTTAATTTGTTCCGTTGTCAGAATACATATTCTTTGGACACCCTCTTCTTGAGATCATTCGTTTCAATGCCAAAATTGTAGAATCAGTTTCCAGAGAATGTGCTACTTCAATGTGGATTGCTCTGACTGCCAAACAGGTAAATAACACCCCATATCTTTTCTCATGCCTTCTACCTATTTTCACGAGTATGGGTCCGAAATAATCGACACCACAGCCTGTGAATGGTCGATTATATCCAGTAACTCTGGCAAGTGGTAAGTTTCCCATCCGTGGAATATTCGCTGAAGATTTTCTATTTCTACAGAAGTTACATCGAGAAATAGACTTTTTCACTGAATTCATTTCATGATAATAACTTATTAATAATCTGGTGAACTGGTTGCCTGGATGCAAAATCATAGGATTTTTGCAGTTTTCATCTAAGTTGGGTGCATGCTTCAATCTGCCAGCCATTCTTATGATATTTTGTTCATCTAAAAATGGAGACAATTTATAAATTTGACTGTCTTTCGAAACACACTTATTCTCTTTCAGATCATTATATTCTGCTCTAAAATCATTCATCTGAGCTCTCTTTATCCATAGCTTTTCAGCTTCGCTTATTTCTGCTGGTAGTAACTCTCCTACTTTTTTTTGCCCTCTTCTTACAGAGACTTTTAAATTTCCAACGAATCGCAAAATCCAAGCAGTGCTTCTTATGAGACAGCTACTAATTTCTTCAATTCAACAGGACATATTTCATGAAAGTTGTCCTTAGGCCATTCATTTTCAGGTTTTCTCAAGAATGAAGGACCCGTCACCCAAATTTCGTCACTTTCTGTTTGTTTCCATTTTGTAGCTGCATCTGCTGCATTCTGCTGCGTGTCGACCCATTTCCAAGATTCTTTCTTGGTTTGTTCCAGTATCTCTTCAATTCTGTAAGCCACAAATTGTTTATAGTTTCTTGAATCCTCTGATCTTATCCACAATATTACTGTTTTTGAGTCAGTCCAGTAAATAGTTTTGTTTATGGTTATATCGTGTTCATTTTTGATAAAATTGCCCAATCTTGCTCCCATGACTGCTGCCATCAACTCCAGCCTTGGAATAGAAACCGATTTCAGAGGAACAACTGAAGGGGAACAAGATCCTTTGGTGATGAAATGGACGGATGATACGGTGAAAACGGAAGACAAATCAAGAAGAATCTGTTTGCAAATCAAAGGGATGTATGCTGACAAGCAATTTTCATTGAAGAATGTGAGAACAATGAAAGATCTACAATTACCTCGGCAAACAGTCGATATACAAAAATTAAGAGAACATTACACTTTTCTATCACGAGCTGAAATGGAAATTTTTTTAAAAATGAAACCTACCATACTTAAAGGGCAAGATAATTGGCCATTAATCATCGGAAGAGAAGTTATTTATGAACATTGGAATGGTCCGGCTTTATCAAAAACGTGGTTAGGATGGATAGTCCACGGAAATGTACCACTGAGATATCAAGTCGAGGGCAATTTTTCTCTTCACATTCAAGAAGTTGAACTTAGCGCTGATGAAAAACTCTATAATTTAGTGAAAGAACATTTTTCACTTGAGAGTACACGGGTATATGAAAGAAAAAAACTCAGCTCAATGTCCAAACTTCAAAGGGAAGAAAGGCTGATTGAAGAAATTACAAGAAGAATTATTGGTAACCGGTGGGAAACTGGATTACTTTGGAAGCACGATAACATTTCCTTACCAGAAAGTAAGTCCATAGCATTGAAACGGCTTAAGCAAATAGAGAAGAAGATGGATGCAGATGAAAAATTCAAAAATAGTTACACTTTGAAGATCGAAGAATATTTGGAAAAAGGATACGCTAGAAAGCTATCTCGAGAAGAAACCGACCGAACTTCACAGAGAACTTGGTAATATCTACCTCATTTTGCTGTTTATAATGAAAATAAACCCGGAAAACTTCGTCTAGTATTTGATGCAGCCTCACGAAGTCATGGGGAGTCTCTGAATAATTTCTTGATACCTGGACCGGATTACTTCAACAATCTCATTGGAATTTTGTTCAAATTTCGAGAGAAAAAAGTAGCATTCGTTGGTTGTATCGAAGAAATGTTTCTGCAGATAAAAATCATCGAAAGTGACCAAGATGCTCAGAGATTTTTGTGGAGAGGACAGGAAAGAGACATTGAACCTGAAACTTATATAATGACTTCTATGATTTTTGGAGCAGCATCATCTCCAAGCTCAGCTCAATGTGTGAGAATCAAAAATGGAGAAGAATTCGCAGGTATTTTTCCAGAAGCATCTAAAGGAATCATAAAGAAGCACTTCATGGATGATTACCTAGATAGTACAGAGTCCGAAGAGGAGGCTATTGCTAGAATTCGAGAAGTTACGGAAATTCATAGACGGGGTTGTTTTCAGATGTGTAACTGGAATTGCAATTCTAAAGAAGTTTTGAACAATCTACCAAAGGACATGATTTCGAAGTCGGGGAAAAACTCATTGGAATGTTCAACTTCATCACCGGAAAGGATTCTAGAAATGCGGTGGAATTCTGATCTAGACATTTTTGCATTTGAACCAAGTTTAAGGAAAATACCGAAAGAAATTCCGCAAGAAAAAACTATGACAAAGAGACAGATTTTGAAGATAGCTATGACCGTTTTTGATCCTTTAGGATATTTGAACAATATAATGATTCAACCAAGAATATTATTGCAAGATATTTGGCGAACGAAAATAGATTGGGATGAAAGCATATCGGAAGAATTGATGAAGAAGTGGAGGAAATGGCTAAACCTCATACAGAATTTGAAGTATCTAGAAATTCCAAGATGTTATTTCACGTTCAGATATAAAAATTTTCAGCTACACATATTCTGTGATGCCAGCGAGAGAGCGTACGCAACTGTAGCATATTTCAGAGTCGAAGAAAGCGGACAAATAACTACTACTTTCGTTTGTTTGTCGGTTTTCTTATCAGTTTCCATGTCGTTTTCAATCGGATCGAAGGAACTATAACAATATTATCTACCCATTCTTGTATTCCTGCGTTCCTCAATCCCTCATCACTCTTTGTTTCAATTTTATCTTCATGTTCGGATTTGGCACTATCTGTGTCTAGATCATCCTCTAATTCAGCGGTTTTTAATTCTAGTTCCAACATTATTTGCTTCTTTCTTCTTTCTAATCGTTGTATTTCTATTTTCTCCTTTTCTTCTTCGATTTCATGGAGTTTTGTTTGAGCTTCGATTTCAGCCTGTAGTTTCATTCTTTTTACAGTCGAACCTTTTGAAGTTGAAGATTTTTTACTCTGATTTTCAATGATCATCTGTAGATCCTTCCGATCTTTTTCGATAATGGTTTTTTTGACTTCTGTCAAAATTTTTCTTCCAGACCTCAGAGTTTTCGAAATACTTCCTTCAGAAGACATTCTTGTTTTTCCTTCACTGGATTCCGGTTTCTCTTTATATTTCTTATATTTCCTCTGTTGTAGACCAAAATAAATCGAACGGTACTGACACAACAAATCAAATATATTCAACTTCACTCCAAAATTCCTATAATACAGTATGTATTCAAAATACATTACACAGGATGTTGAAAATTTGAACAATAAACGTAAAACTTAGTTCGCCTCCTGGCTATTTAATTTCGACTATAGTATTCGGAGGGGCCTTCTATAAAATTTTCAATGAATTTTATTATTGATTACTTGCAGTGTCCATTGAGGGGCCAAAATGACCTATTGAAGAGGGCCTGTATAGGTAAAAAGTTATAGGTAGGTATAGGTAGGGTCCCTTGATGGAAATTGACGTAAAAGTCACCTTAACAGGGTACGGACAGATCATAGCTGCATTTTTTTTAATGATCTAGAGACTTTAGTTTTGTCTACTGGCATCCCTGATATTGCTGTCACGTCATAATCATGGGCGCTACAAAAATCATTCAAAATTTTAATAATAGGTATGTACAGGGTATTTACAATTATTTACTTGTTGGGGAAGATCAGATAGCGAACGAGTTTTGTAATTATGATCCGATTCTATTCAAAATTAGAAGGTATCTGGGGTTTTCCGGGGTTGGAGATGATGATTGTTTCGTCAAACTTGGAAAATTCAAGATGGTGAATCCAATATAGAGCGAAAGAAATTCCTAATTATGATCTGCTTCTATTCAAGATTGGTATCTGGGTTTTTCGAGGTAGGAGATAATGATTGTTTCGTCAAAATTCAAAAATTCAAGAAGACGGATCCAATATGGCGAAATACATTAGTTTATATAATTATTACTCTACCACAAATACAAAATATGTAGGATGCAAGAGTGAAAATCGTTATACCGTGTCTGTAAGTTATACTGCGTATACCTACTTCTCTGTTACTTTCATCAATAAATTATTCGAAAATGACTTTTTATTCAGGGGAGACGGAAAAATCATATGTATAACATTGGGGTAAAGTATATTGTATCATTTATTTTCCTGCACATTTAACGTATTACTTTTCATCAGCCTTGAGCCTACTTTTCGTCCCAGATGAAGTTTTATACATAGTGTCATATTAGTCACTCCATGAATTCTTCTCAGAATTGTATTTCCAAAAATATATTGAGCACACATGACATGAATACAGTATTTCAGATACCCACATCGAGGTTTCCATCACCATTTCTCAATCATGAGGCTCAGCTCATATTCAGCTCATAGATAAACTTCTGCTCAGCTTGAACTCAGAATTCATTTAGTCAATCAGTCAACCCTAATCTACAGTCTAAAGTCTCTTTTGCTGAAATATATTAAGCTTTCAGTACAATTTATATGATTTTGCTGGAGTAGTAGACTCTAAAACTAGAGGATTGTTTATCTATATCTTGGTATAGTCATTGAGTATTGAATCAGGAATTCCATATGCAAATTACGTATGATACGCCAGTGACCTCAATATAAACTAGAAAACAACGAATGTCAAAAATCTAGTGTTTATCCCCAGAATTGAATAAGGATGGAACTATATAACTGTTTCACAAACACTTTAGAGTGAGAGGAGACGAGGATCTGTCCGTACCCTGTTAAGATGACTTTAACGTCAATTTCCATCAAGGGACCCTAGGTATAGGTACCTACTCAATGTCATCTCATTTTTTCATGTTTTATCAGAATTCGAGAGATATATCGCAACTTTTTTGAACACCCTGTTTATAAATATACAGGCGGGTCGATATATATGATTGAGGCTTTTATTGTTCGTATCATCTTGAAAATAATATGTTGTTCAAGAAATGGAGAAGCCGAACAAAATGATAATATATCTATGTATATAGGATCAATTATTTAATCTGCCTTATCTTATATTTCTGAGAGATAAGCAAACAATACTGAACTCGTGGGTGGTAGAGGTATATTGTTCCACAGATGTAGTTACTGATTTGGCGACTCTCCTTCATTGAAATAAAAACAATCTTTACTTATAACAATGATTCGGAGGAGCATTTATTTATTGTTGGTAGTGTTGTTATCAATACAGGAGAATGTTGGTGAGTAGAAGGTAATCAGTTTTATCGGAAGTCAATTGCCAAAGCAGTTTTCTGTCCAAATTGAAACGTCCGCTCGAAACAATAGTTATTTGTTCCATTAAGCATTAAATCTTCTTTTTCTACAAACGTCAAAAAATGACAATGTATGAGATATTTATATTTCAACTTCATGGTCCTCAATCGAGCAAACATCCACGAAATCATTTATTCCTTAATGTTCAACAATAACTTTGTTTTATCTCTTGGAGCGCACGAAAGGAAATTCTTATTATGTTCGTGGAACATCGTGCGTACCTAGGGAGCATATTTTTACTTTTGAACTATATTTTTGGACGTTTGTAAAAAAAATTTTGTTTGCAACTCGTGCGCGAAATATATGGTCATCTCGACCTCTACAAAAAATCACATTTAACGTTCTAATTTTCGAACGAAAAACCGACTATTTCCGAAGGCAAGTATTTTTCGTCCGCAGATACTAACTTTTCGTCCGCAAACACTTTTTGCCCGCTGCAGGGTTTCCAGTACCTACTACTGAATTTTAAGTGTAGATCTCTTGATTTGCATATTGATCTACTGATATCTACTGAAACATTTCATAACCTACTGAAAACTATATTATTATCAATATTTAGTTCATTACATACATTTATAAATTGCATGATTTCGGCAGGCTCTGTTCGAATCAATCTAACAGAATAAAAGTAATATATTCACATATTATAGGTACTAATGATATATGTGTAAATCAAAAAGGGCAATACTTTATCTGATTCAGATCAAATTCAATTTTTCATATACCTCTATAAATATATCGCCAGACATTCCACCCGATGAGAGTCGAATGCCCGAAATCGTCTTCCGTCAACGCACTATCAGCCGAATTTTGCTTGGTCTCAAAACGTATAAGGCTAACGGTCCTGATGGAATTCCACCCATCATCCTCAAAAAATGTGCACCAGAATTAACACCGATTCTCTGCAAGTTCTTTACCTTCTCGTACAGGTCGAGTATTTGCATGTCCATCATGCTGGAAGACAGCTAGAGTCCAACCAATCCCCAAAAAAGGGAACAAGAACCTGCCCAACAACTTCAGGCCCATTGCCCTGTTATCAGTAATCTCCAAATTGATGGAGAAAGCCATATCAATATTGAGCTTATCTGGAGAGCTCAGGAATCATCAACGATAGACAATACGGCTTTCGCCACCGAAGATCTTCTGGAGATCTACTTGCCTACGTCACCCATTTAAGGCAAGCTTCATTAGGAAAACACGGGGAATCTCTAGCTGTCGCGTTGGACATATCGAAAGCATTCGACCGTGTTTGGTACGAAGGACTCCTCCACAAACTACCATCATACGACTTACCACCTCAGCTATGCCATCTCTTATCGAGTTTTCTTTCAGGCAGATCGCTTCATGTGGTGGTGGACGGTGTATCGTCTGATACAATTGGCATCAACTCCGGCGTTCCACAATAAGTATCAATTTGGGCACCAACATTATTCCTTCTTCATATCAATGATCTGTTGGGAGTAACAACTTGCCCCATCCACAGCTTTGCAGGTGATAGTTTCCTCCATACTGCGTTCTCTTCCAGAATTCCATTTCTTCCCAGGAAACTGAGAACTCTCGGTGCAGGCAGGTCAACGCTGTCAATGAAGACCTTGCTCAAATCACAGCCTGGGGAACCAACAACCTAGTTGAATTCAACGCCACCAAAACTCAAGCCTGTATTTTCTCTAGAATGGCAGAACTCAGTATGCCCGATTTTATAATGTCTGGCACCACCATCCCCACCAAGCCCACCATATCTATGCTCGGTATTTACATCAGCAACACTCTCTCATGGGATAATCATGTCAGATACATCGCAAAAGCTGCTTCACAAAAACTCGGATTCTTGTTTCGTGCGAAAAGCTATTTTACACCTCAACAGGTTCTCATGATCTACAAAGCGTAGATACGGCCTGTTCTAGAATACTATTTCCACATATGGGGTTCAGCACCAAAACATACGCTGATGCTCTTAGATTCCATCCAGAGAAGAGCCATTCGTCTGGTGGGAGACGCCACACTCACTCACTCTTTGACATCATTGGAACACCGTAGGACGGTCGGCGACCTTTCACTTTTCTATCGATACTTCCACGGGAAATGTTCTTCGGAAATCTCTGCTATCATCTCTTAACTAGCAATACCAGTCAGACGAACTAGACAAGCCCAGTCAGCACATCCTTTCGTTGTCAACCTCGAAAGATGTTGAACAGCACTTTATCAAAACTCCTTCATCCATAGAACGGCTAGGCTCTAGAATTCATTGCCTGAGGAAGTATTCCCAACAACATATAATCTCCAGAAGTTCAAAAAAAATTCCAATACCTACCTCCTGTCCCTATCCTCCCTTGGAACGCACGATGTTCTTTGAACATTATAGAGAGTTCCTTTCGTGCGCTTCAAGCGATAAAATAAATAATAATATGCACCTCGGCGAAAAAACTGTCAATTGTCTCTCTAGACACTTTTTCGTCATTGGTACATAAAAAGCTATTGTGTAATTGATATGGCGATTTTTTTTCACTTCTATATATGTTAAAATTGTGTCAGTATCTGACGAAATCACAAAAAGCATTGTATACAAGGTGATATTGAAGTAAATACATTTGATTCAGAATAGACGGAATATTCAAGGTGTCCCAGAACAATGTACCATAAATTCTACAGGGTGAACTAAACACCAAAATAGGCCGATTGAAGGCAGTTTACCTCTATATGAAAATGCACCATTGAGCCGTGAGAGGGATGAGTTTTAAGATTACTTTCATTTCCAGATTTTCTTGAATATTTCGAAATCCTTTGAATGTACTGCTCTAAACTTTGTAAGGCAATTTGTTTTCGTGAATGTGCATGAAAAACATGTCATATCAATTTAATCAATATACAGGGAGAAAGGAATTTCAAATTCTCATTGATGAAAATTGATATAACTTTTTCAGAGTACGCCACTGACCATATCCTGATATCTCAATGAATGACGAATTCAATTGTCTTATTTTTTTGTGATTGCACTTTTCTTATAATTTTTCTTGGTTTTCGAGATATCTAACATAATTCATTTTGGTGCTTCTCCATCATGCTTAATTGTTTATGATGTGTCAGGATTATCATGTTTTGCAAGTTTCTACCACCGATTGTTCAGTTATTGACCACAATAATCATGATTATGAACTACTTCAGCATATGATAAAAGGTTATTGTTAGTCAAATGAATGTTTTTCTCGGGAAAAGTTTTTTGCATTTTCGTATAGAAAGGTAGGTTGAATTCATGCAAATCAGTATATTCTGATCTCCCTAGTTCACCCGGTGAAATGTATTGTACGTTATTTTAATATATTGAAATGTGTCCAATGTCGTGCGTACCTATACTAATTTTGAAATCACCTTGCATGATACTTTGCGAAATGGTGAGTTTTATGCACACTACAGTTGCGGCGCGTTTTATTCGTTCCATTCTGGTAGCGGTGGTGGGAACAGAGTGACGTCTGAAAATAAAACGAGAAACTTCATAACCTTGCTTGAGAGAATTTACATAAGAGGTTATTTGTATATGGGAGATCCAAATAATTTCAAAAGCATAATACTAGAGTCAAAGAAGTTGAAAATGAATCAACTGATATTTGGAGCAGAGTGATTGTGGTGATTATTGAAGAACCTTCTCTGAGATCGACAGAGCTTATTTTATCTGGGAATGAACATATGAAACCTATCTTACTTGAAAGAATCATGAACTAGTGAAACTCACGCTGAAAATGTATTCTAAATGTCTTTTTTTTTCAAAAAGGTTCGTTTTTGGTCAATCTAATTTGATTTTTTGACACCTGTCAACAGTGTCATTCCACATCATTCCTTGTAGTGAGACGGAATCACTATGGAAAGTAGCAACCGGAATCGGAAAAGTTGCAAATAAAACGACACATCAAACTGATTCCGGTGGCGGAATCGGATAAATAAAACGCAACTAACGTATTGAATGCAGAAAACACGCTCATTTGACAACTTGTTATGTATATTCTAGTGTCACCAATAAATGTGAGCAACATTTCTCAAACGAGCACAGAAGATATTGAGAAATCAACTACAGCTGGCACTGGAATAAATGGCTTGCAGCGGAGGCAGGATAATATATCCGCTGCAAAAAATCAGTCTGCGATATTCAACGATAATACACCAGATGATTCAGTCAGTTTAACATCAGGAAACCCGGATTTTTTTTCGACGAGATCGCATAACACTGACACCGAGATATCAGACCTTCTTGACGTACCGACAAAGCCACACGACACTAGTGATGAAATGCTAACAGTTCCCTCTAGTAGAGAAATACATTATGGCAAAGTCGATTTGTCGATTATTTCATTGGAAGACCGATCCGAAACAGAAGATGTTCTGAGGGACCCTAACAAAAAATCTAGTAATGTGATTGATGGTTACGAGCAACGTGAGGGCGCTGAAGATTCCAATCCCTCGGTACATTTTGCTGTCGTTCAGGGTAAATTGGCTGTTATCCTGGCTGGCATATTTGTGATGATTTGCATAGTAGGATATGGGGCTTTACTATCCTGGAGACGCTTTTTGGAGTAAGTATTTCACCAACAAACTAAACTATTGTATTATAATTATACAGTGTGACCCAATTAATTTTACTGAACTGAAAATCTTCTAGGAAAACTTTGAATATTCAGTAACTTGGGCGTCCTGATTCCGAATCCGACGTGATTTACAACCTATTTTGACTCCTAATATCATTTTTCGGAAATTGGGGTGGTTTCATGGCTGTTGGCGAGCAGTGTATATCACTGAAGATGACCCCACTTGGTCATAGAGTGCATTTTTGGTATATCTCTCGCTCCAGCAAATTTCAGGATCCTCACCCAACGATTACGTAAGATACAGGGGTGGTTCCATTAGAAGTGGGTCACACTGTATATTAATGCTTTCAGCCATGATTGTGTTCTGTAAAAATAACGAAAAAGTGCAAAGGTCGATGAAATACTATAATAACGTGATACGCTAATACAGGTATAGGGTTAGAACCCGGCGGCTATAAATACCACCTACCTTTTTTATTTTCATGTCCAGTACACAGCTTCGCGGATGATAGTACCCTCCATACCGCCTTCTCTTCCAGGGCTCCAATACCAGCCGGGCAAATCAGAAACGAACGAGAGAGAAATGTTGACAGCATAAATATGGACTTGGCAACAATTCTCGAATGGGGATCCAATAACTTTTGGTAGATTTCAATGCATACAAAACACAAGCATATGCCTTTCCTCTAGACAAGCCGATCTCACTGTGCCCAACATAAGCTTGTCAGGATAATCATCATACCTTTGAAGACATCCATTTCGATGCTTGGTATTAATATATCAGCAATAACCTATCTTCACGTGAGATCAATTGCTGAAAGTGCATCCCAAAAACTTGGTTTTCTGTTTCGGGCCAGGAGCTATTTCACTTTCAGTCAGCTGCTTATGATCTATAAGGCACAGATCTGTTCCCATATTTGGAGTGCAGCACCCAAACATACCCTGAAACTGTTGGATTCTGTTAAAAATAGTTATTTATTATACAAGGGAAAAAAGTAGTAGATTTTAGCTCCAGGTTGTGTTGTTTCCCGACGCGTAGCGGAGGGAGACAAAAAACCGTGACATAAAGACAGAGGAGAGGACGAATCAATATTGAGAAGATATTACATTATTTTGAAATCTGAATATTATCGACGTGAAATTTTAAGTTTTTAACAGTAGGGACACCTGCGTTGTAGGCATCTTTATCATTCTTTTGAAGTAATCAAATATCTGATGTCACTTCTATCATTCTAATTCTGTGATTTGATTTCAAAAAACTGCGAATATAGTGGTTGTTTAGTAATATACGTAACCGCGTAGTCGAATGAAAGATGAAAGGACTTGCAGTTCTTTCTCGGAGACGGTATTATATGGTATTATTGACTCATTTTTCGGAACTATAGCACAACAAAAGCCATAAACAGTGTATATATATATATGTGGTATATATCCGGGAAAAAAGTACTCACATTTTTCCCACGGGAAAAAAGTAATTTATGAAAAGTGACATTTTATAACCTGCCAACAGAGATGAAATGCCAAACTTTTTTCCCGTCACAGAAAAAAAGAGCAATTCGTCTCGTGGGTGATGCCTCGCTCACAAACTCACTCACTTCTCTGGAACACCGTAGAAAAGTTGGCGATCTGGCTCTATTTTATAGATATTTTCATGGACGATGCTCTTCTGAAATATCAACAATTGTACCTCCCTTGGCAGTCCCCGCGAGATTAACCCGTCGAGTTGAGGCTTCGCACCCCTTCGTGGTCACTTTGGAGACCTGCAGAATATCTCTTTCCAAAGACTCTGTCATCCAACGAACAGCGAGGCTCTAGAACACATTGCCAAGGGAGGTGTTCCCTGAGGGATATAATCTCCAGAAATTCAAAAAGAACACCAATTCCTACCTTCTCTCCCTTGGTTCTCGCGGTGTTCTCTGAGCATTACAGGATATCCCTTTTCGTGGGAACCAGAACATGAAAAAAATCAATAAAATACTCTGAAGGCGTTTACTGTTGAGGCCGACAGTGATTCGGTATTCGGATGTTTTGTTTCAGTATCGAGCTCTCTTTAAGAAATGTATATGATCTTTTCATCAAATTTTTTATTGAGTCTCATCAAAGGTTGAGTCTGTTCCTAATGAAAAAGACGATATAATGTTATTGAGATAATGATTCATTGAAAATAAATGACTAGGTATCTTAGGAAACTAAAAACTAGAAAAGGTATAGTGAATGTTCCCATTTCTTGTCGACGGAGCATACATTTTTTTCAACTTATTTTGCACGAAAGTCAAGTTTTTACACCTCATTGTGTCCAGAAAAAAAACTCTTTCAGAAAAAAATTGAAAAATATATACAATGCCATTTGAAAAACTAAGTTGAAAGTCGCTGTAGTTATATAGAGATGAAATCAAAAAAAGAAAATGTTAGTGTCACTTTGTAGTATCTGATGAATCATTTCATTTGTTTTTTTGTTTTCCAAAATCGGATAATCAATAGCGGCACTATGGCTTGGGGCGTTTTTTTTTCACTGTGCCTGTTTATCACCAAAAATCGTCTATAACCATAGGCATTGTGAAATGAGTATACTTACCCGTCTTCCAGTAGCTGGTTGATGATACCGGCCATCCCAATCCAATACAATTACCTCTTCCTTCCACGCCAACCTCCCTCTTCGATACTTACAGTAGAAAGCGATGATGAGTTCTCCTCAAGTAGTAAAATTATCCGGAAGTAAAATACATCTCCATTCGGATTTCCGGGCGAGAGGTGCTAGAGGGGGTTCACCACGGCAGAAAAAGTCCTCAAAAGATAGACCTATGTAACATCCGTGGTCAGAGTAAGAACATCAACGATTTACATCGTCACCTTCAGACTGAAAAGCCAGAAATATTGGCCCTGACTGAGACACACGTCAATTCATCCACCAATACGACCTATATGCTCTGTCCTGGGTACGAACTCCACACACGTCAATGAAGGTCTTTGCCTCTATTCTGAAACGAATCTCTCATGTCATCGAGAAAAAACTTTTGAATGAAAAAAGATTGATGTTATGTGGTTCAAACTCGATAGTCAGAAACAGACCAAATATCTTTATTGTTGTCTCTACTACTATGGTGAGCTCTTCGAGTTCGAGTACTTGAAGCTCGACCTTATTCAGCAGAACCATCCAGCAGCAGAAATTATCATCACGGGCGATTTCAATGAACACAACACTGCTTGGCTCGTATACGCGAACAATACGGATACATCTGGGCGACAAGTCGAAACATTCGCCATCACTTACGGCTTAGCAAGCAATTTATGAAGGAACCTACACGAATTCCTGATATCAACAATCATTCAGCCAACACACTTGACCTATTGCTCACTAATTATTCAGCACCTTACACCATAGATGTACGAGCTCCACTTGGCAATTCTGATCACACACTCATCTCCACAATCAGCCCATTTTTCCTTCCATCAACTACTCCAGCACCCCCACGTCTTGTATGGCATTATTACTCAGGAGACTGGGTCGGTATCCGCATGCTTTTCTCAGAGTTTCCTCGGCACAGAATATGCTTTGGTTCTGAGGATCCTTCTCAGTGTGCCTCGGAAATATCCGAGATCATCACGCATGGAAAGGATATATAGATACCTAATTCTTCGAAAAGAGCACCAGCTTCTAAACCCTGCTTTAACTAGAACTTTTCTATAGCTGTTGCCTCGTGACTAGAGCAGAATATGTTGAAGCAAGGAATACCTGCAGCCGAACCAAAGAATCATACAATGACAAAATAATATTAAAACTCATAGACTGTCTCAATGGCTCCTGTTCGTTTTGGTCCCTCGCTAAAGCAGTTGGAAGGAATTTCACTAATAGTTAATCATTCCCCATAACACTCCAAGCCGACGGCACATTAGCAACAACATCGCAGGAGAGGGCGAATATTTTTGCAGAGATATTCGCAGCAAACTCCACCATGGATTCCTAGGTAAAAGTGCTGCGAACCATCCCATCCATTGAAAGTCGAATGTCCGAAATTGTCTTTCGTCAACGCACTATCAGACACATTCTGCTCGGTCTCAAAGCGAATTAGTCAAATGGTCCTGATGGAATTCCACCCATTATTTTTGCAAAGTGTGCACCAGAATTGACACCCATTCTCTGCAAGCTATTTACCATCTCCTACAAGTCGAGTATTTTTCCATCTTGCTAGAAAATATCTAAGTCCAACCAATCCTTGAAAAAGGAAGCAAAAGCCTGTCCAACAACTATAGAACAATAGACCTATTATCAGTTATCTCCGGAGTGATGGAGAAAGCCATCAACATTATTCTCATCAAATATCTGAAAAACTCAGAAATCATCAATGATGATGATGATTATTGACTGGATATTTACTTGCCTACGTCACTCATATACGGCAAGCTTCATTAGAAAAGCATGGGGAATCTCTGTAGCTGTAGCTTTGGATATATCGAAGGCATTCGACCGTGTTTGGCACCAAGGACTCCTCCATAAACTACCAGCTTACATCTTACCACCTCAGCTATGCCAACTTCTATCATGTGATCTCTCAGGCAGATCGCTCCATGTGGTGGTTGACGGAGTATGGTCTGATGAAACCATTGCCATCAATTCCGACGTTCCATTAGAATCCACTTTGGCACCAACATTGTTCCTTCTTCATATCAACGATCTATCGGGAGCAACCACTTGTCCTATCCACAGCTTTGCTGACGATTGTACTTTCCATACTGCGTTCTCATCTAGTATTCACATTTCTTGCCAGGAAACTAAGACCTCACGACGGAGACAGGCCAACGATGTCAATGAAGATCTTGCGAAATTTGCAGCCTAACTTACTAACGCTTTGACCCCATTAGAACACCGTAGGAAAGTCGGCGAACTTCCACGTTTCTATAGATACTACCATGAGAAATGTTTCTCAGGCATCTCTGCTATAATTCCAACACTAGCAATACCAGTCAGACGAACTTAACAGACCCAGTCAGCACATACTTTCGTCGTTAACCTTGAAAAATGTAGAGAAAACTCTACCAAAACTCGTTGGTCTATAGAACGGCGAAAAATTCTTTACCAATGGAAGTATTCCCAAGAACTTTATAATCCTTGAACGTTTAAAAAACCAACACCTACTTCCTTTCCCTATATCCTCCCTAGGTACGCACGACTTTCCACAAACACTATAGAAATTTCCTCTCGTGCGCACCAAGAGATTATAAAAAATAAAATAAGTGATAGAGAAACGGATATTTGAATATTTCATTGAAATCAATTATCATGGATCTGTAATCGCTCTATATCATCCAGATTCAGTACATTTCAATACGACACACACATTTATACAGTGTTTTCCTTTATTGCTTTATTTGAACGGGTCAACGAAAAAAATTGAAACTTGGGGTAATGAAATTGATGCATGAATACTTTATTTTGGTGTAAAATTGACAGATGGAAATTCCAAGATGGCGACTTGGCGCCATCTGGGGAAAAAATTGAATGGACAGGGAGGTCTTGTTGTTGATACATCTTCTTGAAGCTCCTGACGAATACTTCACAACACCAGAATATAAAGTCAATATCTTCGCCTTCTTCAAAATAACGGAACATTTAATATAGTTATCTGAATACAAACACATCAATATGGATATTGTATTCCAACAAGATGGAGCACCACCACATTACTCCAGACAAGTTAGAAAACTTGATTTTTCTATGCAACGTTTCTCATCCGTAGAACCATCATCAACTTTTGTTTTTTAAATACGGTCCTGATAATTTTTTCACAGATTCTGAAAGGTTTTTTCATTCTGTATTCGACCATGTATTATACAAGGTGATTCGAATGTGTTTCGACCTATTTCTATCCATCATCAATGTTTTTTCGAACTTCCAAAGGAAAAAAGCCATCAGTTCTACTTATTTCTGATCATTTTGTGTCAAACTTGATGGATTAGTTATTCAATACTGAAAAGTGAATAAAAATATTTCACTACATCATTCGAACAATGCAGCGCTTAAAATTGTTGATGAATTCTTACACGAATTACTTTAACAAACTTTGAAAATACCTACAGAAACATTCATAACGAATGTTCAAAATGATAGCCATTATTTTCTGAACAAAGATATCCTCTTTTCACAGTCGTTGCTTCTAAGACATTGCTAAGCATTTCTGGGGTTATTCTATTGAATGCTTTGAAAACACTGTCCCTTAGTTCTTCTTCATCATCAAAGTTATTTGTGTATACAAAGTTTGATATATCCGTTAAGAAAAAATCCAGCTGTGTCAAATTAGGCGACCGCGCCGGCCAAGGGACTGTAGAATGAGTACCAATCCATTTTTCTGGATAAAAACGCACGGACTTCTCTGGAATTATGTACCGGAGCGCCATCTTGTTGAAACCAACAGTTCTGAACTTCCCCAATCCGTGAATCATCTGCCAGAGCTTCCTCAAGATAATTCTCAAGTAAATTTCCATAACGTTCGGAAGTCTGTGTTTCATGGTGAATAGAAGGACTAATAATTCGTGTACCAAATATTGCAACCCACATATTAAAGCCGAAACGGTGTTGGTGTCTCGCTGTAAAATGTATAAATGTTCATTTTCTCGTGAATAATAATGTGTATCGAAGATACCATGATTAGTGACCATGCTTTCATCAGCCCAGATGATTGTTCGAGGGAATTTTGCAAAATTTTGACATTTCCTGGTATACCACTCACAGAATGTCCTGCGCCTTTCGTCATCGCCTGGTTTTAGCGCTTGACATATTCTGAAATTGTATGGATGGAATTTTTGTTTCCGCAAAATGAAATGGGTTGTTGATTGAAACCAGTTGATGAGGTATCAGTGTGTTGACTAATTTTTCTTCAAAATAAGTGGAACTGATGGCATGTTTCCTTTGGAATTTCGAAAAAACATTGATGATGGCTTGAAATAGGTCAAAACACACCTTGTATAATATATGGTTGAATTCAAAATAAAAAACCTTTCAGAATCTGTGAAAAAATTATCAAGACGGCATTTAAAAAACAAAAGTTGATGATGGTTCCACGAATACGCAACGTCGTATAAAAAAATCGGTATCACCACGTTGAACGTCATCAAAAGTTGCTATCAAAAAGTATTCTCAGTTTTGCTGTATCTCTAATAATAACGGAGAAAAAAAAATAGATATTTCAAATATTCACTTTTTCCTATATAACTCAAAAACTAAGAATAATTTTTGAAATTTTCGAAGACCCTTGATATGAGCCTCCGAATACGCAATTTTTTCACTGTTCAAACGACTTCGTATCTCCTACTGTTTCCGAGATCCCCATGCTGTTCAACCTTATCTTGGACAGACTGTATATATTTGGACATGCTATAGTTGCTTGAAAAAGTCAAAAATATACTATTTTTCTGTGACGGGAAAAAAGTTTGGCTTTTCATCTCTGTTGGCAGGTTATAAAATGTCACTTTTCATAAATTACTTTTTTCCCGTGGGCAAAAAGTGAGTACTTCTTTCCCGGATATATATCACATATATATATACACTGTTGATGGCTTTTGTTGTGCTATAGTTCCGAAAAATGAGTCAATAATACCGTCTCCGAGAAAGAACTGCAAGTCCTTATCTTCGATTCGACTTCGCGGTTACGTATATTACTAAACAAGCACTAAATTCGCAATTTTTTGAAATCAAATCACAGAATTTTCAGACTGACAGAAGTGACATCAAATATTTGATTACTTCAAAAGAATGATGAAGATGCCTATAGAAAGCAGGTGTCCCTACTGTTAAAAACTTAAAATTTCACGTCGATAATTTTCAGACTTCAAAATAATGTAACATTTTCTCAATATTGATTCGTCCTTTCTTCTGTCACAGAAAAAAATAGTGTATTATACACGGGAAAAATATTAGATTTTAGCTCACGGTTTGTTGTCTCCCTCCGCTACGCGTCGGGAGACAACACAACCTGGAGCTAAAATCTACAACTTTTTTCCCTTGTATAATAAATAACTATTATATGATGAGTTCCTCCTTTTATGTTTTATACAACGACAGGACTCTATCTTCTTGATAACTTGATTATAATAGGTGACTTTACAACCTTATCGTTTCATGAGTAAAAATGGAAGATTATTATATCTTACCAATAACGAAACATACCTAATAAAAACTGACGTCACCATTTATTCGACGAATCGCCAAATGACGTCCATGAAGGTTCGTTTGACATGAGCTCTGAAATTTAACAATTTCGAAGAACGCATATACAGTGTGTCCCACTTACCATGCTCACCATGGGTATCTTTTTAACGGTGAGAGATACGAGGTCGGTTAAATGACACCAAATGTGGAGTTTGTCAAGGCCAACTATAATGTGAAAAAATATTTTGATAAAATCTATTCGTTTTTGTTTTATACGCAAAAAACAGATTTTGATCATTTTCATGTCTCCTCCGTAACTTCTTTATTTATGAAAATATTCAAATAGGAATTTCACATTCTTATGGCAGTTTTTCGAAGTGATTCCGAAAAAAATATGAAATTTATACCAACTCTTCTAGAATTTGAGATATCAACACCAACTTTAGTTTTTCAAATGTAGGTCATAGCTCACTATGACTTAGTTATAAATAACTTTTTTTCCTCTTTCAGATGATATGTCGCAGTAATAGTTTTGTGTTGATAACAACGGAGTTATCGTCATTTATACAAGAACAAAAAATTATTTGGAAGCCGCCATCTTAAATTTATAAATTTCAACAAGAAAATCATGATCTCCGACCTCAAAAACCCTCACTTACCAATTTTGAATGGAATCGGACCAAATCTTGTCCGCCATCTTGGAGCAGCCATTTTTTTTATTTTCAACAAAAATTCCATAATGAATTGTCACCGAAATTATGAACACCTGTCAAATTTCAAGTTAATCGGAGTTATGGAATTTTTGTTGAAATTGAAAAAAAATGACTGCTCCAAGAGGGCGGACAAGATTTGGTCCGATTCCATTCAAAATTGGTAAGTGGGGGTTTTTGAGGTCGGAGATCATGTTTTTTTGTTAAAATTTATAAAGTTAAGATGGCGGCTTCCAAATAATTTTTTGTTCTTGTATAAATGACGATAACTCCGTTGTTATCAACACAAAACTATTACAGCAACACATCATCTGAAAGAGGAAAAAAAGTTATTTGTAACTAAGTCATAGTGAGCTATGACCTACATTTGAAAAACTAAAGTTGGTGCTGATATCTCAAATTCTAGAAGAGTTGGTATAAATTTTATATTTTTTTCGAAATCACTTCGAAAAACTGCCATGAGAATGTGAAATTCCTATTTGAATATTTTCATAGATAAAGAAGTTACGGAGGAGACATGAAAATGATCAAAATCTGTTTTTTGCGTATAAAACAAAAACGAATAGATTTTATCGAAATATTTCTTCACATTATAGTTGGCCTTGACAAACTCCACATTTGGTGTCATTTAACCGACCTCGTATCTCTCACCGTTAAAAAGATACCCATGGTGAGCATGGTAAGTGGGACACACACTGTACTCATTATTTACATAAAAAAGAGTGAGAACTGTTGCAAAAACTGATTTAGGTTCCTAACGACACAGTTGAGGAATTGAATGCCAATAATTTATCATCAGTCCACTCGCCTATTGAAGCTTTCTGAAATTGAATTGACTATTCTGAAATACAATTGACGTTACCTCTGAAGTACACGTGACTATTCGCTTTCTTTAATCAAATTGACGCTTTCTGAAATACAACTGGAAAAGGTGTAGACACAGATACCGACTAGAATGGCCAAAAGTGGAGTGAAAACTTGGGAATCGGAAGTTTTCCTTATTTTCCACCATGATTGTCCCGGACAATCGTCCAAAATATCCTTGAGTACACCTAGCAGAGATTTAAGAAGCCATGAAACCTTTAACACACCTCTCAGAAAAACAAACTCAGGATTAAACTCTCCCATTTGCAGAATGGTTAGAACTTTTAATAGCTACTGTAATGAAATCACAATTTTCAGACTTTCATTTTTAAATTTTAAGAAACACGTGAAATCCTTGTTCTGCTTTCGTTGACTGGATAAAAATTCACACGCACTTTCGTCTACAGATAACGTTTTAATCGTATCGTTCATATAATGTTTATATTGTTCATATATTGTAATTCAATATTGTATCAGTTATAATGTCTACTATATAAGTTCACTATTATTAGCTCACTATTTGATTACCTAATAAGATGATACACGTTGTGGATTTTGTCTGTTTGTATCCCTACTTTGTAATAAATAAATAAATAAATCACACCCCTTCACATATTAAACACTTCATTGTCAATCAGAGAGAAGTACTATCAGTGTCATTCAATTTCCATATGTGGACGGCAGGTTCACTAGGATTTAAATACCCATGCGAAGTGGTTCTATTTTCGAAATAAAAATGTATCGTTAATTTCACTTGTATTCAAATATATATATTATAGGAAGAATCGAATATCTTGGCCATTTTTTCAAGCATATTGATATGCTCAATATATCTATGAATTTTGAAAACACCCTGTACAAATTATAAACCAAAATAAGTCACCTACAAAAGAGTTCGCAGTTGCACCTCCCTGACGGACGTATTGGAAAATAAATTAACATTTTGAAATTAATTTTTTTTATTGCAGGAACCGTTATGGGAACAGTCAAATGCTCGTGAACGATGATGACAATAATCAGAGAGAAGATCTGAAGTACTTTTCGGTAAGTTGAATATCTCAATAAATTAAAATCTCTTGTCATCATATGAATCCATACCCACTAAATATTAACACCTAACTCAAACATAAATGTTATATTACATTGTTATTTTGTGATGTTATTCAGAGAGATGCTCAATGTCGCAGATATGTTGTGGCAATGGGCCTTTGTGCCTCTTTTGAATATTACAATGTTGATGGTAAATATTATATAAATATGTCTGGAATTACATAAAATTGAAATAAATACAGGGTGGTTCAGAATTGAGATTTTTGACCACCCTGTATCTATTTCAGTTGAATATCAATGATAGGACATGAAAAGTTAAGAGAGGGGCATGAAAACCGTTTTGATCAATTATTATGAATAGTTTCGACACAAAAAATTACTAAAAAATTTCGATTTTTCACACCCTATATCTTTGTTATCATTCTCGCTAGACCCCAAGTGTGATAGATCAATGAAATCAGCACTTCAGGCAGAATCTGAAAATGGAATGATATACAGGGTGTTCCATTGAAAAAATCAGAGTTGTTGCTACTTTTCAATGTAAGCGGCAACGTCGCAACGATGAGAGTATTTTAGGTCGATAGAACACTACTAATTACCCAAGGCACCAACTTTTCAGAATAATCCTGAGTTGCGTTCTCCAGAAACGTCTAATATGTGCCATCCACCGTTAATCGCCCTCTATACAGTGTATCCCAAATTCGATCCTCGCCATTGGAATCTCAGTAACTATGAGAGATAGAGAAACGGTTGAATTAGCAAAGTTGTAGCAAATTGAATTAGAATCTATCGAGAAATCCGGACTAGCTCTTTAGTCATTGAGTTATTTGAGAAAAAATGAAATCTTTTATTCTTATTTTTCTCGAATATCTCGGAAATTATTGATTTTATGAAAAAATGACCTCAACAATCTCATAGCACCTTTTGGTGCTTTTTTCAATGGTTTTGTCATTTTTTGATAATAATGTCAAATTTCCGAGATATCACCTACAATTTCAATTCTTATCCTGGACGCCATATTGGATTTTTACAGATTTGAAATCAGCATAAAATTTCCTTTCTAGTGATGTATCACAATCACAGTTTTATTCTATTTGGGATACTGATTTACAATTTTTGTTTTTAGGTCCAGTCGGCTATGAATTCTGTAACTATTAATAATACTTGAAGTCCTCCACGACAATTCTTTACGTTGTGTTATTATAGTTACTATTTCACTCCACCATGACTTTTACCAGAAATTAAGGAATTCTGTGTTCTATGTTCTTGCATAACTTATCGCATGGAATTGGAGGTGTAATATTATAGAAAAAAAAATAACAGGTGAATAATACAAATACTAAGAAAATCAATTGAACTGCTCGAAATGGCCCCCATTGTTCTCGATACATTTTAATATTCGCGAGCGAACTTTGTAGGGTTATAGTTCAGTGGAGCGAACATGATTCACTGCTTTCCTCAGATGAACTCTGTTGATGTTCTGGAATGTTTCCATCACTCTATCTCGTAGATCATCAATATCTTGAAGTGGGGCTTTCATAAACTTCATTTTTGGCGTAGCCCCACAAATAAAAGTCAAGAGGCGTATAATCAGGCGACCTTGGAGGCCATCTCACAGGTCCATGAGTATTAATTAATTTAGCACCAAACTTATTTTCTATTCCATAACCAATCGCAAATTGTGCGGTGGGGCACCATCTTGCTGAAAGCACATTGTCTACCTCCTGAAAAAAATACACAATGAGAAACAGTTATTTATGGGCAAAAAAATCAAGTAAGGTACCAAATATCCCACACCAAACATTGAAACTAAATTGATTCTCTGATGACATGCGGATTATTTTGTGCCCAGTAATGATGATGATTATTGTAAATTCCATTATTATGAAATCTCGTTTCATTAGTCCAGCAGAAATTCAATGGAAAGTTCTCGATTATTTCACACTGGTTGACGAACCAGTGACAAAATCGAGACGACGTTCATGATCACCAGGTCTTAACCCTTCTACTATCATTGGTTTAAAAGGGTGGTACTTACCATTCAGTAAATGTCTGTGAATTGTTGTTCTCGGCACAAGAGTTCTCCGACTGAGCTCTCGAATTGAGATGGTATAGGAGTTTCCATATTCGCAATATCTTGTTCATCCAAGCGCAAACCATACTTAGATACAATGAAGCTTCCATGCTCTTGTACATTTCTTTGCAATGTTAGAAAAATAGAAGGATACGGTTGTTGTCTTTCCGGATATAAATGGAAGTATTGTCTAGCTGTTTCTGTTATTTCGATGATTTATGATGTAAGAATTGTACATATCGAAATTTTCGAGATTTGTGAACGGCTTTGTTTGCCCCGAAATAATCAACTTGTATTTTGTCTTGACGTTCACAGAAATGTCACCAGGTTCCAAGCCTACTTACTCTATGAAAGTTGTGCCAGAACACATAATCGTTATTGTTTATATAGAGAGTTTAGCACCTAGCCTATACTTGGACATAAAAACAAAAATTGGGAATCTGTACCCCAAATAGAATAAAACTGTGAGTGTGATACATCACTAGAAAGGAAATTTTATGCTGATTTCAAATCTGTAAAAATCCAATATGGCGTTCGTAGGAAAAATTGAAGTTGTAGGTGATATTTCAGAAATTTGACATTTTGATGGAAAACTGACAAAACCATTGAAAAGAGCACCAATAAGTGCTATGAGAATGTAGGAGTCATTTTTTTATAAAATCAATAGTTTCCGAGCTATTCGAGAAAAACAAGAATACAAGATTTCAGTTTTTCTCAAATAACTGAAGAATGACTTAAGCTAACCCGGATTTCTCGATGGATTCTGATTCGACATTAAATTTGCTACAACTTTGGTAATTTAACCGTTTCTCTATCTCTCATAGTTACTGAGATCCCAATGGTGAGGATCGAATTTGGGACACACTGTATATACAAGCTTTTGGAAGTTCCCTGACTGATTTTGGAATTCTGACTATGTTCTGGTTCTAGCTATGATATATAACTCACCCATTATTTTTGTAATTCGTGAAATATGAAAACAATACGTATATAGGAATCCGTCCTATTTTTTCACATACTTATAGAATACAGATACAGATTTTGGTTGTGTTTCCATAATACAGCAGAGCAAACCTGGAATCTAAGTAGGTATCATGAGCAATTCATATATTCATTCGAATTTGTTTCTATCCAAGATCTGTTTAGTTCTTGACTTACTTTGATAACTACGAACAATATGTGGAAATCACTATATTCACTGATCACACTGATTGACCTGTTCACCATAATAGACAACAAACAAAATCGCTGGATTGGAATTGAATTGACTTTGGACAGTTGACAAGGTTACTTTGCCGTAATAGCTATTTTCCGAACAAGTGCGCAAAGTGTTACTTTTCCGCACGAAAATACAGTTAGGCGAACGACGTGGAGCGGAGTTCGAATAAGTTTTTGCGTGCGGAAAAGACAGAAAGAAGACGGAAAAGTACTACCTTGCGAACGCAAATGAGTGACTAAAAGTACTACTTTGCGCATGCTCGTAGGAAAAATATTATCCCCTTGTATCCTGTATACTTACAAAATGTAAGCTACACGTTATTAGGTGGCGAAACGAAAACGTTGCACAAATAACATATCAATAACTCTGTCTGAGATATATCTGAACAACCTAAAATCAACTTATTACAATATTATCTAATGATATTGATTTCAATATTGATGCAAGGGCTCATGAACATGAATTTCATGATATTATGTTGGATACTTCAGGGACATCTGAAAAATGTGTTTGTTATGTATCATATGTTTAGTGGGTATTCACACAGTGAACGGATCACGACGAGATCAACTTGATAATCAATTTTGGAATTTTTGAATGTATAGGCATCCAGCAGCCTTCCTAACACATATGGGGGAAAGATGCATACCGATACCAAAAAATTCAAATTCGAGGGTCACCATTGGGATATCGAAAACTATAGGAGAATGGTTAAATTAGGGCAAAGTCGTGCATTTATGTGGCTATAATAATATGCCGATATCGCATTTTATGTCGCGAAGACGTCGCTGAGATGTCAGAAGATGAAAAACCGATGTTTTTGCGATAAAAATACAATGTGAAAAGAGATGACGTAAAGAACTTTGCGATATGTTATTTGTGATGAAAAACCGAAGTTTTTGCGATAAAACTACAATGTGAAAGAGAAAACGTAAAGAAGTTTTCTCAAACATGGTGTAGTAATACACTACTGACATCTGATGACATCTATATTAATATTATGCATTGTTGTGACTGGTTTGTGGTCCCTTGGGTCTTCTGACCATTCAATAGTCTTCTCAGCGGCGCTATATCCTTATAGTACCTATACGCATCTCCATCAGGATGAGATCAGTTACCCGTATTTGATCAAAAATTATGTAGTGTGTGTGGGCGAGATGTATGCAAATCAAGAATACTTTGATATCGTGACATCGAACGTTTGCGCATTTAGCTTCACTTTGTTGAGTAACGTATACAATTTTTGACAAATTTTTTGTCCACATGTGACATATCGCAGCGATGCAACATCGTGATATCGCAGTGTTGCCTCATCATGACATCTTAGAGATATCATGTCGCAGATATGTTTTTTTCTGTACATCGCAGCGTAATATTTCACCCAGCTAGCATAAAAACATCTCAGAGATGTTGAATGTACGAGCTTTCGAGACCTTAAACATTCACTGCGATATTCTGTTTACACATGAATAGAGCTTTCATAGAACATCCAATGTCCGCCGCAGGCGACTATTTCCAAAATGTCCTTGGGATATCACTAAAATACTTTCTGTCTAGTTTTTTTGATAGCCTTTTCATGGACACAACAGAACATTTTCAAAGTATTTTGCGCACATTCAATTGCTGTAAATAAACCGTTTTTTGAGGTCCAAAATAATGGATATGGATTATTAGAAATGCATGAGAGATCATATATCATTACGGATTATGGAGGACGTCATTTTTAATTAGAATTGATAATATGCCGTTGCTTCTGTTCTGAGAAAAATAGGAGGTCGTTTGTATTGTGATAGTTTGATGAAAAGTAAGATAAATAGTTGAAGGTGATATGTCGAAAATATTCTGAGATTTATAATCCACATAAATAAAGTTTGAATGTGCTGTAAAATGGTGGTTATTGAAAAAATTCGAGAACCATTATGAAACTGTAAATTGAATGTATATTCAATATCTGGAATAGAAATGACATCCACATTTCATAGTATATTACGTAATATGTGTTGTAAGAAGCATATTACGCAAGAATGGAAAAGTTCCATAGGTGCGTAATTGCTTTACAACACGCAATGCGTACTATACTTTACTTACTGCCATATAGTACACCAAAAAAGTTCGGACAAACAGTCTGAATTATATTCCTTGACAGTTATGTCATGTCATCCGCTGTTGACGGCGATTACGTGATCATGACATACCTAAACTGCGTAAAGAGCTACTTATTACTGAGGCTGTATCTCGTGTGTGTTCTTGCCTGCTTTCTATAATGGCCGCAGGTAAACATTATTTCTATTTCTCTAATACCTCTTAGTAGGCAAACAAAGAAATGCAACAGAAGAACAAAAACAATACTTCCAAAATCATTTGAAGACCTTTGGGGAAAGTGCATATTACGTCTCAAGAAAACATCTTGATGTCAACAGTTTTTAAACATTCCGAAACATGCCCAGGGATGTTTGTTCTCTCAGGCACTGTTGCCTGATCGCCACATGTTAGAGATATCATGTCGCTGATATGATATGTCTGCTTCTGTACATGAAGCACTCGTAATATCGCAATGTTGCATCTCGTGACATATCAGATATGTCATGTAACAGATGTGTTTGTTTCTGTACATTGCAGCGACGAAACATTCGAAATCTAGCAGTGTTGTCTCATCGCGACATCTCAGAGATATGTCATGTCGCAGGTGTGTTGGCTGGGACGATGTGGGGACGATGACATTTTGAGATTCAATATCCGGCATTTCATTTTTAACGCCACCATCATCAACCTAATTTTTTCTTATGGGCGCCAAATTCTAGTTTCATTGATATAATGCATGGTGAATCTGAAAATGCTTTGTATATATCAGGGGAACATGGCAATGTGAATGTGATCTCAATTTTTATATTCTCAATCCAATAACGCCAGAAAAAATGAAAATGATTTACTTACCAAAATTTCAGTCTATTCGTATTTCTCCGGAAATACTCCGACGGCATATTTTTAGTCACATAAATGCGCAACCTTGCTCTAATTTAACCATCTTCGTATATCCTATAGTTTTCGACATCCCAATGGTGATGGCCCTCGAATTTGAATTACCTGGTATAAAGGCCGTTTTGCGTCTAAACCCCACATTAGACTTATTTCGAGGTAGGTATAAATAAATTGACACACTGATCTGAAAATCTGTATACAGAGGTTTTTTCGATTGGGTCTCCAATGAGAATATTTTCAAGATATATGCCGACTTCTTTTCTCTTCAGTTTCCACTTTCCTTTTCGAGAATTGATAGCTCTGTCATCTTTGAATACATCAGGATCATGTTCAAGAGAAAGTAAGAAAGAATTGTTATTTTTTGGTGTATTCATGATTAAAAAAAAACGATTAGAATTAAATAGTTCAGATTAGGGAAAACGAATGGGGTAGTTCAAGTTCCCATAACATTTTTTTTTCGAATTTCGCATCGATCTATTGATGTCAACTTCCGGTATAACCGGAGGTGCCGCTATCGAGAGAATATTTTTAGGAGTCCAAATACATGTGCGGTTTACACGGAACAGCCCCTGTATAGTAAATTTGCCATATTTATTTGAGCTACTGAACTAAACTGCTGAACACTTGAAACGTAGAAACGAAATTTTTTAATCATATTTGAATGTGTTTCTTCACAATAATAATTATCAAAGCTATGCATTTAAAAAAAATCAAAGAACTCCCGTTAGAAAAAAAAATTGTTTCTAATTATTTCTGAGTGTTTTTACATTTTTGGAATTGTTCCACTCATTACTGTAATATAATAGTATATTATGTAACAAGTGTTATAAGCGTCATTTCAGTAACGAGGATTTTGAGCACGAGTTGGAGTTGATGAACCGGTTCTTGTCAATTCATCAGCTTCTCCGTTCCCTACGATGCTGCAATGTCCTGGAACCCATAACAGGGTAATTATGTATTTTTATTTTATGTATGTGTGTGTGTGGGCGGTCCGGGACCTGACGCAATTAGGCCTCCCTTTTCGGGACCATTGTGCACCCACATTCCTGGGATCGCAAGTCAGCCATGGAGAAGGCCGATCTCGCGAGCAAGAGAGACCAAATTTCTAGGCCAAATCTTTTCAACATCCTCTGGGTCCAGGATACTGCCCCCAAAATGGATATCCCTTGCTGCCACTACTGCCGGGCATTCAGTGAGGATGTGAGTAGAAGTCTCCTCATCCTCTAGGCACCATCTGCATTCAATCGTGCTGAGATGTTTGTTCAAGTGGCAGTGCCCTGTCAGAAGGCCCACCATCAGTTTCAGCTCCTTCCTGTTCAAAGCCAAGAGGGCATTGGTCTGTCTTCGTGACGGGTTGCCTATATGGAGTTTGGACTGCCTCATTCCAGGAGCCTCTCTCAAGCTGTCTTGAAACCTTTCCGTCAGGATTTCCTTCATCCTGAATCATCCTTCACTGAACCCTTCGCCCCCTTTCTGGCCGCAGAACATCGGCCATTTCGTTACCTGGTACCCCTGAGTGTCCAGGGACCACCAAGAGACATATTTTGTTCGTTGCTGACAGCCTTTGTAGGCTAAGGGTAATATTATATTATGTTCCCGTACATGTCGTCACTTTCGGGTTCGTGAGAGCCTTCAGTGACGCCTGGCTATCGGTGCATATTTTGATTCGTGCATTGCGCACTACGGAAGTGTTTATTCCCAGTGAGAAGCTCATTTGGGAGTTTCTCCCTTCACTGTAAATTTCAATACCAGAGCCTTCCTTGGTCTTGGACTCGTCTGTATACCAGATATCCTCTCCAGGTCTGCCCTTGATGTTGTCATCTGCCAATTCCCTTCGATCTTGCATGATCACCTCGAAGTTCATGTTGAAGCAGTATATTGGGGAAATTCGGGTAATGTGGTCCGTTGGTTTCATTTCAAGAATGTTCCCTCCCACTATTTCGTCGGGTGAAGGCTACTATGGTTGATTTGGAGGCACTTATATTTAGGCCTTCTGTGTCGATTACGTTTAGGGCCGTTTGCATCCTCTCCCTGACCGTGTTGTTAAATTTTCCTTGGGCTGTGATGACTAAATATATCGTCTGCGTACCCAAGTATTTTGTGTCCATTCCTATCTACTGTCACTAGAAGTTCTTCCTTTTCTAATAGTGTGTTTTTCATTCTCGATACTTCCACCCTCCTGCAACACAGGGTGGCTTAGAGTGTTTTAGCCCAATGTAAGAGTCGATTCCCTTTCTGCCATTACGCCTTTCAAGAATGACGGGCTTGTCTGACTGATTCTTGTGTCCTTATCAATGTCTCTATTCTCGATTGAATGAAATCCCAGAGACTTAGATTTTGAAAAATATACCATAAGTATATTGAACTTCATTATAATAAAAAACTGTCGTCATTTGCCTTCCTTCATATTTCATCATTTCTAATATAGGATAGGTCCAGTGAGTAGGTCTGTTCAGAGCTCATCAGATTTTGTTCTAGAAATTTAGGTATTACCTATCCAGATTCCAAGTGAACTTTATGAGTACTCTGACCTCTAAACAATACAGTAGGCATTTGATATCTTCTGATGAAATCTCTCGTAAATGCACATGAATCAAACTATTTGGGCTAGCTTGGTCACTGATGTTGAACTTGTAAGTTTGAGTGATTTATTCTTCTTGATTGTATATGATCTCACCTCAAAATTCGAATAATATATTAGTTATTCAATCCAAGAGGGAAACAATAATGAATAACACTTCCAGATATATCCCTAATAACACAATTATGTCCCATGGATATCCTTAGGACGTCCTGTCGGAACAATCAGGACGTCCAAAGGACGTTCGAATTTGGTACCGTGAACGTCCAACTAGGGACGTCCTCGAGGGATGTTCCTGGGACAGTACAGTATTCCTCATCAAGCACAACGGAGGATATCCTTAGGACATCCCCTGCACATCCTTGAGGACATCCGTAGGACAACCTTTCAGCAACGCTGAGGGATATCAATTGGATGTCCATAGGATGTCCCAGGGACTTACGAATTATTCTTGAATTTGAAATTTCCTGGGTCCCTCTGGGACCAGATCTTGCATAACTGATGAGGACATCCAGTTGAGTTGATGATCCGTAGAAGGTCCCCAATAGATCCTGAAAAAGTTTTCCAAGGATGTCCAATGGACTTACGTGAAGGACATTGAGGGAGTATTCATAGCCTAAAAGCAATCATTCGTCGGCGAGGTGTAAGTTAACGTCCCTGCAGGGACAACATATGGAAAGTACCGACTGGGAGTCCGTAGGACATTATTTCTAGGACATTGGAAGAGTACAGTTTATGTACTAATTGGGACATTCGACGGACTAAGGGACATTCGAAGGATGTCCCTAAGGGACATTTCGATTGTTATACGATCCCGGAAATATTAAGGGCATATATGTGCAGAGATATTTGAAAGAATGTACCATCAGGGACATTTCATGGTTGTCTAGAAAGGATATTATATAAGATATAAAGTCATGCCAGAATATGTTCTACTCGGGACATGGATGGATGTCCCTAAAGGAACGTTTGAAATCATATCTTATCAGGGACATACCTAGGACCTCCTTGCATGGACATTCTACAAATGTACAACGTGGTACGTCTAAGGGATGCTATTTGAAGGACATTTGAAATGATTTACCTGTTGGGATATTCCGTGGACGTCCTTGCTCGGACATTGCATGAGATGTACGGGATGGACACATATTTTTGGTCCGGGACATTCGGACTTGAATTGTACCAAATAGGGAAGTCCCTAGGACGATATGTGCCATTAGGGATGCACAGAGGAAGGTAATGATAAAATCTTAATAAACAATAAGAGTTATGATATTGGTAACTCAACTCACCTATATCACCGTGATCCCACATGTTACCCAAAAATCGCACCCACACTTGTTTGTCTTGACTTACTGGAATTCACACTTTGTGAGATACAAGAATAAACGATACAAACATCCACGATAAGCATATCATCCGGCATCATCCATCCCGTCGAACAAATCTCGCGAAATGGCAAATATTAGTCATGAGAATTAATAACGTATATGGTTGGAATCAAGTTTGTGATGATACTGTTACGAAAAATGATGGAAAGTACGTCACATATAACGTTCTGGGAATGAAATAAGGATACTTAGGAGGAGACGTTGAAATATTGACTAGAAGGAGATCGCATAGATGTCCATACGTCAGTTTACTGTAACGAAACAGCGACGTTCATCTGGTCACCAAATGTACAATGAATTAACGTTGACAAACCTCCCGGGTTGTCCACTGGCATTTTTGGCCATAATGACCACTTAAGCAAAGTATTCACCGATCTGTTTCCGGGTTTTGACCAAAAATTCGGCGACTGGTCCATCGGCGAAGACTCCGGATGCCTTTCCCAGTTAGTATGTTATCCCTGTGCCCCTCGCTGTGCCCACAGCCTCCTAGAGCACGTCTTCTTGCTCGGATATCCAGATCGTGGATGATTGTGACAATTCCAAAAATTTTAATACCGTTTGAAGAAAACAAATAGTGCAATATACTCTCCACCTCAGGAGAAATAGGTCATTTTTCTTCCGAACGTAAGGCCTTTGAAATTTTTAAAAAATTGCGTATAGCTCTGATTATCATTTTGTGGAATTGTATTCTGGAAAGATACAATCATCATATTCATATAAGTTCGATAGGTAGTCAATGAAACAAACAATCAGAAACTGAGAAGAAATTGGAAATCGGTTCAGACAGTTGAAAGTAATGATGAATCAAAAGTAATGGGAAAATTTTGATATTACGTTTTGAATGTTGAGCAGTTTATAATTTGATCCCATATCATTTGTATGTTGTAGGTATGCCTTAGAAAGTTGCCTTAATCTTGTTTTTTTTTTCAGATATGATCAACAAATACTTCTGAACAGATCTGAAGATGAAGAACATCTGCTTCTTTTTCCTTTGTATATGAATGACAATCATCAATTATTGAGAGAAGCAGAATCAAAAATGAAGTAAATAAGATAGATCCTTATAAAAATCAGAAAATTGAATAGAATAAGTATACTTTCCAGCTATATCTATACTTGAATAATTAATTATTTGATTTCTAATAGTTGTATCCTTATAGGGTGATTAGGTTGAGTCTAAGAGTTGCCTTCTAGGCTTAACTATGCCTATTTTGTAAGAAAATAAAGACGATTTATTATTTTTATGAAAAAGGTTGAATTAACATTCATTCCAGTCACGGCGACTCCGCGGTCTCCGACGCCACATAGTCGAGCTATATAAAATCAAGTGACCACTCCCCACAGCCTGTGGGGTGAATCACTGGGATCATAAACTGTGTGCCCTGTTTAAACGCAATGACCCGAATATGATGGCCTTCTGCATTCCACCATCTATATAGAGTGTGTGCCTCATCACGGCATGTTGGAATTTTCTGGATTTGCGAGAGTAGCTTGTATGTCGTTTTCCACCTAGGGAGCCGATAATTAGGATGAGCAGTTTCACAGAATGTTCTGGATAGAGCCAGCGGAGTTCGAAAAGAAGATATCGATATTTAGTCCGTTTCTCCTCCTTCATCTAAAACAATGTTCGGTTCAGCTGGCGCCGAAGACTCCATCACGAACATATAGCTTTGGTTTGATGGTCGAGGAGAAATGCATCAAGCTTGTTAGCCTATATTTGTCTGAGGTGCCAAATTTATTGGAACTTTTCATTCCCCACAACGGAGTCAATATCCTCCGAAGCATAGGTCAGCATTGGGGTTTCGTCTATTTCGTACGTGTGCCTAAAGCACTCGCAATGCCGCATTGTGTCTATGGATATATAGGCCGAGACTGCATACACCGTGCAAGAAGACAGCTTGAGTGTCTCGGGCCCCCTCTATCCCACAGCTGGATGTCGGCACGGCTACGGTAGACGAGAGTGTTTACTATTTGAACCCACCTGACTTGAAGAAAGCAAAATTCAGTTCATTGGATAAGCCCTGGTCTTCGATGGTCTTGACCAAACGCCTATGGGCTTATCCATATAAAGCTGCAGGAGCTTGCTCACTTCTGCAGCTTTAATGCAGGCCATAGCTGAGTTCCTGAGTCCTGCACCTTGCGCTCGAAGTCGAATATCAGAGACAATTCATCGGCTGCTCGACGTGCTACTCTAAAGAGAAAAGCTCCTCTTCAAGGGTTTTAATAATTTGCAGGAGGGGATCCGAACTCTTGATGATTTTGCAGGCGCCGTCCAGAACCATTCTGTTATGGAGATACTCCAAACTCAAGAGTCCACGGCCAACCTGGTCTCTAAGTACCTATGTATAACCGTGGAACGGACAAATTTGGATACAAACTCCAATGGAGATGAAGCCGATGAAGGATGCAAACTCCTACGGAGATGCATCATCTCGCGAGTACTCACGTCAAGTTGTCGCAGCTGCTCGACTTGATTCCACTCTCTATCACTCCGAATAAGTGAAGTAGGATCGGAATAGCAAGCATGTTAATAGAAGGGACCCTAGTTGATAGCAGCGACTTTGTTCTTTCCCGAAAGTCTCTGATGACCAGATTTTTCGGAGCCACTGCCGATACTTGCTACTTGCATCCAGGTGATGTAGGATGATTTGGTCCACGAGCTGCACGTCCTTGTCGTAGTTCTCGCATCGTTTTATCTTGAGATGAACCAGTGCACATGTTTCCATTCCGAATTCCATTCCTATTGCCTGCGTGTACTCCTACACTACCCTGAGGGATTGGTCCACATCCCTCCCTCTAGAGTCATACAGTTCATCCAAATAGAATAAGTGTGACCTTATATGCCCCCGGCGGTAACTGTGTGGCCCGCAGTTGTATTCTTTGGATTTTCTGAGCACAACAGAGAGTGTCAGCAGCGAGATGCAGAATTAATAGGAGAGGGGCTAAGAGAGTCCCCTTGAAAAACTCCTCTCCTTATGATGACCGGCTGTTAGGACTTTCGCATTACCTGCTGTTATGGTAAAGCGGGTCTAATTAAAGACCAGCATCAGTCGTTTTATGCATCTCACTATAGAATCAGGCACCTAAAGACTATAGAAGGTTGAATTCATATCCATTCCAATCACGACTCTACGGCCTCCGACGCCACGCTCGATCGTGTCGGATAAAATCCAGCGACCACTATCTCCACAGCCCGTGGGGTATGAGTGATCACTCTAGGTCCAAGTACCATATGTGCCTGCACCGTTTCCGAGTAAATAATTACTTAAGGTCGCAGAAAATGATGTTTTAGATATCTGCATGTTGTTTTGAAACTCTCCATAGAAATTATATGAAAATTCATGTATACCGGGTGTCTCAAACAACAATCTTAAACTTTTGGTCAAACCCAAATAACTTTGAAGCCAATGTGTCAAATGAGTCAACTTCTGTCAAACTACCCTTGAAAACCCACCCTCAACTTCATATTTTCAAGTTACACCCTATACATTTTTTCGTTGATTAGTGCAAAGTTCAATCAATTATATTGCTGCCATTCTGCCGACCATCTATATAACTCAAAATGTATGTAAGGTATGTAGGATACAGACTCTGTAACAGACATACTTACAGATTAAGTATGTTAATTTAACAGAGAATGGTTTTCTGCCAAACACTCAACCACGTGTTGAAATTTACGCCTGTCCTTTTACTGAATTTTGATAGATGGCTAACTGCATGGAAAGGTGGATATATCAATGCTCCATAGCTACTCATTAACCTCACATTTCAGGGTTGGTTTTGATAGATTGAAAGGAAAATGAATATGTCAGAATATATGGTAATATAATTCTTAAATTGGACTGATACTATTATTAATGAGTAACAATATTCATTTATTATACCTTCCAGCTTCTTCTAGAACGATGGATCCAAACATATATGAAGATTTTTTATAACATCCATAAGTAATTTAACAATTACAGTGAGAAAATCGGGTCCATAGGAATGTTACATACTATGTATTATTATTTTATAGAAATATATTGAAATCGCACTGGCAGAATACCGATTTCCTCACATTCTATGTGCATTCTATAAATATGGAATTATACAGAGTCTCTAGACTGGTGTGCAGAATATATCACACTTGATATTTTGACATATATACCTGCGTAATACTCCCGAAATTACGAAATTCTAAGAAAATAGTATCAGGTGCTAGATCATTTCTGATATATGCAAAATATGTTCTTTTTGACATTTGTTCGGGCAACAAGCAAGCGTCTAGCTAGACCATATACGTATTAATAAACAATACGGATCATAACGGGTGCCAGGATGAAGCCAAAAATATGTAACAAATGAATATCCATGTCATCAAAGACATGCGTTTCGGTGGACAATGACGTTTACTAGCCTTTCAATCAAAGCAGTATGTGTCTGATCGTTTCAAAACTTTTCCTTATGGATAGTCATTTGTCTTCAAAAATCGGCTTCATGTTTCGCTATGGAAACAGATAGAGATTATCCGTATTGATTATTAATACGTATATGAGCTAGACAGACTAGCAAATCTTTGAAACCTCAAGGTTGTCAGAAAGTTATTCGTGTTTATAAGACTTATAAGGTTTAATATGAGGAGGGAAAAAATCTCTTCTACATGTAGAAGAAAAGTACTTTCAACCTTACTTGTACTAAATAATAATTTTTTCTGAAAACAATATTTTTGAAAAATTATTTGAGTGACTATTCCACTCTCGATCTCGAGAACCAATCAGAATCGACCATTTTCACGGTGTCTCCTGTATTCTAGCGATATTTTTTGTTTATTAAATTTTATCGGACTTGCTCTACCAAAACAGAAGCCGAATTCACCCACACGTGACCAACAAACCTCGTTTATCAGTGATAAAATTTTGACATCGTGTCTGGTCAAGATTGCTTTGGATTCAAATCTGAGACTCTTATCTGAGACAATAACCTATACTTCATATTATTTACTTATAATTCGCGTTAGTGAGACATTTTGTACGAAAGGCTGGATGTTTCATGTGTAATTTAAAAAGTTTGCATATTTGTTGGTCTTTCCGGCAAAATATTATCACTTGTGGTATATATATATGAAATTTTTTTTATAAAAATTGACACCTCGCAGGGATTGAACCCGAGTCACCATCGTGGAAGTCAAATACACAGACCACTGAGGATCGTTCCACTCGTAGTAGTCGTAGTTCCTCAATTTAAAAAAGAATGAAATATCAGGTGTTGGAAATGAAGAAGGGATTTAAAGTCCGTGTATCGACATTGGTCATATATAGGGTCCCTTGATGGAAATTGACGTTAAAGTCATCTTAACAGGGTACGGACAGATCATAGCTGCATTCTTTTTTAATGATCTAGAGACTTTAGTTTTGTCTACTGGCATCCCTGACATTGCTGTCACGTCACGTCCATGGGCGCTACAGAAAATCATTCAAAATTTCAATAATAGGTATGTACAGGGTATTCACTTGTTGGGGAAGATCATATGGGGATCGAGTTTTGTAATTATGATCCGATTCTATTCAAAATTGGAAGGTGTCTGGAGTTTTCCGTGGTTGGAGATAATGATTGTTTCGTCAAACTTGGAAAATTCAAGATGTCGGATCCAATATATAGAGGAAGAAATTTCTAATTATGATATAATTCTATTCAGGATTGGTATCTGAGGGTTTTCGGGGTCGAACTTCATGATTTTTTGTCAAAATTGGGAAATTCAAGATGACGGATACAATATGGCAAATGAATTTTGTAATTGTGATACGATTCTATTCAAAAATCAAAATTGATATCTGGGGATATCCGGGGTCAGAGATTATAATTATTTCGTTGAAATTGGGATATTCAAGATGACGGATCCAATATGGTGGATGAGTTTTGTGTTTTGTGCAAGAGTGAAAATAACGTGTCAATAAGTTATACTGCGTATACCTACTTTTATGTAACTTTTCATCAATGAATTATTCGAAAATGACTTTTTATTCGAGCAGGGAGACGAAAAAATGATATGTATAACATGGTGGTATAGTATATTTTATTCTTTATTTTCCTGCACATTTACCTAACGTATTACTTTTCATCAGCCAACGTCCCGGACGAAGTTTTATACATAGTGTGATATTAGTCAATTCATAAATTATTCTCCGAGTTGGATTTCCGAAAATATATTCACATCGAGGTTTCCACCATTTCTCAATCACGAGGCTCAGCTCATTCAGCTCATAGATAAACTTCTGCTCAGCTTGAAATCAGAATTCATTTAGTCAATTCCGTCAACCCTGGTATATACAGTCTAAGAACAGTTTCTCTTGGTGAAATATATCAAGCTTTCAGTACAATTTATATGTTACCTACCTCGCAAAGATTATGCTGGAGTAGTAAACTCTAAAACTAGAGGATTGTTCATCTATATCTTGGTATAGTTGAATCAGGAATTCCATTTGGAAATTACTTATGATACGCCAGTGACCTCAATATAACCTGAAAAGCAACGAATATCAAAAATCTAGTGTTTATCCCCAGAATTGAATAAGGATGGAATTATATAACTGTTTCACGAACACTTTAGAGTGAGAGGAGACGAGGATCTGTCCGTACCCTGTTAAGATGACTTTAACGTCAATTTCCATCAAGGGACCCTAGTCATATACGTTCCCCCACCACGTGCTTTATTTCTTGCGTTCTCTCTGCAGGCGCTAGTGAGAACGTGTTCTGTGGACCCTTGATATGACACTGTTGTCACTGATGACATATCTGATGATATCTGTCATTCTGACAAAGTCATAATATAACCTTAACATTTTCACTTGCCAAAAAAAAATAAAAATTAAGATTTCAAAAAGTTTAGTAGGGTACATGGTACAATTTCAGATTATTTCATATTCCTAGCTGATCCAGTGCTCCTTTATTCAGAAAATGGCAACAATGAGAAGCACAACTGAACATTGGGAAGAATTTTATGCTACCCATTTACCTCCTAGTGATTTTGAAGATAACAGGACATTGCTGAAGGAGTTTTGTAAAAGGCACAATAAAGGAAATACACGTATAGTGTTGATAACTGTTAGTTTTTAACAGGATAAGACTTGTGGGGACTATGCATCAACTCAAGATTTTCACACCTTGGTAGATCAAAAAGTTGTCCTGTATTGAATAGATATCATAGTTCAGTTCATCAAAGGAGTATATATTCAATCAGTCATAGAGAGGAGAGCCCTTTTTGAGCAAGGAATTTGTTTTGATCCACCAATAACTACTATGAACACCACAAATCCCAAGTAAATATGATATAATGTTTGGTTTGACTGGAAGTAGAAGTCCTTATCATGTTTGTACTTTTGACTATTGGATCACCTCCTGTATTTTGATTCATTCAAGTAGGAATTTTTTTTTATTGATGAATTGAGCATAACACATAATTTTTCAATTTCCTGCTCCTATGTATATCTGCAGCTTTTGATCCATTTTCCTCTTGTATTTTTTTTCTTGCCCAACTGTGAATACTCAAAGAGCAGCAACATGTATTAGCAATATTTTTTAACAAAACCCTGATGGTGTCAATTTGGGTTAGTTTGAGATACTCCAATAAAATGTTTCCATCAGTGAATACATTATATTTGTCAGAGATATTTGTTTAATACACAGGTTACCAGGGGTTACAATTTTTTTCAATTGTGTAACTCAGTTTTCTTCTAACTAGTTCAACAATATTACTCACCCATTAAAAATGTCCAATTTGACCCCCCTGTACTTAGATTAATTTTCATCACAATATAGAGTAATTTCAGTCAAGGTTGAAAATGAATACATTTGAACCTAGATTATAATTATTCTTCTTTTTCTTGTTATTTTATTATTTATTCTTCACAAAATGTAGCCAAATGATGTGTTGTAGAGAAAGGCACTTGGGAGGTAGATCAAAAACAAGCACCATATTATCAAATATCTTGAAAAAAAAAAATAGTTATTTCAAATGATTAGGAAGCTATTTGCCTTGAAGGTTCCATTAGCTCAATGGGTGTGCCTCTCTGTGTGCCTTGATATCAAAACTTCTTTCTCTGTCACACTCATTGAGCTTGAAACTTCAAACATAAACAATCAAACTGGGTATTGTTGAATTCATTATCTTCAACGGATCGTGGAATAATAAATTGAAAGTAAAAAAACTTTCAATAAAAAGCTTCCATTTGAAGGATAAAATGTTCCTTTATAATTCTAACTATCATCTTATAACCTCTTATCTTTCTTCTGAAACTCATTGTGAAAGAAGATCAAAAATAACTATTCCGCCATCTTGGATGGTCTGCAATATTGGATTTAGAATGGCGTCACAGTATTTTCCGAGTGGAGCCCTTTCATTTGTTACCCATATTGTAGAAGTGCATTAAAAATAATTATTACGCCGTCCTGGATGGTCCGCCATATTGGAATTGAAATGACGTCACATCATTTTTCGAGTTACTCTGAGCAAGTCTTTTCGTTTGATACCTATATTTGTGGAAGCGCATTAAAAATAACGATTTCGCCATCTTGTCTTGGATGGTCCGCCATATTGGATTCAGAATGACGTCACATTATTTTTCGAGTTACTCTCAACCGAGCCCTTTCATTTGATACCCATATTGTAGAAGTGCATTAAAAATAACTATTCCGCGATCTTGGATGGTCGGCCATATTGAATTCAGAATGACGTCACATTATTTTTCGAGTTACTCTCAACCGAGCCCTTTCATTTGATACCCATATTGTAGAAGTGCATTAAAAATAACTATTCCGCGATCTTGGATGGTCGGCCATATTGAATTCAGAATGACGTTACTTTATTTTTCGAGTTACTCCCAACGAGCCCTTTCATTTGATACCTATATTGTAGAAATGCATTAAAAATAGTCATTCCGCCATCTTGGATGGTCTGCCATTTCGGATTTAGAAAAACTCCACACACCTTATCGTGCATTGTCATCCAAACTAAACGTGTATGCAAAATTTCAGCTCAATCGGTTAAAGATATCTACTTCAAAATTGAGTTCAAAGATTCCACCCAAACTAACATACATACATCCATACATTGCAAGTTAAATAAAAGCTTTTAAAAATACAGGGTGTTCCATTCGATAATCGAAAGTTGATGTCATTTCAAGGAAACCGGGAGAAGAAAAAAAATTCCTAAAATGTGAGAAAGTACCCTCTAGTGAGCATATTCGATGTTCCAAATTTCAGAAATATAGGTAGAAAAACAAAAGAGAATATTACATTATATTGAAATCAAAAAACTATCCATGTGAATTCATTATTCCATATTTTTTGGGATTTTCTCTGCTCGTCTATAGAAAATAAAAATATGAATACTATTTCAATAAACTTGTAGTTAGGACAAATCAGAGGATTTGCCATAAAATGTCACTGCGTTCAAAGAATTTTCCTATCAGAGAGCCTAGGAGAAAAATTCACTAGCTTGTCAGTGACAATCTGTATTGAAAAAGGTTTGGAGAAGAGAAATAATGGTATATAGAAAAAATATCAAATTTTCACTTATCTTTGGACGTTTCGGGAACGAATCTGCTTCCGTTTTCAACATAAAAAATGGATTTTTGTATGGCAAATTCGTATTCGTCTTGACACTTCTCATTTCATAACCTGTCAGTAGAGATGAAATGTTAAACTTTTTTCCCGTCACAGAAAAAATGTTTTGTACTTCAAAAAATCAACATCAAAAAAAATCTCATAAGTAAAAAGTAGGAACGTTAATTCGACATCTTGCTCCCAATTAATTCCAAAGAGACCAAGAATATTTTATTTGTATTCGAATTTCAAAATTCTTACATTTAAAATAACAGAATGACGCCCTATCCAATGATGTCGTTGTCACCCGGCATATCTAGGTTATTGTATAAAAGAAAATTATCCATAAAAATATCGTTGGTCCTGTTTAGTACTAATTGACATTATGGCTGAGTACGGTACGAACAGATTAAAATTTTGTTTTCCAAAATGGGATAATTTACAGATTACATTTCCTAAACAGCTAAAATGACTGCGGCATACTGTCGTGTTGAAGTGAACTTGAGAAGTTATTTACCAAGTTAGTTATCAAGTTACTTATCAAGTAACTTATCAAGTAGCCGCAGCGGTCTGGCACTGATTAATGGTCGATGATCAGATTCAATTTTGAAATATTGAAATGGTAGTATTGAAATGTTTCACACCCAAATACCACAGCTAATAACTCCTTCTCAATATGGTTATAGTGTTTTTGTGTTTCAGTTAATGACACTGATGCCAAGTCCACAGGTTTGTGATCCTGAAAAATACAGGGTTCAAGGCCATCTTTCGATGTATCACAAAATATGACAACGTTGTAGCTGATTTTACAAGTTTTTTATGATTTTCGAAGCACTGATTTCTATTTTCAGTCCAAGATCACTCAACTTCATCACCTAATAGTCTTCTAATTCGAGTTCTTGCTTCTGACAGATTTTGACAAATAGGTTATCATTCCTAGGAATCTTTGAAGTTCTCTTCCATTTTTTGGAGGATTCATGTCTCGAATTGCTTGTGTCTTTCAAAGCCTCATTCATCCTGCAGCAAGTGAATCCACTGGAGAGGCCAATATACTGTTACGTTATTCGGGTGCAAAAGCGAACACGACACTATTTATTTTCGAACTGATTTATTTAAACTAAAGAAACACTAATTTATATCGAACTTATAACTACTATTTATGTAAAACGATTTATATCACGCGGTATATAACTGTCTCTCTGACACTCGCTGCTTAACTAACTGACAGCAGTTGTTCGGCCGTTTATATATGAGATCACTTGGCAGGCTTTGGTTCGAGAAGGTTCTCGAATGATCTTCCGTCTCATTCTTTTTGTTCTAGAAGCTTCTTAGAACAGAACCTCTCTCTCTAACTGTTCCATCGATTGTTTCCAGAACATTCCAGAATCTTCTGTGACGTTATTTGTCACTGCGGCATATATTGAGTGTTCGGAAATATGCTGGTGTATGTAGGAATCATTGAGAGGTTGGAGAGCAATCTGGGATGCGTGATACAGGATGATCGTTGTACTCCTGCCTTCCTGCTGAAGTTTCTAAAGCCCTCCCAAGGGGAATATCATTACATTACATATATCCCACCGCTGTCACCATGTGATGTTCGGATAATATCGAAATTATTCAAAAATATACTCGTTAGTTCTTCACTATAGGTTATTTATTTATACCACTTATAATAGTAATAATAATAATAATAAATGCTTTTATTGTCTAGAACAAAAAGCAGAGTTCAACTCGCCGATAAATCGACAGTTGCTCTTCCACTCAACCGTATACAATCGTTTTGAATCAGTTTAGAGCGAACGCGACATGTGTTCGATCGTACCAAAAACATACTGACCATTGCGATGTTGCCAGAACATCTGATAAGTAGCAGATGTTGAATACATTTCAGCCATAATGTTAATAGTAGGTAATAAACAGGACCATAGATATTTTTATGGATAACGGGTACTCAGTGATGATGACTGTATAGTTAAAAGGGCTTTGTTTCGAAAATTTTGAATACGTTATTTTGCAGGAAATACATTGTACAATTATTTGTATATCTACACATGCACAAAATATGAGTTGGGGTTGAAAATTCTTGAGCGGAGGCATACTCCCTACACTCGCCCCACATTCTAACCTCTTCGATTTCCAGTCTGGGGGCACGACCGTCCCGCTGGAACACAACACCGTGCGCTTCGTCGACAACTTCAGCGGCGGCACGCGGGGGGCGGCCTCGGCCGAGTACTTCCTCGAGCACAACTACGCCGTGATTTACATGCACCGGCTCAAGTCGATGGAGCCGTTCACCAGGCACTTCAGCGGACAGACGTTCCTGGATATGCTCGAGTTGAACGAGAGGGGACCAAATACGACCATAACAGGTGAGAAAAGGACGACATTTTTTTGCATAGTTGCCTTCGAAGGTGTCAAATCTCGACGGTAGATTTGACGTTTTTCTCAAAATGTTATTATTTGACAGCACATACGCTCTTGAACTGCTGTCTCTGCCATAACTAAAATCTAGACCGCTATCATGTCACCCAGACTTAATACCATTTGATGATAATTCATCAAAAAGTATACGCCAACAATCCTGAACACCAAATGCGGTTAAATGGACGAAATTGCGAATGGTGGGGATAACTCCGCGAAATTTTTGCTTTCCTTCGTGGAAATATTTTATATATCTAATGAATCGTGATTTCTATGAATGTGTTTTTGTGCATTCTCTCACGTGTTGTGCTCGGCCTCGGTACAACTACGCCGTGATTTACATGCACCGGCTCAAGTCGATGGAGCCGTTCACCAGGCACTTCAGCGGGCAGACGTTCCTGGATATGCTCGAGTTGAACGAGAGGGGACCAAATGCAACCGTAACAGGTGAGAAAAGGGCACTTTTCTGCGTATTTGCCTTCGAAGGTGTCAAATCTCGACGGTAGATTTGACGTTTTTCTCAAAATGTTATTATTTGACAGCATTTACGCTCTTCAACTGCTGTCTCTGACATAACTACTATCTAGACCGCTATATGTCACTCAGACTCAATACCATTTAAGTAATAATTCATTAAAAAGTAGACGCCATCAATCGTGAACACTTAACACGGTTAAATGGATGAAACCACGAATGGTGGGGATAACTCCGCGAAATTGTTGCCAGAGAATTGCTTTCCTTCATAGAAATTTTGTAACTTATGAATCGTGATTTCTATAAATGTGTGTATGTGCATTCTCTCACGTGTTGTGCTCGGCCTCGGCTGAGTACTTCCTCGAGCACAACTACGCCGTGATTTACATGCACCGGCTCAAGTCGATGGAGCCGTTCACCTGGCACTTCAGCGGGCAGACGTTCCTGGATATGCTCCAGTTGAACGAGAGGGGACCAAATACGACCATAACAGGTGAGAAAAGGACGACATTTTTTTGCGTAGTTGCCTTCGAAGGTGTCAAATCTCGACGGTAGATTTGACGTTCTTCTCAAAATGTTATTATTTGACAGCATTTACGCTCTTCAACTGCTGCCTCTGACATAACTACTATCTAGACCGCTATATGTCACTCAGACTCAATACCATTTAAGTAATAATTCATTAAAAAGTAGACGCCATCAATCGTGAACACTTAACACGGTTAAATGGATGAAACCACGAATGGTGGGGATAACTCCGCGAAATTGTTGCCAGAGAATTGCTTTCCTTCATAAAAATATTGTAACTTATGAATCGTGATTTCTATAAATGTGTGTATGTGCATTCTCTCACGTGTTGTGCTCGGCCTCGGCTGAGTACTTCCTCGAGCACAACTACGCCGGGATTTACATGTACCGGCTCAAGTCGATGGAGCCGTTCACCTGGCACTTCAGCGGGCAGACGTTCCTGGATATGCACCAGTTGAACGAGAGGGGACCAAATACGACCATAACGGGTGAGAAAAGGACATTTTTCCTGCGTAGTTGCCTTCAAAGGTGTCAAATCTCGACGGTAGATTTGACGTTTTTCTCAAAATGTTATTATTTGACAACATGTATGCTCTTGAACTGCTGTCTCTGCCATAACTACTATCTAGACCGCTATTATGTCACTCAGACTTACCATTTAATTAATAATTCATTGAAAAGTATACGGCAACAATCCTGAACACCAAACACGGTTAAATGGATGAAATTGCGAATGGTGGGGATAACTCCGCGAATCGATTTGCTTTCCTTCATGGAAATATTGTATACATCTAATGATTCGTGATTTCTATAAATGTGTGTATGTGCATTATCTCACGTGTTGTGCTCGGCCTCGGCACAACTACGCCGTGATTTACATGCACTGACTCAACTCACCGGGCACTTCAGCGGCAGGCGTTTCTGGATATGCTCGAGTTGAACGACCATTACAGGTGAGACAAGGACCTTTTTGCACGAGCTATATCGATCAAAAGGATTCCCAGCAAGAGCAAGGTACTTTTTTCAATAGTTTACGAATTAAATATTGTAAAGTTTCGGAGCATCGGCTAGTAATAATCCTGCACGATTCGCTGTTGTGTTCCAATTAACATGAATGCTCCTAAAGTGGCGCATGGAGTTAGTAACAAAGCCCACACAGAACACGCAGAATGAAATGATGATGTGGTTGTGAGTATCATAGAAGTAGTAGGATGGTGTATGTAGGTGGATGTGGAAAACTACCAGCTGAGCGTGAGAACGAGCCAATAGTGGACCTTGGTCTCTAACGAGAATAGCTAGCAGCCCTGCAACTGTAGCATATGGGAGTGAGTACATTACTAGCCTACAAAACACAGCCGAAAAACTCTGAAAGAGAGCAGATGGGCGGTGCCTGAAAAGGATGTTAGCCAGCTCTCTTAAGCGAACCACATCACTCATTGAAAACACCTTGGGGCTTGCAAGAAGGTCCCATTAGGGACTAGTTGCTGACGTGCAAACGTCCCCCACCAGTACCAGTAGTAGTAGTCGATGTTCACATAACGTAATATGGTTACTCTTATTAATTTATTGGTCGTCATGATAATTGAACTTGATTTTGTGTGCCATCCAGATTTTGTTCTCGTAAATTAGAAATGTCAGTTTGACAATTGATTGTATTCCAAGCTTTTTACAATTGAAATCGTTGGGTGGTGCAAATAATAGTGAATACACCTCGGGAGTGAGTGTGTTTTCCCTCAGTGCATTGTAGCATCCTCAGGCTGCAAATTCATGCACTTTACGCTCTCGATGTATAATCTACTATTTACTTCAATCAATCAACGAATCAACCTTCGACGCATGACAGAAAATTAAATTTTTCAAAATTTTCATTATTTCACAGTATTTGCGCTCGTGAACTGATGTCACTGACATTACTACTATCTAGACTGCTGCCCTATCCTAGCAACCCGAAAATCTCATCCTAATTGCTCGCATAAAAACGCTTCTGCTCAATACGCAGAAACTCCCAAACTGTCATTCATGACAATTTCTTCCGTATGGTATAAGCGGTCTAGGTAGCAGCTCATGCCAGTGGCAGAAAGTGCAAAACTTGTAAATTTGAATCTCATATTCTTCTGTTGAAGAAATGAAGGAAGAAATATGAATTATAATAGTCAATCAATTGGTGCCACACCAAGAAGGTGGATGAATATTCACAAAACGTGTTACGGGCCCAATCTGAAGTCATCAAGGTGAATTCTATTTATACTTTGAACACTTCAGCGGGCAGACTTCCTTGGATATTCTCGATTCGAACGAGAGGAGACCAAATACGACCATAATAAGAGGTGAGAAATAGTTATTTAACCAACTAGTATATTAAGAGCAAAACGAACGCGTTAATATTTTAGATCATTAATCGCCTAATTAATATACGATTTGGTTACAACATTCTTCCGTCAACTATGTTTTCCCTGCAATGAAGAAAATTTGAACTACCAATTCATTAGTCGTCTGGAAGCTACTAACAATCAATCAATATTATCGATTCAAATGCAGATTCCGTAAGTTATAATCCCCAACAGTGAAACGATGTATATGTTTTGGTTGCCTGTACCACAATCGTGTGTCAATAGACACATTGATCGTTAATAGGGGTCATTAATGATCAATCTCGTGTAGAGGCCGACCAGATTAACATTGCATACATGACCACGTTCTGGCCCAAAGTTCACCTGGTCGGACTCTACATTGATCAAACTTGCTAGTACGAAGTTGACGGAAATAGCTATTTATGCACCAAGGTAGTAAAACATATCATTATTACCAGGGACCATGATTATATACCGAGGCTTCAGCCGAGGGGTAGAGTCCGATCACGTTAACTTTGGGACAGCAACGCATATGCATATTCAATGCATACGCGACCACGTGCTGTCCCAAAGTTATCGTGGTCGGACTCTATAAGGTCCCGTGGTAATAATATTCTTTAATACCAAGGTGTATATATTTTTTTAACCACTAGCAATATATTTCAATCATTATAGTTCTGTGAAACTGAAATGTGGACCTATATCACTATGAAAGCACTTCTTTTCAATTCTAATTCAAACATAGTCAGCATGACAGCATATGACAAGTCGTTATTAATAAATACCAACTACGTCTTTATTGACCTGTTGTTCTTAAAATGACAAAACTACCTTGGTAGTAAAAACACACTTTACTCCTTCAAAAGGAGTCAATAATGGTAGGTTCTATAGCTAGTAGTGGAAAAAAATATTTTTTCTATTGCAGTGAAACCAGACAGCGTCGATGTTTTGGCGCCAGTATTAGCAAGTTATAAATCAGCCCATGACTCTGGCAGCATATTATATGTGAATTTCGCCACCGTTTCTGATTATTTCTGGTTATTGAGAGCTGCCTGCGAATGTCTGACGGATTGCGGCCCTAGGGCACTACTGTATCTAGCGGCAGCAGTGTCAGACTTCTATATACCTTCTAGTCAAATAGTAAGTCGATTTTTCACAATACTTATAAAACAAAACACATTGCTGTCATTTAATTTATACTGATTCGAGATATTCACGAACCAATAGATGGCGCTGAAAGATCGTCAAATTTCGAAGTGAAATTCGTTTGAAAATCCATATTTTTTTAAATGAAATCTCCAATCTGGTATATTTCTGATGATAAGCTATTAATTAACATCTATCAAAAGCAAAAAACGCACTTCACACAAGGTTTATCAATCCATATTGTTTTCAAAATGCTTTTTACCACTACCCTTCCAGGTCACTGGAGGTATTCAAGTATTAATATTTTTTTATACCTTGTCACTTTCTACCCCTTTCTGCTTCAATTATAGAAATATAGGTAGAGAGTGGGGATTTCAAATATGTTGGACTAAGTTGGTGATTACATGAGACCTTTTGAAGATGAGTTGTAGTGGATATGCTCGATAAATTACACATGTTACAAGTAGGTTCTTCAATCTTAATTTAGATAAGTCCTATGTTTTTCCATGAATATCACACACTTTTTGTCCTTAATTCTTTGTGGGTTTTCACATGATGAATTTGATTCTTTGCACTAGTATTTCTTTGCACACCACTCAAGAGATTCGTTAATCTATGACTCAAGTATCACAATCGAGATCACAATAAATAATTTGTTTGCCACATCTTTGATTCAAATTGATCTTGCCTTTCGTCTCCTTTCATTAACAGTCCCATTTTTTTTGGGGGTATTCATCTGATGACTTCGAATCTTTCAATCAGTGTTCCTTTGGACAACACAACTCAAGTAATGCTTCAAGTGTACAAATACAAATATGTTTCAGACATATCAAGCCTGTGTTCTGTCATAAAAGTGCTCTATTTATGAGCACTATTCTATAAGAATCCTGTGATGTCTTTGGAATCTTCACTGTTCAATCAATCAATCAATCAAAATATGCTTTATTGTCGGAAGATTGGTATCTTATTGACAAAGTCTTGTATAAAAAAAAAATATATATCAGGTATGTATAAATATTAAACACATGTCACAAAACAATTAATAAATGGGTAAAATTAAATTAAATGAAATAAACATAAAATACATTCACATCTGCAGAAAAGTCAAGTAATAATTTCCAGGTTATCACAGTAGAATTCATTGATTGAATAATAAGCCTTTTCTATTGTTGATGCCTTCTCCAGATGTTTTTAATTTACCTATGGATGGTCCTGAACTCAAATCACATAGGATTCAAGTTTTCAGAAAACTAATTCAAAGGTTTGATTCCTGACTCACCCTAGCTTTCCCCTTGTAACATTCTCAGCTATAGAGTGCTCTGCAAACGTTCATGTAGGTACTGCCATATGAGTTTTTCAGTTCTCAGCAACTCAGCAGGTATTTTTCAAACAATGGGGACGTTTGCTTCAGATGAATTTTCATAAAATAAGTGTTATGTCCACGCTGTACAGAATCGTAATCGATAAAGTCCATGTCGTTTCTATTTTCAAAAAAATGCGAATTCTCAATGTATTTTCTTTATATATATCCATTTTTTCATGATGATGATATATCTGAGAATATTCCTTTTCAATAATTTTATACCCAATCAGGGGTTTCAAACTTTAACGATGGAAACTTGTTATTTATAGACCTCTAATCGCAGATTCGTGATTGGGTTTTCTCAATTCAGATTTTTTCCCACGTCCTATATGATGAATATTAATTTGTCATACATCCAAACAAAAGCAAAATATGTTTGCAACAATTATGAATTCTATGATGACTGCTAAATTTGTGTGTTGATCACCTTCGGAGAGGTTCTAAAGTTCGACACCAGATGCCGCACAGTTTCTTGCATTTCACAAAAAGCGTTTTCCTTTCGTCATATTGTCTCGAAGTTTTTCCGAACTGAGTGAGTTCTGCGTGAGCGAACATATGTCAACGAATGATTTCCACTGACTTGTAAACGAGGGTGATTCAGTATTCTTTTCATTGAACTCCACGGTTTGTTCTGCTGACATTCATGTTACATTGACCATAGATGATCAATAAATCAGGTAAAATCACATTTGAGTAATTATTCTTTGCCATAATACTTTCACACCTATGAAACTTGAATTTTAATAATGGTAGATTGTTTAATTAGGATCAAAAGTCACACTTTGTTTGACAAGCGAATTTTCGAGCGAATGTTGCATTTGCGAGGCGGTGCGTCTAGCGAAGCCAAGCGAAAAGCTATTTTCCTGCAACTGAAAAAATTAACTAAAATAAATGTGCGAAGTTACTACCAATGTGACTCACTTGCCAGATTATTATAATAGCTTTATTATAATAATATTATATTAGGATAGAAGCAAGACCTCAGACTACTTTACTTTGTTACAATTTGTGCATTTACAGATCAGGTTTATTCAATTTTCAAGGATGTTTGAATTGTAGTTTCAATATAAATACAACCACAGAGTGACCCATTTGTGTTTTCTAATGAATCGATGAATTCATTTAGACCAGGTGTCAGCCCTAATAGCAAATACCGCGCCGGTGCCAGGTAAAGGAAAATGAAGTGGAAAATGTTAGGTTAGTGAGCATATCAACATATAAACAATAATAATAGCGATTATTTATTGATCTCGATATTTCACTGTGCTTGGCTCGGTTATCAGAGAGTGTACAATATCGTGTGAGACAAAAAAGTATTGCTGGCCTGGATTATTTAAAAACAAGTTAACCAATCAATACGATACCGAGAATAAAAAATGAAATACAGATCAAGCAACTATGTGAATCTTGAAGGCTTTCCAGATCAAAACAAAAATACTTAACTATAATATGGTGTATCTATATCTCCAGCAAGGGTGTGCGTCCCAACCCAAATAATCAATCATAACAATTTTGTTTAATCTTGATGACCTAGTACATCCTTTTCAGTACCTAGGAGGCTAAGTTCAGCTTTAGCTCCTAGGAACAAAAAGTGTTGCCTAGCAACATACCTATGTTTGTGTCAGTAATAGAAACGTCAATTCTAGAGCTAATTTTGGTATTAAAATGGACGACTTTGGTGTCGGTTGCAGAAA